>CM072802.1:52446274-53046274 GCA_037013495.1 Hippophae tibetana
ATCATCGTACATAAATATTTAAATGAAAAAAAATCACTTTAAAATTAGATTTAAAAAAAAATATATATATATATTTTTTATTTAAAATAATTAATAACAATAAAAAAATATATAAGCAAACATGCCTATCGAAGAGAAATTCTTGTAAAGAAAATTATCTTTTATAGAAAGCAAATTAATTTTTTTTAAATATTTTTTCCTATATTACAACTTGAGTATAGTTCTTAATTTGCATGACAACCAAATAAACGTAATTAAACACAACTGTAGGTATCATGCCGAAAGAAACATGCTAATAAATAATTAAATACGACTACATAGCTATTTTTTGAGTTTTCCAAGATTCGTTCTGATTTAATAATAATTTATCAATTTGCTATTTTCCAATTAAATGTTCTTATAAGAAATTTTATCTATAAAATATTATACATTAATTATTAATATTATACTTAATTTTTTACATATATTTATATAAAAATTAAAGGTTAAGATTACTTGTTCAACCAGGTCTCTATGCCTCTCTGCTTACTTTCCTCGTATGTAACATTGTTTCACATCAATGATATTTATTTTTAAATTTCACAAAAAATATTATATTCTTATTTTTAATAAATATATACTATGTGATTTAAATTTGATCATAAAACATAAAAATAATAATTCTTATAGAGCAAAGATTAGTAGATAAACTGTAATTACATAATTTTGTGAAATAATTTACCAAGGTACTACTTTTAAATTACAATAATATTACAAATAAAATTGTAATTACAGAATTTTATGGGATATGGGAATTCGAACCTTAAAAAGAAAAAATCACTATGATTCAATATATTACAAAATCACTGTTTATAAGTATTTATAACAAACTGCATAATAGACCGTTGAGCTTAGTAACTAAAGTTGACAAGTAAATACAGTTTTAACATCTTAATAGCCTCTCATAAGTTCATGGTTTTACAACACCGTGAGCTTAGTTCTTATTTAGTAAACTTGGGTCCTGATAGTGGTCTTATAATTATGCATGTTAGTAGTATTCCTGTATTAAGGATATATTCATCCATTAACACTCCATCAAAAACTTTCTCACGAATGAAATGAAAGCTAATTTCGATATATTTTGTACATGAATGAAATACTTGTATTTTGCCAAGTAACCAGTATTGATGTTGTACTTTTGTGTCCATAAATCTCAAACAAAGTGAGAACTAATGACCTAAATTTGGTCTTAGTAGTGGAAGATCTCGAGACCACTCTTTGTTTCCTTGAGTACCATGACAACAAAGAGTGATAAAGATATATGCAATAACCACCAATGGATTGTGGACCATTATTACAAGTAGTATCATGCTCAAACATTGTGACTGATATGCAACATTAGGCCATGTGTTGATGTGCCTTTAAGATATCTCAAAGTCGCTTAGCGACAATCCACTATGTCATTGTTGGTTGACGAAGATAATGACAAAGTTTATTACAGAAAAATTGATTTTAGCTTTATTAATATACAATATTAGAGAGCTCCAACAACATACATGTGAAGAGTATAGAGAGATAAGAAGAAACAATGATTTAATGTTTTATTTGTGTGTTTGAGAATGTACATAGAAAACTCTATTTATAGAGTTGTAACAAGTGTAGTACAAATGTAGTACAAGTGAAATAGTAAGTGTAATACAAGTGAAATAGTAAGTGTAGTACAAGTGAAATAGTGGAAGTGTAGTAAAAGTGAAATAATACAAGTGTAGTACAAGTGAATTACAATATCAAATATAACTTAACATCTCCCCTCGAATTCAAGGAGGAAGAGAAACAATCAACTTGAGTTTGGAAACTAATTCTTAAAATATGCCTCGTAGATGAGATTTGGTGAAGATGTCAGTTGTTTGATCTGTGGAGTATATTGATTTGAGACAAACAGTATCTTGAAGAACATGTTGACGAACAAAATGACAATCAATCTCGATATGTTTTGTTCGTTCATGAAATACATTATTGTGAGCAATCTGAATAGCACTCTGATTGTCACAATATAGGATAGTTACAGTTGATTGGAGAACACTCATATCAGCAAGTAACCAACGGAGCCAAAGAAGTTCTTGAGTGGTGTCAGCAAAAGCACGATATTTAGCTTCAGTGCTGGATCGAGAAGTGAGGGATTGTTTCTTGCTTCGCCAAGATATGAGAGAGTTTCTAAGAAAGAAACAATATCCAGTAGTAGAGCGACGATCAGTTGGGTCACCTACCCAATCAACATCAGAGTAGGCGGAAAGAAGAAGATTAGACTTGTTGGAGAAGTGGGGACCGTGAAACATGGTGCCTTTGATGTAGTGGAGAATGCGAAGAACCGCAATATAATGGGTAGACCGTGGAGCAGACATGAATTGACTAACCAGATAAACAACATAGGCAATGTCAGGACGAGTGACTATGAGATAAACAAGACTGCCTACTAGTTGTCTGTATAATGTGGCATCTGAGAGAATAGTACCATCCAATGGAGTAAGTTTGACATTGGTTTCTAGAGGTGTTGATGCAGTTTTGCAATCAGTAAGGCCAGCCCGATTAAGAATATCAGAAGAGTACTTTGCTTGAGAGAGATAATATTCTTAAGAATCAGATGAGATTTCTAGGCCCAAGAAGCAGTGGAGACGACCAAGGTCTTTCATTTCAAATTGATGGCTCAAAAACTGCTTGAGATCAATAATTCCATTAGAGTCATTCCATGTTATGATCATATCATCTACATAAAGGAGTAGAAGTGTTACACTAGTGGGACTCTTCCGAATAAAGAGACCAGAGTCATAAGAACTGGAAGTGAAACCAAAGTCAGTAAGTGTAGAGCTGAATTTGGCAAACCAAGCCCGATGAGCTTGTTTGAGGCCATAGAGAGCACGACGAAGTCTGCATACTTGATGAGGTGAATGAGTGTATCTAGGAGAAGGTTTCATATAAAATTCCTCAGTTATGTCTCCATTGAGAAAATCATTTTTGACATCCATTTGAAACATGTTCCAATTTCGAGCAGCAGCAACAGCAATGATACTTCGAACAGAGGTGAGGTGAGCTACAGGTGAAAAAGTTTCTTCATAGTCGATTCCATGTTCCTGTGTAAAACCCTTTGCAACCAGACGAGCTTTATATCGTTCCACAGACCCATCTGAATGAGTTTTGATTTTGAAAATCCACTTACAACCAATCAAAGATTTATTAGATGGAAGATCAACAAGATCCCATGTATGTGCTTTTCTTAATGCCTGTAATTCATCTGTCATAGTTTGCTGCCAATGAGGGTTAGAACTAGCTTCTCTATTGAACGACGAAGTGATGACTCTGGACAATCAGGTATTTGGTCTTTAGAAGATGTTGTTATGGTAGGATCAGCAGAAGGAGCATACACATAAGGAGAAGCCGTAGTAGACGATGGTGAGGGTAATTGAGCAATGTCAGGAGGAAATAAATCAATAGTTGGGTCATTAAAAAATGAGAGTAAGGTAAGAGATGAGACATGAAATGAGGAAATAGAGGAAAACATTTTATGTTCCCAAAAGATGACATGATGAGAGATGCGTAATCGTTTAGAGATAGGGTCCCAACAACGATAGCCTTTGTGTTCTATTCCATACCCTAAGAAACAACAAAGGCGAGCACGAGGTTCTAATTTATTGCGTTCATGAGGGTGAAAAAGAACAAAACAGGCACAACCAAACACTTTGAGCAGTTCATAAGATGGAGAAGTACTATAGAGACACTCATAAGGGGATTGATTGTAAATAATAGGCATGGGAACACAATTGATGGTATAAACAGCTGTAAGAGCTGCTTCACCCGAAAAGCGTTCAGGACAAGAACTAGAAATGAGGAGAGTGCGAACAGTATTAAGAATATGTCTGTGTTTTCGCTCAGCTCTTCCATTTTGTTGAGATGTGCCAGGACAAGAATATTGAGAAAGAGTCCCATTTTGTCGAAGAAAATTTAAAAACTTTGTTTCTTTATATTCCATAGCATTATCAGCATAAGTACTTTGATATTTTGATAAAATTGGGTTTTAACCATTTGGGAAAAATCATAATAAATTTTTCGGTAATTCAGATCTATGTTTCATGAGAAAAATCCATTTGAATCTTGAATAATCATCAATAAAAATGACAAAGTAAACACATCCCCCCATAGTAGGATGTGGGGATAGACCCCAAACATCAGAATGAATTAAGTCAAAAGGGGAGAGAAGTAGAATCACTTTTATTAAAACATAAAGCAGGTTGTTTTCCCAATTGACAAAGCAAACAATTTACATTATCAGAAATAGAAACAAATCCTAATTTACCAGAAGATGCTAAGGGACGAAGACGTCCTATAGACGTATGGCCTAGACGAGCATGCCATAGGTTGATATGAGTAGTAGAAGCAACAACGGAAGTGTGAGGAGAATTGGGTAGATGAAGGTTGATAAGTTCAAATAATCGTCCAACCTTACGGCCTATCCCAAGGATCTGTCCTATCTATGGATCCTGCACATGACAACTAGAAGAGGAAAAAGTAATAGTAAGACCAAGTTCACATAATTGACCAACAGAGATTAGATTTAGAGTAAGGTTGGAAATATGAAAGGTGTCAGAAAGTGATATAGAAGATGTGAAAACTTGTCCTACAGCATTAACATGCATATGTGAACCATTGGCAGTTTGAATTAAAGGTTTGGAGATGGAAGATTGTGTAGGAGAGAATATGTGAGTATCATGAGTCATATGGTTACAACAAGCAGAATCAAAATACCATAAAGATTTACCTGATGTGAGAGACAGGGCAGTAGTAGGAGGATTACTAGATTGTGAGAGAACATGTTTAAGAAGATCTTGAATTTCTTGAGTGGAGAAGGTAAATTTGTCATGATTATCCTCAAAAACAGTAGCAGTGATAGATGAGTTACTATTTTTACCTGAAGCATGTTGAGAGGGATTCCGTGAGGAATGCTGAGAGGGATTCCGTGAGGAATGCTGAGAGGGATTTCGAAAACAATCTCTGTTAAAGTGTCCTAGACCCTTCTTGTGACAATATATACATACCCGAATGGGACATGTAAGAAGCTCATGATTGAGGTTGTGACAGTAGGTGTAGCCTTGATGTTTGAAGTCCTCTTTTGAACCTCCTTTAGGGCGATAAAAGAGGGTGGCAAGAACAAAATCTGTATAATGAACTTTGAAAACCCCCATCCGAGTTTCTGCAGAGCGAAGCTCGGTCACAGCAGTATCTAAGGATGGAGAAGGACTCTGATGGAGTAAGGAAGCCCGAACAGGTTCAAATTGATCATGGAGAGCCATGAGAAAAATAACAAGACACTGGTGATTACGGTAAGTTGCAAACATCTCAGCATCAATCTTGTTCGTCCAAGTTGGTTCAGAGAGAGCGAGTTGATCCCAAATAGTATGCATTTCAGAGAGAAATTGGTTAATGGTTTGATCAACCCTTTGGCATTTGGTATGAAGAGTTGTTAGAAGTTGATATTGGTTGGCCAAATCTGTTGTAGTGAAGCGAGCCTCAAGAAATTCCCAAACTTCTTTGGCAGTTTCAAAACGCCCAAATTCACCATGGATGGAGGGTAAGGTGGTGTTACGGAACCAGGTAATAATTTGATGATGTTTACTCTCCCAGTCTTCAAGGCGGTCAGCAAATAAGGAGTTGTTTTTAGTGGTTTCTTGGATAGGTATAGAGATATCACCAGTTATGAAACGCCATAGCTTGCGTCCTTGCAAGAAACTTTTCATTGCTTGTGCCCAGGCTAGGTAGTTAGTATCATCAAGGGTGGTAGAGATTGGTTTTGGGACATCATTTCGGTCCATTTTAACGAAATAATGAAGGAAATATAAAGCAAATATATAGAAACAGTATAAAGGAGATATCCTTAAAAATGAAAAGAGGAGTTGAAAACAAGCCTGGAACCGGGTTGAGGTGAGCCGGGTTGGAGTGATCCAGGTTGGAGTGAGCCGAGTTGAGGTGAGCCGGGTTGAGAGTAAACCGAGTTAGGGTGAGTTGGGTTGACTGTGATGAAGAGAGGCGAAATTTTGATAGAAAGTTTAGAGGTATATGAGAGGCTCTGATACCATGTGAAGAATATAGAGAGATAAGAAGAAAGAATGATTTAATATTTTATTGGTGTGTTTGAGAATGTACATAGAGAACTCTATTTATAGACTTGTAACAAGTGTAGTATAAATGTAGTACAAGTGAAATAGTAAGTGTAGTACAAGTGAAATAGTAAGTGTAGTATAAGTGAAATAGTAAGTATAATACAAGTGAAATAGTAGAAATGTAGTACAAGTGAAATAATACAAGTGTAGTATAAATAAAATAATACAAGTGTAATATAAGTGAAGTATAAGTGAATTACAATATCAAATATAACTTAACAATAAATATGTTGAATAATAATTGAATAATAATTGAATATATTACGAAATCATTATTTACAAATATTTATAACAGACTGCATAACAACTTCACATGTGTTGCATAATAGAGTAGTGAACTTAGTAATTAACAGTTTACCCACTAATATAATTCTAACATCTTAACATAAAAAGTAGAGTTTATTCATCGTTATCAATATTCCATCAAACCAAATAATAACACAAAATCATATTTTTCAAAAAATTATTTTTAGATAAAAAGTGTCATTTGTATAATTTAATCTTAAAGATTATAAATAGTATTATTTAGTCATTTAATTTAAAAAAATGAGTTAGTTAATAACAAACTATATTATTTTAATATTTTTTATATTAAGTTATTACATTTTTTTTTGTTAAGTGATTAAAAAATATGATTAAAATATGAGTTTTTGATAACAATAATGTGATAATTAATACCAAAATATTCACACAATATATTTTTTAATATTTTATGATTTTCATTATTTTAATCTAATATTTTTTATCTTTAAAAAATTAAAATATATATTTATAATTTTTTTGAAATATTATTATTGATTTTATAAACTTTTTATATTAAGTTTAACATTGATTATTGTATTTAAATCAGTTTTAATCACTTTAAAAAAATATTTTAATAAAAATCAGTAAAATATAATGAGATTAAGTAATATTATATATATAATCTAACGAGCAAACGATATAAGACTTACTATAAGAGACCTGATAGCTTTATATTTTTTGAATAGTATAGTCAAAGTTTTCTACGATGTGTGTTCGTTTTTCTATATATTAACTTAATTATCTACAGAACACAACTTGATTAGCACGACTTAATGGATTAGGATTTAAATAAGGTGAAGCTCAAGTTGCTTTGTCTTACTTAAGTTAAGCCTATATTGAAAGTATCTATCATTTCATTTTTATACTGTATCGTAGATAAATCATATATTCCATTAATGTTATATTCATCAGATCGAATTAAAAATAGAAATTAAATTATAATTTTTATTCCCAAACCTACCCATATAAAGTCAACTTTTTAATCAAATTTAAATATGAAAAAACCAAATTCATAAAATTTGCATTTTATGGGACTAGATAGACTAAATGAGCACGGGCGAAAAAGTTTAAGATTAAAGCACTTATTTTTAGTAGTAAATGGATTACTATAATCTTTGTTACTATTATTTTTGGTTGTTTTAGATTAAAAATATTAAAATTCTTAATACTATATTAACGTAAATTAAAAATAAAATAATAGTTAAAAAAACTTGAATATAAATTATTATACCTGTGCTTGTATATGATTTATTCAATGTTTTTTATATTTATGTTTTGAATTATTAAAAATATATATTTAATATTAAAAATATTTAAATTTAATATATAAAATGATAAAGTAACAAGTCTCGATCGCCTAAGGCTCTGCAATCGATTTCGAGCTAGACCTAAATAAAAATCAAATAGAACTATAATGTGGATTAATTGAAATAAAAAAAAAACGGAAATAAGTGATTTGATTACCTTGAATATATTTACTATATCTTTTTATAGAGTTAGAATAAAAATGAAATAGATAGGAAGTAAACATGCTATACTTATGTTAAAGAGAAAAAAAACCAGAAATTTTAATTACATGTTTCGTATGTATTTATGAGATTAAGTTATGTATAACATAGTAACATTACTACATAAATAGGTATTAAAGTCGGTTAAAAACCGACTTTAAATTCAGAGACTTAAAATGTAAAGTCGGTTCACGACCTGAACCAACTTTACGTGTAGAGTCGGTTCATGCCCTGAACCGACTTTACATTTTATTTGTTTTTATTTTTATTTTTATTTTTCGTATAACAGTATATATAAATAACATAAAAACACTAAAATATAAATAATAATACAAAAAATAATTAACAATTTAAATATATTTAATTACTTGATAATTAAATTTATTACAAAAACAAATAATGCATATAAATAACTTAAATTACAAATAAAATAATGTCGTCAAATTATGCCATCGAGTAAGCTTGGTTGGCTTAGAATCTTGATTGGCCTTCACAAGCATTATGGCAAAAAAAAAAAGCTGATCCATATAACAAATATTCTTCTACATGAGCACGTAAAACATCCATCAAAAAAGTAGTCTAAACTTCAGACGTACGAATGAAGAAATTAAATCATTATAAATATTACCATAAAAAAGAGATTACCACGTACAACGACATTCAACGAACTCATATTAGCATTATTAATCATTTGTCTATATATATGAAGTTATTTGGAATCTCTACTACTATTTTTTAATGCTATATATAATGAACTCTAAATATGAAATCCATTGCATGTAACTTCGATTTCTTACTTGGCTAAGCTTATGTGAGTTTTGGTGCCCTTAAACATATGGAACACGTTCATGTGCACCAAAACTCATACAAACCAAGAAACAAATCGGACCGACGTACACCTGATTTGTACATTTAGACCTCATTATATCATTAAAAATACTAGCAGAGATTTCAGATAAATTCATATTTATAAACAATGCATTCCCCTAAATACATGAGCATATATATGATTAATCATCATCAAACAAGTGATTTCAGACACAAGAATAGATAGAGAAGGCCAAATCATTAAAAACTTTACTGTTATGTTGTCATATGCTATTCAAGATCATCAGAATCTTCTCCTGATTCTTCTTGTGATGATATAATTTGAACCATGTGTTCTGCCCATTCCTCTCGTAAATCATCAAAAATTTGCTGGTCATAACCCGTCTTGTTCCAACCAAAGAACTACATGTATTCAAAATCAAAATAAGAATATGATTTCATTTATTTACAAAAACAAACTCAAATATGTTAAAACTTGTATGTATATGGGTAAAATATATTACCACATCATCAATTGGAATTTTGATATTTGTGATGATTTTACTCATAAACTTCATGACATAATAACCACACATGACTCCATTATTTTGTTGTGGAACCTACAAAGAAAAAGTGCATGTATACATGAATTTTCATATTCGAACATCCTTATTATTTAATTGTAAAATTAATAAAATTATTAATATTGAATTGTACATACCATAACTTTTGTCCATATAAGCTTATGAGATTTTTTAAGGACAATGCCTCTAAACTTGTTCCACAACTTCCATGCCCTATCAAGGTATAAAACGATTAGTTTTTATTAAATATTACAAAAAATAATAGAAAAACTAATATGTAACTAAATATAACTCTTACATTTCAACAACTGTTTTTGTATCTTTACTCAGTTCTATGGAAGCTGAGTCACAGTACCAAGCATGATTATTGAACATATCAATGATTACCAACATCCAATGATCTTGGCCTTGTTCAAACCTTAATGGCCAAGGGATTATCAACTTTTGATTTCTGCTAAGCGTTAATGCTCTATCACATAATTGTTTAGCTCTGATGCTAACATCCTTCTCTTGATATTGATTGACATATGAAGAATCATAGAACATTGCTAAATGTGATGAGTGATTATGTTGAAGTCGATAATAGCAAGCCCTATATATGTGTATATATAATTAGATAATATAAATATAATTATATATGTTCTGCATAAATAAAAGAAAACTAACTAGATTGATGACTCACCTTGTCCACACTTGAATTATACTTAAATCGATCATTTGATATTCAAATATTTGCAACAAGCACTCGATCGATATATAAGTTTGGCCGATGTGTACACCAGAAATTTCAATAGGAAGTGGCACAGTCCATCCATCATTTATGCTAGATGCCCTCCCAACAATAGTCATCAAAGTCCCAAGATTTCTACTGAACTGTAACGCATAAGTATGACTATACTTTTTCCAAGGCTTCTTCTTGAATGACTTGGTGCACGATGATTGGCCACTAGTCATAGATTTAGCACGAGATATTTGCTTGGTATCTCTTAAATGTGCCGCATTTAAGAGTTCTGGTATAATAGACTACCAAAAAAGTATCATATTTTTATTTTTAGTAACAATATAAGATCACATTAAATAATAGTAGTAAACAAGTGTTATTTTTTAAGTTAAAAAATAGTACCATGTCAAAATTTAGAACAACTTGAATCGACGGCCAAGCCACATACTGTCCAACCGCCTCTTGGACTGTGGTAGCATCAGAAGGCACAGGTAGTGGACAATCATGAAACAATGATTGATCAATTACTATTCGCCAATGATTAGGCAAATATTGATTATGAATCATCCGATCATCGCTCAGTTGTTGTACCGTTCCAATAGCAACATAGTTCATTGACGAAGGATGTTTCAAAAAACATTTCATATTCTGTAAAATGTGTTATATATAAAAAATAAAACATATAATAAGAATTTAAAAATTAAAATCTTACCACATATGATTCATCAAATAGAGGAGGACTCTCATGTGGGGTAGCTATTGGATGTACATTCTCACCAATATGTTCATCTTGGCTTGATTTATGGTAAGAATGTGCAGATTGCATTGGAAAAAATGAACCACTACTTGATTGCATGTGCATTCCTAGCATATAATGAGGACCAATAGGATGGCTATATCCCATACTGGATGTAGTTTGAGCACAATGAGATTGTGTGGATGGCATGCCTGGCATGGATGGTGGCATGCTTGGCATGGATTGTGGCATGCCTGGAATGGAAGGTGGTATGCCTGGCATGGATGGTTGCATGCTTGGCCAATATGGCATGCCCTGGTTGTAGCATGATGCCATGGCTGACAGTTGTTGTGATTGATGTTCTTTTAGAGTGGAAATCTCACTCATCACGGAGGCCTTAAATGAGTTGAATTCTTCTTTAATTTCAGTGTATTTCTCCTTACTTACCGTCTGAGGCTTATGTTTTGGAATTTTAAAATACTCTATAGCACCATCATATTGGCTACCTCCCCTAACACGACCAAGATGCTCGCGTCCGATTGCATGATATAAAGCATATCTCCCAGGTTCTTCGATTATTTCCCCCCTGTATATTTTTTCTTGAACAGCTCTCTACAAATAATAAAGCACACAAACATATCATTCATTATTACATCAATTATTAAGTATCAGTCAGACTTTTTATCAACCGAAATTACTAACCAACTTATTTAATTGTTCTTTTCCTCGTTGACTCATCAGTCTTGCATTCTTCATTTTGGGAGTCTTTGTTTCTATGTACAATTCCATTCGGGTAACAGGTCTACCCAATTCAGCTTCCTACATAAATTAGGAAAATTTTATTAACAATGACATGAAATTAAATTGAGAAAAATTAATATAAAAATATTTATAAAATTAAGACAAATTAATAATACCATTCTATATCTAACTTCAGGATTTGAAGACCTCCCAGTACGGTTAGGAAGAATCTTATGCATTTGGACATTCTGATGATCTTCTTTAATAATTTGAAATTCTTCTGAACGTCTATAATCCACAAAGTCTTTCCAAACTTGAGGTGTAATCCAGGGGTGTCCTTCAGGGATTTTGTATATCACATTCTCATCAAGTGTTTCCAAATATGGAAACACATAATTTTTCGCCAATCTGAAAGTCGTGTATTCCTTCCACGCCTTATTTGCAATCTTATAACACTTGCCCTGCCAATTGTCATCGACTTTGTAACGATTCTGTAAAAACACAGTACAAAAGATTAGATATAATACACCTAATATAATATATATATTGATTATAAAATATAAGAGACTTACATAAATGGTTATCCATATTTTGAACTTTTCTGCATCGGCAACATCATACCAATGATTTATATTGATTGGTATACTAGACTTTGTCAGTCGACCAATAGAAGATTTCAATTGTTGACCATTTTCCCCTAGTGAATTCCCAGTAGCATCAAATATAACGGGTATTCTATCATATGGGTTGAGTGGAGCATCAGGTATATTCGCCCAACCCCTTCTTTCAAATACCCCAATGGATCATTTGGATCTACAAGCTGAATATCCATGAAATATCTGCAAAAAGTGGAGAAATATAAATTAATTGACAATTTTAGGAACACACATATATACAAGAGTTATTACAACAATATAGAACATACATTATGTTTAATTAGGTTATTGATCGTATACATATATTCATTCACAATCACTTCGAGTCCATGTCGAAGAATCATCATCATCAATTAGATCATCACGTACATTAGGCAATTTATTTGAGAAATTACTAATATTGGTTAATGTATCAAGCATAGAGTCATCATCTTCTACAACATCACAATGGTAAAACTCTTTTTGTGGAGGCGTTAACACAACAGACCATATTGGATCAATTTGATCGCTCACGTAAAATACTTGCTTTGCATGAAGTGCTAACGTGAAAGGATCATCTATGTGACTTATCCTGGATAAATTTACAAGGGTAAATCCAAAATCATCTATTTTATATCCAACATTGATAACATCTTCGACCCAATCACACAAGAATACTGTCTCATGGAAGACCTCATAATCCAATTCCCAAATCTCTTGTATTATACCATAATATGTTCTATTAGAAAGTACAAGATTAACATCTTTTGAACTGGAAAATTGCATAGTTTGTGCAACCATCTTCACCCCACTATTTTGATTTACTCGGACTTTGTCCCTAGCTTGAGTCATAAACCTCGATCCATTTATTGTGAAACTATGAAATGATTTGACATCGAATTTTGGGCCATGTGCAAGTTATTGTAAATTTTCTGATATTTTATGATTGGGTTTCTTGAGTTAATCTCGAATCTATGTATACAAAAACACGAAATGTGTTTAGAGCAAAGTTTTAAAACATTGAATATATATAGGAAGATACATGCATGATTTTTTGTTTGTGACACTTACGTGGTTGCGAAACCAATTAATAAGCTCTCGCTTATGTTCATCATACAACCATTTTTCTCCTCCTTTTTTTTATAACGAGGATCGATCTTCAATAAGTTTAAATGCATCCTGTAATGTTATTAAATATATATTAAGTTATATATCATCATTAATAGTTAAACAAAAGATGAAACAATGAACATCACTTACTCTATGTATGGTTGTGCCTCGTTATTATTTACCAAAATGATTCGGTGTGCTTTTTCCCTCGAGTGCGATCAATAAATAATTTCTTACTTCCACCAAGCATAGGGTTTACCTACTTGGATCATGTGACACCAATATAGGATAGTGATAAGAGCATTGCAATACTATACTTAACTTGACCGGAATTAAACTTTTTTGTGAACAAACTATTCAATTCCTTCATGCTCTTACTACTGCTCATTAGATAGAAGCAAAAAAAGATCCTCAGATACCTCAATAACATAGCAGATTATGGGCTTATTCTTTACAAAAAATTTACTTTTGATATAAATAGCTACATTGATGCTTATTGGGCAACATGCCTCGATGATCATAGATCTATTGGGGGATTCTATGTTTATATGGGTTCCCCACTGGTGTCTTGGACTTCCAAAAGCAAAATGTTGTCTCTTGCTCTTCTATTGAATAAGTTTCATGCACTTTCTTATACAATTGTAGAGGTTACGTGGATGAAAATATTGTGTGCTGAATTACAACTTGAATCAACTAATCCTCCTTTGATATTTTGTGATAATGTCAGCACTAGTCACTTAGCTAAACACCCAGCTTTACACTCTCATACAAAGCATGCGGAAATTGATTCCCATTTTGTAAGAAACAAGGTTATTGACGGCTCAATGCAAGTAGAATACACTCAAAGCCAAGAACAGGTTGTTGATATTTTTACCAAGCCCTTATCAAGTTATTGTTTAGCAAAGCATTGTACCAAGCTTTGTGTGCTTTGTAGACCATTAGTTTACAGGAAAGCATTAGAATATCGAGTGTTTAGCTAATGTAAAACAAAAGGTACATGCATTGATGTAATACAATTGTGTAGCTAATTGTTCACTGGACTTAGGTGATGATTGTAAGCATAATTCTGTTAGGGAATTAGCTAATTAGCAATTTTTTTAACATCACAGCTCATTGATAATAGCCTATTGTTTTATGATCAAGCTAAATTCTCTATAAATAGAACCCATGTAACTCGTTACAATTTTACAATTTTATGTGTTATTATTCAGCATCATTTGTTTCCTTGTTCTCCTTTCTTTCTCTCTAGTCCTATCACTATCCATTTAACTATTTTTACATAAAAATTTCTTCTTTTCACTACAAGAGTATCAACAAAAGTAGAGAACCATAAAGTTCCTCACGGGGCTTAACACGATTTACACATCAGCACGTGGATAAATCTTACTCATGGACCTTTACCTACAGTAAATAAGGTATATTCACTCATTGTTCAAGATGAAAAGCAGAGAGTTGTCTCCACACAAACCATAGGAAGGATGCCAGAAACTGTTGCACTTGTTATGATGGATAGTCGTCCACAATATCCTCACAAGAATTACCCATCGAGGAACCCACATCTCAAGTGCAATCGATGCAAAAATATCGGCCATAATTATGAGAATTGACGAAATCACCTCAAATGTGATTTTTGTGGTCTTAATGGACACAATTCTGAAAACTGTTGAAAATGCCAAAAATGTAATTTCTATGGTTTGAATGGACACGACATAAACATGTGTCGGAATAAAGGAGAAATTCAAGATAAGAGAAATGAAAGTTATGGCTTCCCTCCCAAAGCTCACCATACTAACTTTCAAGAAAGCAGCTCCGACACAAGGACACCATCCTACTAATCATCATGTGCATTTACCCGATCATTCACTTGCCCATGTCATACATATAGACATCATACATTTCTCTAATAATTTCATACTTCATAATCTCTTATGTGTTCCCTCATTCAAATTAAAATTGGTTTCAGTAGCCAAACTCACTTAAACTACATTTTGTCATGTCACCTTCACTAATAATGTGTGCTTTGTTCAGGACAAACGCTCAGGGAAGATGATTGGGATTGGAACTGAGAAAGCAAGACTCTACTACTTGATTATTTCAGAAAAAGGCTGAATGTTTCTCTATTTCAAATACTGCTTCAACCAACTCTCATCTATGGCATCAACGACTTGGTCATTTATCTAATAACAGTTTGCGTGTAATTTCTCTTTCCATAAACACACCTTTTTGTTCCATTAGTGATTGTTCTATTTGTCCTTCCCTTTGTCTAACTCAACATCATCCAATAACAAAGGTACTTCTTATTCTCTATCTCATGTACTTACTTATGACCGATTATCACCTACACATCATGCCTTTTCTACTTCTATTTCCATTCTCAGGGAACCAACCACCTTTTCTGAAGCTTTCAACGATCCAAAATAGCAGCTTTCCATGAAACAAGAACTGGATGCTCTCGAAACTAATGGCACTTGGACGCTTCAACAACATTCTCCAAACAAGAAACCAGTTGGTTGTAAATGGGTCTAAAAAATCAAGTATAATCTTGATGGCTCTGTGGAACGATACAAGGCTCAGTTAGTGGCCAAAGGATACAGTCAGATTGAAGGTTTTGACTACCAAGAAACTTTTGCACCAGTAGCCAAACTGTCACTATTCGTCTCCTTCTTGGTGTTGCTACTATTCAAAATTGGCATCTTCGCCAACTCGATGTCAACAATGCTTTTCTCTGTGGTGATCTTCACTAAATGTCTACATCTCTCTTCCACTTGGATTTAGATGAAAGGGGTAAACACGAGTATGTAAACTACACAAATATTTGTATAGACTTAAAGAAGCCTCATTACAATGGATCATCAAGCTATCAACAACACTTAAGCTAGCTGGTTTTAACCAATCCAAGTATGATCACTCACTATTTGTCCAAACCCGTGGTAATTCCTTCTCTACTCTTCTTGTCTATGTAGACGATATAATCATAATAGGAAATAATCTACAAGATATTTAAGAAACTAAGAATCATCTCATGCAACAATTCAAGCTAAAAGATCTCGGTGAATTAAAGTATTTTTTGGGCATAGAAGTTTCACGTTCCAAGAAGGGAATTGTTTTGTCGCAACACAAGTACTCACTTGAAATATTGGAGGACATGGGTTATCTTGGTGCCAAATCTTCCAATTCACCTATGGAACAGAATTTATCCCTCAGCAAGATTGAAGTGGAATTCATTAGTGACCCCACATCCTATCGAAGACTTATTGGGAGATTAATATACTTGACCATCACACGACCTGACTTAGTGTATGTTGTGCACATTCTCAATCAATATATGGATAAACCACAACAACCATATTTGGAAGTAACTTAACGAGTGCTACGATATGTCAAGAACACACCAAGGCAAGGTCTCTTTTTCTCAGCAACTAGTTCATTACAACTAAATGCTTTATGTGATGCAGATTGGGCTAAATGCATATACACACGACGATCAACCACGAGATATTTTATGTTTCTTGGAAAATCACTAATTTCTTGGAAGACTAAGAAATAAAATACGGTCTCACGATCGAGTGTAGAAGAAGAATATCGTTCTATGGCAATAGCATGTTGCGAAGTAACCTGGTTACGATACATTTTGGATGATTTGGGTATCAAACACTCCCAACCGACCAAGTTATATTGCGACAATCAAACAGCTCTTCACATTGCATCAAATGCAGTGTTTCATGAACGAACCAAACACATAGAGATCGATTTCCATCTAGTGAGAGAAAAGAATCAAGCCGGAATGAACAAAACTTATCATATCTCTACATCGGAGCAACCAATACATATCTTTACCAAATCCCTGAGTTTTCCACAGTTCTCGAGCTTACTTAACAATTTAGGAATAATTAACATATATTCTAACTTGAGGAGGAATGTTAAAGAACACAAGATCCAGTTGGTGACAACCAATACACTAGCTGGAAACAACTAACAATGGAATGGTGGCGAGCAACAAGCTGTCCAAGAATGTGGGAAGATTATAAAAATTCAACCGAAAAACATAAATAACAATACTAAATACATATTATATTGCATTTTGAGAACATTAAATATTGCTTTTGTCCTTGAATGTTATCTATTGTTTCAGTTTCATCTTAGAATCATTAGTATGAAAATAATTATGCAATGATGGAGCTCCAAATTAAAAAGTTATTTGCAAGAGAAATGTTGACACTAAAAGCTTTGCCTCAGATATTGTCATCAACTGCTTAAATTTGTCAGGCTGCAACTGTAGTTAGAAAAGTAACTAAGGTTAGAAATGTTGAGTAAAAAACTCTAAATTTACTAATATTAGATCCAAACAAGTAAACAAACTATTTGTGTTATACCTATATTAAAAGACACTACAACACCTTTCAGAGGCAATTCAAAAATTGAAGAGAAATACAAACACTCAAAGAGAAAGCTCTCAACTCACACTCAAACTAAGAATACAAAGACTTATCTATTTTTGATGGGATGATTAAACCAAATGCATGATAGGTTATTTATAGTCTTTACCATGCAATATACACCACACAAATATAAAACTAAGAAATAATTCCAGCCGCACAATTATTATCATATTCTACATCCTTCAACCACTTCATTTATTTGTCTACATACTTCAACCACTTCATTTATTTTTCTACATCCTTCAACCACTCCAGTAATTTTCTACATCCTTTAACCACTTCATTTATTTTTCTACATCTATCAACCACTCCATTTATTGAATTGATATTGATTTTCAATACTCCCCCTCAACACCAACTTACTATTTTTACTGTGCCAAGTTGGTGCGAAACATTTTGAACTTACCAATACTTAAGCTTTTTATGAACAAGTCCACAACTTGATCATCTATCTTGATTTGCCTCATCTCAATTTCTTCTTGCAAAACCTTTTATTTGATAAAGTGATAGTGCACTTTAACATGCTTAGTTATTGCATGAAAGACTGGATTCTCTAATAAACGAATTACCGACTAATTGTGACAATATAACGGAATTGCATAATCTATTGGTTGTTGTAGATTATTCATTAACTGTATCAACCATGTACTTTCTTGAGCTTTCATTGCCACTGCTCGATACTCAACTTTAGCGGTTGATAATGATATTATCGGTTGTCTCTTGCTACACCAAGAAATTGTTCCAGAACCAAGTTTAAATACATACCCAGTTGTTGATCTCCTAGTTTCATGATCTCTTGCATAGTCAGCATCGCAATAATTAACTAACTTGCCATATCCACCTTTTTTGTACAAAAGACTATAGTCAATTGTACTCTTTACATATGTTAGTATTCATCGAACTGCTTCCAAATAAGGCTTCTTTGGATTTTGCATGTATCGACTCATTACACTAACTGCATAAGAAATGTCAGGTCGAGTTAAGGTTAAATAGATGAGAATGCCTACCAATTTTTGATACACTGTCGCATTTTCCAAATCTTTTCCTTCATGTGTACACATTTTGGAATTTGGTTCCATCAACGTCAAAATCAGTTTGCATTTAAGCATTCTGAACCTTTTCATCGAATCTTTGGAATATTTTTGTTGACAAAGAAATATTCCTTCTTGTGTGCGGTCAACCTCTAGACCAAGGAAGTGCTTGAGCTGTCCAAGTTCCTTCATCTGGAAATGGACTGATAAATTTTCCTTTATTTGAAGAATTTTTGCCTTATCATCACCAGTTATGATTAAATCATCTACGTACACTAGCACGATAGCTAGCTTTCCTTCATTGGCTTTGACAAACAAGTTGGAATCTGTAGGTGTTACCGAATAATCACTTTGTGATAAAAATTCAGCAATCTTACCATACTATGCCTTGGGTGCCTCTTTCAATCCGTAAAGTGCTTTCCGCAGCTTACATATATATTCGGGATGATCTTGGCTCTGAAAACCCATTGGTTAGATCATGTATATCTCCCGATCCAACTCTCCATGAAGAAAAGAATTCTTCACATCCAACTGCCATAAATTCTAGTCTTTGTTGACTACAAGTTCAAGTAGAATACGTACAGTTATAAGTTTTGCCACCGGACTAAATGTTTCATCATAGTCTAGTCTGTACTATTGAAAGAAACCATGAGCTACCAATTGTGCCTTATATCTCTCAATTGACCCATTTGGATGATGTTTTATCATATAAACCCATTTATAGGATATGTGTTTCACATCTATTGGTTTACACACCAAATCCTAAGTTTGATTTTGTTGAAGTGCGACGATCTCTTCTTTTATTGTTTTTATCCACTCAGATCTTTGCAATGCTTCTTTGAATGTCTCAGGTTCTATTGCTTCTTCAACTATGGATGCATTGGCATATTTAAGATCTGGCCTTCATGTTCTTGTTAACCTACAGAGTTAAGATTATGGACTTGATTCTTCCATTTCATTAGGTCCACCTTCTTCATTTAGTTGTTGATATATGCCAGTTTGCCAAGGATTCTGAGTTGCTCTTTGTTCAAAATCATCATTGTTTGGATCTCGAGATTCACCTAAACTTGGTTGGAGATGAGCAATATGCTTCTCCATCTTTTGTTGCAACTTGTCTCCAAATTCTCTCGAGTTTATCAATGCCTCCTTCTCTGAGGACCACCAAGAATATGCTTCATCGAACACCAGATTTAGTGAAGTGTAGCATCTTCCACTCGTTGGATCACAACATTTCCACCCCTTTCTTTGGCTGTCGTATCCCACAAAGACACATCTAACAGCTCTCTTGTCAAAATTGCTCCGGAAATGATTAGGAAAAAATACATAACATACACAACCAAATACTCAAAAGTAGCTAACTGTAGGTTTCATGTTCCACAATTTTTCAAAGGGTGAAACAAATCCTAACCTTGGTTGAGGAAGTCTGTTGATCACATAGGCTGTAATCGTCATTGCTTTAGCCCAAAACCTTCAAAGTACATTCTTTTCAGGTAGCATACTTCAAAAATTTCTACAAGATGCTGGTTTTTTGTCTCTACTACACCATTTTGTTGTAGTGTGTTAGCACAAGTGTATTGATGACATATTCGACATTCCCTTAGGTTTCGAGAGAACTCATGTGAGTTATATTCTCTGTTGTTGTTTGTGCACAAGCAATATATATTCTTTCCTACTTCTCTTTCAATTGACTCTCTAAACAATTTAAACTTTGAGAGTACATTAGATTTTTCTTTCATAAAGAAAACCCACACATACCTTGAGAAGTCGTCAATGAATGTCACCATGTATCGCATACCGCTAATTGATGGTTGCTTAACAGGAGCAAATACATCAGAGTGAACTAACTCCAATGGTTATTTTTCTTTAAAATTTGATTCTTCATGTGGAAATTGGTGAGCTTTATAATACTAGCATCCTGCATAAATCGTGTTTGTTTGCACGTCTACTTGAGAAAGCCCTTTAAGAATCGACTTCTTTACCATCACACTTAGCTTGGAATAGCTAATGTGACTAATCGCATATGCCATAGATCTTATGCAGATTCTACTGACATCACGTAGACTGATTCCAATCGTTACCCCTCCATTGTCGGTGTTTCTGAGATTTTGAGATCACGATACACCTTTACGTCTTAGGGACCGAACAAGACATAGTGGCTTGATGATGTCAATTGAGCCACAAATAGCAAGTTTTTCTTCATTCCTGGGACAAGATAAACATCTTGAAGTGATAGCTGGTTAGTATTATATCGAGTCATAACTATAGTCTTATTAATGTAGGCTATCGATGACCTTGAGTTGTCAATTTTTACCACTACACGACCTCCCTTGTACTCAGACATGTTTTCCAACTTCTGTTTATCACCCGTCATATGATTTTAGCAGCCTGAATCTATGATCCAGTCATTCTTGTAGTCAATCTGTTTTGATGTTGTCACCGTAAAAGCTAAAACTTCTTCCTCTGTAGCGAATAATGCTTTGGAAGTAGCTGTATTACTTTCAACAGACTTTTTCTTACTCCAACAATCTTTTTCCATGTGACCCATCTTCCTGTAGTTGTAATATTCACCATCAAAATTTCTACTATTACTGTTATTCTTCCAAGCTCCCCCTGGATGAAAGCCTCCATTTCCTTGAGGAATTTTTCCTCTATCGTCATCCTTGTTAGATCCACTACCATTGTACTACTTGAAAGTGCCTATGCTTTTGTTGGTCTTCCTCACCCTTCAACGAGGCTCCTCCCATTTGCTTAGCCACAACTTCTTGACTGGCCAGCAAATTCTCTAAAATTCAACAAGAGATGGTTGTGTCGGCCATCCTTGTACAGTGATAACAAACCCTTGATATTTAGGTTTCAAGCCAAGGATAATTATTCTCTTTGTGAAATTTTATGGCATAACGATTTTACCTTATAAAAGTACTGGGATATCATCATGTCATGTTGCACCATCGATAGCAACACATTCTCGAGAAGATTCAATCATGTATTATTTTCTTTAAAAAGAGTGTCACATGCTTCCTTCGGTGTTTTGGCATCCCAAATGTGCTCCAACATTTCTTTTCCAACTATGGTCTTTAAAGAAAACATCGCTTTGCCTGCTTTGATTTTTCACTTCCGCAAGATGTCGTTTGCATCTTCCACTGCTAGTTGTGTAACTTCATCACCACCAAAAACCTCCTATAGGTCTTGACCTTAGGTAAGACTCCATACATGTTGTCCATGTGTTATAGTTTTTGTTGTTGAGTTTCTTAACTCCTCCAACTACTTGAAGGTCACTCATTGTGTCGGCAAGACTTTGACTATATCGAACAAGCTTAAGTAAGAAACTTGTAAAATATCAAACTTCTCACACCTTAAGATAGCTTCACTAAGAACGATCCTTGACCGTCCCACTCTGATATCAATTGTTGAGTAAAATTTAGAATACACAACTCTAAATTTACTAATATTAGATCCAAAGAAGAAAATAAACCACTTGTATTATACCCACAATAAAAGACACTACAACACCTTTCAAAGCCAACTTTCAAATTGAAGAGAAATATAAACACTCAAAGAGAAAGCTCTCAACTCACACTCAAACTAAGAATACAAAGACTTATTTGTTTTTTATGGGATGATTAAACCAAATGCAAGGTAGGCTATTTATAGTCCTCACCATGCAATCTACACCACACAAATATAAAACTAGGAAATAATTCTAGCCACACAAGTATTATCACATTATCCTTCAACCACTCTATTTATTTTTTTATTTCCTTCAATCACTTCATTTATTTTTCTACATTCTTCAACCTCTCAATTTATTTTCTACATCCTTTAATCACTTCATTTATTTTTCTACATCCTTCAACCACTCCATTTATTTTTCTACATCCTTCAACTACTCCATTTATTGAATTAGTGTTGATTTTCAATAAGAAATTAATAAAAAAAGTTTAGTCATTGAGATCATGATGAATACCTCTTTATCAACAACTAATGCAACATAAAGTATTGAAGCATTCTTGATGCAGTATGCTCATACATCTTACATTACTTATGAAGCTAAGTAGTAATTTACTTATAAAGAGTACACATTCTCTAAATAGTATGACGTGTTTTGGAGTTTTTTCCTAAAAACAAAACAGTGAAGTCGCGTTGAAGTTTCAAGTTATGGTCGTGGACCTATTAAACTTACAATTATGGACCAAAACAAAAATTCTCGGGCTACATGGAGTGGCTCTCTCTTCGTTGTAAGTAGACAGATTAACTTTTCTGTATCAACTCTCTTCAAACCCATAGTCCACTTCCAAGTTAGTGCATACAAATGTTTTGTTTAATAACGAAGGGATAGCAATGATATTACAATATTTTAGCAACTTTCTCTCTACTCTAGAGTTTCCTTTCCTCTCTCTGTCTTCATTTTCTGAACACGCACCCGTCTTCTCGTAGCAGTTCATAAAACTGGGTGCTTGATGAGCGGTGGCGTCTATCTATTGATATCTTTTAAAAAGTGTGGGGTCAATTTTTCCTTTATTTATGTCAAAGCAGCTATGGAATTATAGTTCTGTTATCTAGCCACTGGATGTTGTTGTTGGTTGGGTTTATCTAGCTCCCACAACCTAAGTAATTATTTCTTAAATACTCGACTTTAATTTAAACATTTACGTAGATTAATTAAATTTTATATTTCTAAATGTGTTAAAATTATGTCCCAAAACAACTTTCAACCTAAACCAATATCTATTAAACCTTATGTTTTGTTTATATATATATATTACCTTTCGCTTTCTTAGCGGAGCAGCCGAGACATTTATTTTATAACAATGAGAGAGAGAATGAGCTGCTGCCAGGGAGAAAACTGATAGCAGATTTTTCACAAATAGATAACAAGAGTTTAGAGGGAAAATATTTGATTTAATAACAATTATCATTAAATTAGAGAGATATATTTTGGATTATTTTGGTATATTTTGTTAAGGTTTTTGAATATTAATATTTGTATCTCGATTTGATTATTAGTAGATTTTCATTGGTACGCTAGTTAAATAGACTTTTCATATTAAAAATTAAAATGGAAACACTTAAATTATTGTGTACTATTTATTTTCTTATTCCTTATTATTTTATTATTATCTATAATTATATATTTATGCAACCAAATTGGACCCAAAATTCGTTTTTACAAGTGCTAATTTATAACAAATTGGTATGAGAGTATTGGATTATTCTTCTATTTATTATAATGAATCAAGTTTACTCTTTTGGATTTATTTTGAGCTTTTGATTATCTGATTGGTTTCATATTTTCTGGGTTATGCTTCTGTTTATTTAATATTGAGTTTTCTGTCATGTCAGCTGTTAGGATTATGAGTATTAGCTATTTTTGTTAACAAAATATTTATCTGTAATTTGTTTTTAGATATGTTATCAAGTCTATCAAGAAAGTTCGAACAAATGTTCGAGTTTCAGATAGTCGTACTGCAGGTATATTTTTTATACTACGACATATAAGATTGCACTCATGCATTTAATAGCTCATGTTCATAAATCTAAATTTATTTTTTATGCTAACATATTTATTTAAAGTTAAATCAATTTATGAAATTACTAATTAAATATTTTTAGATGTGCTTTTTTTAAATAAATATGATTGTTTTTATATTAAAATTTTTAATGGTTTTTTTTAAAAAATTAAAATACATTATACCTTGATACTATTAGATATTATTATTATTATTATATATATATATATATATATATATATATATATAAATATATTAGGGTTAAAAGGGCTGTGCTTAAAAAGAAAAGACTACAGATTGAATGAAAAAAAAACATTCAAAATCTAGTGAAAACAATGGAACAATTAATATATATATATATATATATATATAATTGAAACGCAAAGGCATTCAAAAACGGAATAGTGGTATAGTTAACTCAGGGAAAAGTTAATTAATATATTTTTGACGCGTTAGACAAGTGGGTCCCACATGCACGCCGGCCTACGCGTCAGGTGGGACCCACTCGGGCACCGAGCGACGTGAAAGACAGATACTTGCACCCACGCGAGTTGATCGGGTGTGATAGAGACGCGCAAATCATAGATGTTTCTTCTCTGACCAGACGGTCCACGTTTCGCTCGTGGCTTCTTCTCACATACACAGAAATATAAATTTTAATTAATTGCATTTTGACCCACAAATTTAATTCAAATTATATTTTAAACATTCTTTAATTACAATTATGCCCTTTTCTAATTTAAGTTAAATTTTAAACTTTTAATCATTAAAATTAAACCCGATTTTAATTTAAATTATATTTTTGACTTTTTAAATTGTAATTAAGAACTCTATTATTTGAAATTATATTTTTGGACATAAATTTGAAATTAATTAAGTTTTCGATACAAATTATTTAATTTTCTTAAAATATAAAAAAACAATAAATACTAATTTATTAAACTAAAATTAACTAAAAATATGAAGAACATAGCAATTATAATTAATAAAATAGATGAAAATAACTATATAAAATACAGTTATCAGTTCTTAATGCTATATTTGTTGGGATTTGGTCATATTTCTATAGATTGTGTAAACAATAAAAATAAATTTGAAAAATCATTTAATGCTACACTCAGTGACACGGAAAGTGAGTAGGATAATGCTAGTCGCTCAGAAGATGATGACACTAACTATCGTACCTTCACCGCAACTTCCAAAGCACACCGTAATGACTTTGAATCTAGCTTAGATGAAGAAAATGAGGAAGTGAACTCTTATTTCTTATTGTCTAAGTTTATTGTATCAAGTTATGAGGAACTATTCATGGATTGTCTAGGTGCTAGGTAAGAGAGGGATAAACTACTTGTGGAAGTAACTAAACTTAATGATATCATCAATGTTCACAAAAAAAATTCTTCTAGCCTAGAGAAAGATAAAAAGGAATTGTCTGAAAATATTAATGTCTTAAATCTGAGACTTGCAGAAACCACTGAGGAAAACAAAAAGCTTAGGAAAGAACTTAGTATTGCTAAAGAGATGGTGATGAATTTGACCATAGGTTTTGAAAAATTGACCAAAGTCCTAGACTATGGAAATGTACATGGAGATAAGAGAGGTCTTGGATACATAGATGAATAGTCAACACCTTTAATATCAAAGACCACATTTGTAAGGTCCTTAAACTCTACTCCTACTGTTACACAATAAGCACAAAGAATTATTTCACCTGTGGTAGACAAAGTTGTTAAATTTGTCTCTATTTGTCATCATTGTGGTAGGAAAGGTCATATAAGACCAAAATGTAGATATTTGATGAATGCTGCTAAACTTAATCATTCTTTCCATGCTTCATATAGTAGGACCCATAAGCATCATTCATATATGCATGCTATATCATATTCAAGTATGAATGGAAATTATAACAACTTGTTAATAAATTCTACTAGGAAGCATGAAGTCTTAGGTTCAAAAAGGCAAGCAAAATTCAGTACTTATGATGCTAGGACTCATTATCATCATCCTACTATGCATATTGTGTCTTCATTTGGGATGAATGAGAAAAGTACAGCTAAGTTCAAGAATACGCCTATAAAACCTAAGTTAGTTGAATCCCAACCCAATGATATAGAAAAACCAAAATGCAAGAAATTTTGGGTAAGGAAAGATTGTTTTTTCCCAATCACCTGGCTATCTTTTATTCCTTCATCTAGGTATTTTTTTTAAAGTGCTTAAATGACCCTAGGTGAGCAATATCTATTGTCTTTAGTTTATTTAAATTTACAAAAAGAGAGAGAGAGAAGTAGAATCCATATCTGGTCGACAAGGTATTGGACTTATTCAACACTTACAGACATATAACTTTATTTTTAATGACTTAACTAATTTTGATATTTATTGTATAAATTATTCTATAATTTTGGTTTATGCACACACACATTTCTCTTATATATATGATGATCGATGTTGACATAAACTTATTCACATACTCACGAACACACATATATGCTATACTTGAAGTTTATGAATTCTCTTAAAAGACTTTAGAACTTTAACTAATCTTGATTGTAAAATTGTGTTGAGTTTTAATTCTTGCTTTTTAAAATTTTACCATATGGAGGCACCCAGTATTGAGAGGGCTACCTACTGTGATGTGTGAAGCTACTACAATGAGTGGAGAGAGCTACCCCACAACTAGTGTGAAAGTCATCATGCTAGGTTTATGGCTGGTGCAAAAAAAAAAGATTATGCAAAAATCGACTACTTATAAATCTTGTACATTAAATGCACAAAAAGAAAGAGTCAATAGAGGTAAAAAAAAATAGAAATATCATTTCCCTCATATATAAAATAAAGAAAAAAAAATTAAGTCCTATTTTAGTAAATATATCTTATTTTGTAAGATTGAAGACTCGATTATAATTTTACATGATAGATAATATTTTTTTTTCTTTTGAGTCTTTTTTGATTGATCATAAATAACTCAATTGGCATATTTGTGGAGTTTAAACATATACATTGTTTTTATGTAAATGTTAATATGTCACTATATATGCCAAGTGTGCTTATGTACATATTTTACTTTACTTGCCTATTTATATAATAAATAATCAAAATTTGAGTTATAAAATGATGAGTTCTTAATTGGTTGTGTGCTCGTTTATGATTAAATGAGTTTAATACTTAATGTGACTATTTATGAAAATTAAAAAAAAAAAACATTCAATTTTTTTTCCTTCACATCTTCTTTTCATTTATTACATTTTTAATTGGTTTCTAAGTTAGTGAATCATAGAACTTAGGGGGAGTTTAGAGCACATTACACTTTTGCATTACTTTGATTTTACATTGTTATATCTTTAGGAGGTGTTTATCTTCACTACTTTGTCCAATGCTTTGTCTTTCTCTTATGTCAAAAGGGGAGAGAGAATAATACTTCCATGTTTTTATTTTGTTATGCATATAGAAGGAAAACATATTTAACATATTTAATTAAGCTTGACTGATATGAATGCATACTACATGACAATCCTTTACACTTTATTTATTTCTATGTAAACTGAACTAATGTACAATGAAGCTTTAAAGCCAAATTGTCATATGCTTTGTTTATGTCATTTTAGTTACTTACAAGTTTGTTAAGTTGCAACGAAGATGGATTCATTGGACCATAAGATAGTTCCACTATAAAGTCTAGAACATCATTGTATTTTTATCTTATTTTTATAAGTATCATGTAATGAGTAAGAGTTTTTCCCACACGAAAATGCCAAAGAGGGAGTTTCTTAGGATTGTGAGTGTTGGCTATTTTCGTGGACAAAATATTTATCTGTAAATTTGTTTTTAGGTCTCCTATCAAGTCAATCAAGAAAAGCCGAACAAATGCTCGAGTTTCAGATAGCCGTACTTAAGGTATATCTTTTATAACTACAACACATAAGATTTTATTCATGCATTTAATAACATATGTTCATAAATCTAAAATTATTTTTGGTGCTAAAATATTTATTTAAACTTAAATTAAAATTATTAATTAAATATTTTTAGATGTGTTTTTTATAAATAAATATGATTTTCTTTATATTAAGGTTTTTAATGGATTTTTAAAAAAGAACAAAATATATTATACCTTATCTATTATTATTATCTATATATATATATATATATATATATATATATATATATATATATATATATATATATATATAGATATATAAGGATTAAAAAGGGTATGCTCAACAATAAAAGATTGTCGATTGAATAAAAAGAAACATTCAAAATCTGGTGAAAACAACGGCGATTATTTAAGACTCAATCTAGTTCCAACTAACTTTTTGGAGAACCTTCGTCTTGGTTAAACTTACATGCATCAAACGGTACAATAAATAACAATAAAACAAAAAAGTGATTGTTAAGCCAACAATCCAAGAAAATTGAATGGATGTTGTATCTTTTTATTGAAAAAGAAGGAAAGTCAATTAAGAATTAGTTGGAAAAACATGTAGAATAGGGCCTTCTACATCTATAAATAGAACACCCCATATGTATTTTATATTATCAAATTGAGAGAAAAACTTAGAGAAAAAGACTTTAGTGAAAGAAAATTGAGAAAAATATTTTTAGGTGTAATTGGGTTGTGAGTATTGTAAACACTTTGTATAATTTCTTATTTTTAGTAAAAAGATCTACAGTAGGTCCAGAGACGTAGGCAAAATTTGTCAAACACCGTTATCAAATTTGTATGTTATTTTATCTATTTTTGTTTTTTCATAAATTTAGCTTATTAGGAATTTGCATAATTTCCCAAAAACTAGTATCAAAGCATTTTGTGGTGATTTCTGACAATTTTCTCCAAGATTATTATTCGCATAAATAGTGAATTATATGAATAGTAAAAAAATTTGGTGATATTTGTTTGTCGATGGAGGTTTTCTAATATGGTTCTCAAGAATAGTCAAAAATGATCCGATGAAGTCATATTTGAGTGGGAGGAATGGTCGTAGATGAAGGAAATGTGAAACTCGAGAAATTCGTTGACACAAATTTTAGGTTTTGGAAAATGCAGATAGAGGATTATATATATTAAAGAAGTTTGTATAAACCTCTCTCAAAGAAGAAGCCAAAGGTTATGAAGGAAGAAGATTGGAATCTTCTAGACAGAGAAGCCCTAGAGTTATTCGATTGATAGTATCCCTCAATGTTGCTTTCAACATAGCAAAGAAAAAGACCACGATAGGTCTTATGGCATCTCTCTCCAATATGTATTAGAAGCCATCAACCTCAAACATAGTGCACCTGATGAGGCGTTTATTCAATGTCGGATGACAAAAGATGCATTGATAACTCAACATCTCAATGAACTCAACACAGTCACAACCCAATTGAATTTGATGAAGAAGAACGAGTATTGATACTTTTGTCTTCTCTACCAGAAAGCTGGAATGCTACTGTCATGGTTGTGAGAGTAGCTTGTAAGGAAGCAATAAGTTGAAATTTGATGATGTTCACGATCTTGTTATTAGTGAAGAGATATGACATAGAGAGTCGGGTGAATCGTCAACCTCTTCAATTTTGCATACAGAGTCAAGATGAAGAAATTCAACTAGAGGGAATGAACGTGGTAGAACAAACTACTGAGGTAGATCAAATGATAGTAGATCCAAATCCAAGAATCCCAATAACTTCTATAGCTTGAAGACTGTCGAGTGTTGGAGTTGTGGGAGAACCGGGCACTACAAAAATCAGTGCAAGAGTGCACTGAAGGACCAGGAAGCGAAGGTAGAGGCAAATGTTACTTCCACCTCAAGATGAGATGATGCATTGATATGCTCTTTGAAGAGCAAGGAAAAATCTTGTGTGTTAGACTCTGGAGCATCCTTCCATGCTACTTCACAGAAAGAATTCTTCGAGAAATATGTCCCTAAAAACCTTGGAAAGGTATATCTTGGTGATGATCAATCGTGTGCTATTATTCGGAAAGGTGTAGTGAAGATTAAGTTGAACGGGTCTATTTGGGACTTGAAGGATGTTAGGCATATTTTTGACCTAAGAAAGAACTTAATCTCATTAGGGCAGTTGGCTAGTGAAGGCTACACTACGATCTTCCATGGTGATGATTGGAATATGTCAAAGGGTGTAATGACGGTTGCTCGAGGAAAGAAAAGTGGCACTCTTTACATGGTAGTAGGGGCATTTTGTTTTATCGTAGTTGCAACAGGCAATGAAACACCAAATAGGTGGCACCAGAGACTATGCCACATGAGTGAGAAGGGGATGAAGATTATGCACTCAAAAGGAAAACTTATAGGTCTATAGTCAGTGGAGATAGACATGTGCGAAGATTGCATACTTGGAAAGCAAAAGAGAGTCAACTTTCAGACAAGTGACAAAACCTCAAAGAAAGCAAGGCTAGAGCTCATTCACTATGATATTTAGGGACCAACGACTACCTCATCCATTGATGGGAAACACTACTTGGTGACTTTCATCAATGATCACTCTCAAAAGGTATGAGTTTACTTTCTAAAGCATAAGTCTAAATTTTTTAAGGCTTTAAGGAGATGGAATGCTAGGTTTGAAAATGATATAGGTTTAAAGATCAAAAAGCTCATACCCAACAATGATGGTGAATATGAAGAAATTTGTGCTATAAGTACAAGATTAGAATGAAGAGAATTGTGTGAGGCATGCCTTAACACAATGATGCATTTGAGCATATGAACCAAACATTTATAGAAATAGCCAAAAGCATTCGTATACAGTCAGGTCTATAGAAGAATTTTTGGGCAGAAGTAGTCAATATAGTAGCTTACTTAATCAATCGAATACTAGAAGAGATATGAAGTGGAAAAGAAGTAAAACAATCACATCTAAAAGTTTTTGGTTGTGGAGTATTTGTGCATATCAATGATCAAAGCAAGAATAAACTTGATCCCAAATCCAAGAAATGAACCTTCATCGGCTATAGTAAGGATGAGTTTCGCTGCCACGATGAAAACAAGAAAGTGATCCATAATAGAGATGTGATTTTTAATGAAAGGGTGATGTATAAAAAGAGTCATAAAATAGACGCCAATGACTTAGAGCAAAATGAGTTAGTATTTGTATATGCAAATGATGTCCCAGATATTCTCGTGATGGAACCAATTGTAACAATTCCTCAGCCAAGGGAACTCATTGAACAGAGCATTGTGTAGCAGTCTGACATACCATAGCCTCCTACTCTAGCTTCTATATTGAGAAGTCCTTCTTGACCTCATATACCTACCAGGAGATACATGAACTATATGTTGCTGACTAATGAAGGGTGCTGAATGTTATGATGAAGCTTGTTAGAGTCGAGATTCCAACAAGTGGGAGCTTTCTATGAAAGAAGAAATGAAATCTCTCATCTCTAACCAAACATGGAGAATAAGGAATTTCACAAAAAAAAAATGGGTGTACTGGGTGAAAGAGGAGCATGATGGTTCTAAAAGATACAAAGCCCAACTAGTTTTCAACTTATTTCAGTAGAAGGAAGGAGTTGACTACACCAAAATTTTTTCTCTAGTTGTGAAGCTCAATACTATCATATCAGTGTTGAGCATTATAGCCATTTAAGATCTTCATCTTCAACAATTGGATGTGAAGACTGCATTGTTTCACAGAGATTTAGATGAGGAGCTATACATGTACCAGTCAGAAGGTTTCTCAGAAAGAGAGAAAAATAACATGGTGTGCAGACTTAAGAAGAGTTTGTATAGCTTGAAACAAGCCTTGAGAAAGTGGTACAAAAAGTTTGACAACTTCATGCACAAGGAAGGTTTCCATAAGTGCAACGCCGACCACTGTTGCTACTTCAAGAGATATAGATCTAAGTACCTCATTTTACTGCTTTATGTTGATGATATGTTAGTAGTAGGTTTAGATATGGATGATATCATAAGGTTGAAGCAGCAATTGTCAAAGGAGTTTGACACGAAAGACTTGAGTCCAGCAAAGAAGATTTTTGGAATGTAAATCACAAGAGATAAGAAGAGATGATCCTTGCAGTTATCTCAGGCAGAGTACATCAACCATGTTTTGTAAGTATGTGACGCCAAGCCAATTAGCATACCTTTGGCCAATCATTTTCACCAATCCAAGGATCAGTCCCCTCATAAGGAGGAGGAGAAAGAATTCATGGCTAAGGTTCCTTATGCCTCAATCATTGGAAGTTTGATGTACGCAATGGTATATACGAGACCAACCATTGGCCATGTAGTGGAAGTTGTTAGTAGGTTTATGTCAAATCTAAGGAAAGCTCATTGGGAAGCAATCAAATGGATTTTAAGGTATCTATGAGGTACCACAAAGAATTTTTTGTACTTTAGTAAAGAGAGTAAAAAGTACTAGGCTACGTAGACGCATACTTTGGAGGTGAAGTTGATCACCGAAGAAGCATCACAGATTATTTATTTACTATTGGAACTATAACTGTTAGTTGGATGTCACATATACAAAATATTGTCACTCTATCCACTACAGAGGCTGAGTATGTAGTAGTGACTAAAGCTAGTAAAGAGATGATATGGATTCAAGGTTTATTAACTGAGTAGGTATTCAAACAGGAGAAGAATGTTCGTTACAGTGATAGTCAAAGTGCAATACACTTGGCAAAAAATTCAGCATTTCATTCTAGAGCCAAGCATATTGGCTTCGTTATCAATTTATCATATATCTATTGAAAGATGATGTGTTAATATTGATGAAGAATTGAAGAAAACAAAAATTTAGTAGATATGTTGACAAAGGTGGTGACTATAGACAAACTGAAGTTATGTTCAACTTCAATTGGTCTACTAGATTGATCGAGATGTGAAGATATATTCAAATTAGTCTTCAAAGTGGGAGATTGTTAGTCAAAATTAAATGCACCAAACGGTGCAATAAATAACAATAAAACAAAAAAGTGGTTGTCAAGCCAACAACTCAAGAAAATTGAATGGACGGTGCATCCTTTTGGTGAAAAAGATGGAAAGCCAATTAAGAATTAGTTGGAAAAACATGAAGAATGAGGGTTTCTACATCTATAAATAGAGCACCCCAATAGGTACTTTACATTATCCAACTAAGAGAAAAGCTTAGAGAAAAAATATTTTATTGAAAGAAAATTGAGAGTAATTTTTTTGGGTGTAATTAAATTGTGAGTTGTAATTATTGTAAATACTTTTGTATAATTTCTCTTTTTTAGTAAAAGATCTATAATAGTTCTGAAGATAGGCAAAATTGGTCGAACTTTATTATTAAATTTGTATGTTATTTTATCTATTTTTATTTTTTCATAAATCTAATTTATAAAAAATTTACGTAATTTCATGATACTTCGAACATGCAAGTAAAAATATCTTTGTAAAAACCATCAACTATTGAACGATTAATAGAAAGATGTTGAATGAAATTAGGCCTTAAATAAACTTCCACACAAAATTCACAAGAATCATCAACATGGTATCCATACGAAGGATTGTAGAACTTTTCATGATTAATTAAATGTCCAATACCCCATTCCGTCTTCTCCTTATGAAAACTCCTTACAACCAAATCATTATCATCTGAGTTAAATCAAAGCATAAACGCCTTACATTAATATCACAATTAACACATGAACCCGTTTTACTATTTTTACTCTAAACGATCCCCACATGTACAAAAAAAATATCCATATTATTATTATTATTATTATTATTATTATTATTATTATTATTAATAATTTCCATATATATATATATATATATATATATATCGTACATCTTTTGTCCCTAATAAAAAATGATCTAGCTATTGCTTTTTTCAAATTTGTACGGTCAAATAACTATACTTCTTACCATTAACCCATTTCACCTTCCCATTAACCTTGAATATCTATTATTTGTTAAAAAAATGTAGTTAAAATAATAAATAAAATTTTATTACAATTATTTCAATAAGAAAAAAAATTACAATATCAAAACCCAAAAAATTGGAGGCTCTTTTAAACTTTTTCTTTAAAGTTTATTTCTTTTTTTCTCTCTCTTCTTTTTCTACTCTTCCCTATTTTCTCTCCTCTTCTCTTTCTCCTTTTCTCTTTCTTTTTTACTTTTCTCTTTTGAGTTTTTTTATTCTACACTAAATCTTTTATAATAATTAATTTGTTAATATTATAAAACTCCATACCTTAATTTGGTTTGAGAAAAACTCTCGTACACTTTCCTATTTTTGTTCCTTTTTTTCTTTCATTTTTAATTAATGTAATTAATTATCATTTGACTAGCAAACATTCATTTGATGATTGATTTCAATATGTCTTCGTATCTTAATCATTGTAATTATTTTTTAAGTCTTATCACTCTTGCAAGTCATTTGAAGCTGAACATAGCTTCAGTTTTTTGATAGTTACCATGTTTGCGAGCATGTTTACTGGATTCTTACTACTAAGGATCCTTGTAAGTGTTAGCATTCCACTCTCTGATAGATATCTAGTAAAGTGATAATGAAGCACAATAAGTTTAGTTCTAGAATGAAATGTAGTATTCTTCCATAGATATATCATACTTCGATTATCACTATACAAAATTTTCTTCTCTTGCTTGAATCTCAATTCAATTAACAATCCTTGAAGTCATATCATCTCTCTACTGACTTCTATCACTGCTATATACTCAGCCTCTATAGTGGATAGTACAATAGTTTCTATATCTGTGACATCCAACTAGTAATTGTAGTACCCACAGTGAACACATAACTAGTAGTGCTCCTTCAGTGATCGACTTACTTATAAAGTCTGCATCAACATACACTTGTACTTTTAAATCTCCTTTAGTAAAGTTCAAAAAATTCTCTATGTGCCTCATAAATACCTTAGGATTCACTTCACACCTTCCCAATGAGTCTTTCCAAGATTTGAGACAAAGTTACTAACAGCTCCTACTACATGACCAATATCTAATCTCATATAGACTATTGCATACATCAAACTTTCAATGGTTGAGGCATAAGGAACCTTAGTCATGAAGCTTTTCTTTTGCTCTATTTGAGGGCACTGATCCTTGGATATGCACGAGTGACTAGCCAAGGGTGTGTTCATTGCCTTAGCATATCTCATGTTAAATCTCTACAAAACAAGTCTAAAGTACTTCTCTTGATATAACTTAAAAGTCTCTCTTTTCTTATCTCTAGTGATTTGTAGCCCAAGAATCTTCTTTTCTAGTGTTAGATCTTTCACGTCAAATTCTTTTGATAAATGTTGCGTCAACCTTTAGACCTCTTCCATATCTGGCTTTGTCATTAATAGGGTTATTCATCAGATCGAAACCGCTGATTTTATACCCATTCGATCTGATCCGATCCGACCATCTGCTCGGATTGAAGCATCCTAATCCGCAACCGATCCGATCACCTTTCACATCCGCTCAATCTGATCCGTAAACTATTCGGATAGCATCCGATCAATCCGACCAAATAAACTTAATTACTCTATTTTTTGTATTTTTAAATAAAATTTTAAAAATTTCACATAAATCATAACATAAAATTATTTGACTTAAAAAAACATTAAAAATCAAATAAATATATATTTATTATATATATATATATATAATTTAATAAATATATATTAATTAAATATACATATATATTTAATTTAATAAATATATATAATTAATTTCGGTCGGATCAGATCAGATGAATTGTAGTGAAATCCACCATCCGATACGACCATCAGATTGGATCGGATCGGATGAAAAATCAACGGATCGGATTGATCGGATGATTGGATTTTTTGCACACCACTAGTCATTAATATACCATCAACATAAAGGAATAAGATGATATAAATGGACATATATCTCTTGATGTAGTAATAGTGGTCAACATTACACGTCTAGACACTACCTTATAGCTTATTTCAATCCATACAAGCTCTTTTTTAGTCTACACACTAGACTTTCCTTACCAATCTCATAGAGACCTTCTAGTTATTACATGTATATCTCTTCTTATGAGTCTCTATGTAAAAACACATTCTTCACATCTAACTGCTCAAGATGAAGATTTTCACTAGCAATAATTCTAGAGAATATCCAAATAGTGTTGAGCTTCACCATAGGAGCAAAAATTCAATGTAGTCACTTCCTCTCTTTTACTAAAATCCTTTAACAATTAGCCATTGGTAACTTTTCTAGTTCCCATGTCTAGTTAGAGATCAAAAACTTCATCTCATATTTCATAGCAAGCTCCCACATGTTGGCTTTCCCAATCCGACATGCTTAATCAAAGTATTCAAGATCTCTTCCATCAATAAGCAACAAATATTTCATGTATCTCCTATTCTATACATATGGCCTAAAAGACCTCCTAAATTCAAGAGCTGGAGTAGGAAGTCAAGTTGTGTTGGACTACTGCTTACTTCTATGTCCAATTGGTTCCTCTAATTGAAGACACCCAACTATCTATTTTGTCTTAGGACTTTCCAAGATATTGTCTATATCTATATACATTTTCCCATTCTATTTTGAGTTGTTCACACTTGTAGTATGTCCATCCTTATGCATCACTCTTTCATTGAAGATCACATCTCTACTGCAAATCATCTTTTTTGTTTTTGTCATCTCAAATAAAAAAGCCAAACTTATCATAACTATAGCCAATGAATGTACATTTCTTTGACTTGGGATCAAGTTTATTCCAACCTTAACCACTAATATGCAACTGCAATTGAACAAGATGCTCTTGCTTTCATATAAACATTACCATTCTTCTTAACACATGCAATCATCATTCCACCCTTTGAGATTTTCTAATCATCATCATTAAAGATTGTGGTGTAACTTCACCAACCAATTTTCCTACTAAGATAAAGTTCTTTCTCAAGTTGGGAATATGTCTAACATCCTTTAACTCCCATATGGACTCGTTCAACTTAATATTCACTACATCGTCACCAACAATATCACAAGGTTGGTCATCTCAAAGTTATACTTTACCAAGGTTTTCAGGCACATAGTTCTTTAAGAATTCTTTTTACAAAGTAGCATGAAATGATTTTCCAGATTTACGACATGAAACTCTTAGTTACTTTCCAAAGAGTGTGTCATTGCATCATCATTTTCTTGAGGTGAAATTAAAATTTTCTTTTACCTTCACCACCTGAGTCTTCGGTGCACTATTGCATTGATTTTTGCAATGTCTAGTCTTTCTCAAATTCCAATGCTCAATAGTCCTAAAGTTATAAGAATTATTGGTATTTTAAGATTTTGACCTTCTATGCTTTTATCTATGATGATAATTAGATCTATCACGTCTAATTTTTATAGTTCTTCCTCTAAACTCTATACGTAAAATTGAAAAGTTCAATGCTTCACTTGACCCTCTCCATCGAATTCCTTCCCTGAGAACTCGATCTCATACATTATCAAATTTTAACATGATATTTCCTATAAAGCTACTCCGTACTTTGATAGTAGCAATCTAACTATCTAGTAAAGATGATGAAGAATCAAAGCTCAAATTTCCTCGTTGAACTCAATTTTACTTAACTCAACTGAGTTGTGATTGTATTGAGTTCATTTAGATGTTAAGCCATCGATACACCTTCTACCGTTTATAAATTAAACAATCGCCTCATAAGATGTACCTTATTTGAGAATAATGACTTCTCATACATACTCAATAAAAAAACCATAAGACTTGTCATGGTCTTTTCCTTTGCTTGATTAAAAGCAACATTGTGTGACAACGCAATCGAATGACTCCAAAGGATTTTCTGTTGAGAATAACCCATTCTTCATCCTTAATTTGTGCTAGCTTTTCTTCCAAGAAAGGTTAATATAGATTTTTCTGATACAAATAATCATTTATTTGCATTTTCCATATTCTAAAATCTACATTGTCAAACTTTTCAAGTTTCACCTTTTCTTCGTCTATAGCCATCACACATACTTGAATATGGTTGCCTTTGGATCGTAATCTACTATAAAATATCTAATACCAATTGTTAATAAAATGATAATGTTTTGAGCAACTAATTTACGAGAATATGAAATAAATATGGATAAAATAATAAATAAAATTTTACTACAATTATTTCAATAAAAAAAAGGAATTACAATATCACAACTGAATCTCTTTTAAAGTTTTTCTTTAAAGATTATTTTTTTTTCTTGTTTCTCCCTCTCTTTCTTGTTTTTCTTCTCTTTCCCCTTTTCTCTCCTCTTCTCTCTCTTTCTATTTCTTGTTTACTTCTTTTCTAAAATTTCTTTTCTTTGCACGAAGCCTTTGTAATAATTAATTTACTAATATCATAAAACTTTATACTTTAATTTTCATAGAGAAAAACTCTCATATGCTTTCCTCTTTTCATTCTTTTTCTTTTATTTGTAATTAAGATAATTAATTATCATTTGACTAATATTATTTATAAGGATGGACAACAACATAAGTTCTTTAGTTATATCAAGAAGAAACGTTTAGTCCATTTTTTATTTTTTAAAGCAATTTAATCATTTTGTGTTAAAAAAGTGAAAGCAAAATAATAAATGAATATTTTTTATATTATTTTTTTCTCATATTTTTCTACTATTATTAAGAGATTTTCTTTAATAATAGATAATAATGACTACAATATTGATTAAAAATAAAAAAAATTAACATTTGATCATTTGTCTTTATGGTATCAATTTTTCATAATTAAAAAAAAGTTTAAATTCTACAAAAATAACAAAAAAATTAAACTACTCTAAATAGCATAACTATTGGACCTTGAGTACATTTGTCTCTATTTTAAAAAGGAAAACATTTATATGAATTTAGTTCATATTTTATTAGTTTGACTTTTTTTCTTCTTCTAATTAATAGATATTTAAAGTTAATGGCGGATCAAATGGTAAGAAGCAGAGTTATGTAACCTAAAACAATGCTATACATGTAAATTTTTATTAAAAAATAAAGAAGAAACCTACATATTAAGACACAATTTGAGGCAGAATATGAAATAATTGTCCAAAATCACCTAATTTTGTGATTTTTTTTATTTTTTTTAAATATAGCTCTAAGGTAAAACTTCTCAAAACAATATTAAGCCTTACATAAAAATGATTTTGGTACAAAAAGTAGAATTTGTGATAAGACATTGATCTAGTGTGGATAACTTATCACTAACATCTAGTATCGTGATAAATCTTATCATGACAAGACAATGTCTTACCATAATAGTAGTAAGCCTTATCTCATAGCAATTTTGGTACAAAAAAAATAAGTAATAAGGCATTGATCTAAAGTAGGAAGGCTTTGGTTCAGTATAAGAAGGTATTGATCCAATATCGTGATAAAGCTTATCACAAGAAGGTTACCTTACCACAATAGTAGTAAGCCTTAACTTGAAATGATTCTAGTAAAATATGAAATTTAACCCAAATGTCTTACTAGTTTGATAATTCATTTAAAGAATATCCTAGATAAATATAATACAATTGATTCTGGACTACTTGAAGAATCGAATACTCTCTTCTTTAAAGATCCAGATGAATTGAATTATACAAAAAAGAAAAGGAATCAAATCCAAGGGGAGCAAACGATTCTATGCTTAGAGAAGCTCTAAAAATCAAGGACTGATGAGACGCTCCTACCTATTGTATAAGCCTACCATATACTACATCTTCCAGCAATCTAATCCCTACCTATACATGAAATTAATTCATACTACCGTATGCTCATCCAAGAACTTCTTTCCATAGGGTAAATCTCTCATTAGCAAGGAAAATTGTTAATGGACATTGGTCATGTATTTTATCAAATAAGAAAAATTTAAAAGTAGCATGAACTTCCTAATTAAGAGGATAAGCAACAGTGTCCACTAAAATCGAGTATAATGATATGAAGTCGTTCTCATTATCCTCTTTGTTTCCATGAGGATGCGTGCATAGCCTCATGTATAATTAAGACTAAATTAATAATTCTATTATCTTTAATAAAACAATTCATTACTATTGTTTTTTCTTATGATTGAATTGAAGGATAAAAAAACAAGAACAATTCTTTTAAACATTAAATTTTTAGATAGAGAAATATTAAGAACACATAAATTTATACATACTTTTATAATCACACCATATCATGTTGTGATAAGTATTAGTATTATCTAAAAAAAATGAATCACTTAATGAAACAAAAATGTATGCAACTATGGGTGATATTACTTGTTAGTATTGTTTTCCCTTCCTTTTAGTTCATTCAATAAGCAGCATTTTGAAAGCGTGGGGATAGAACCGGTGAGATTTGATGAACAACATACAATTTGTGGTGTCCAACTTCAAAGACATCAGACAGATGATATTGGTCCAAATTTTCTTTCAATAATGAGAAGGATTCTATTTTTAGTAAGTAATATACTGTAGGGAGTTTTCTTTTGCTTCTAGTGATTCCTACAAACAGTTGCAATAATTAGTTATCTAATTACCATTAAAAATAAATTAAATGAATTTATGGTATAATTTTAATTAAAAATGATGATTTATAAATTAGTTTCCGCAACACCTTACAATAGGTCATCGATTTTAATTGATGTGATTATAGGCAAAACAAGCTAACAAATCTGTTTGAATGTGGTCGAAGTTGTCTAAAGTTGTCAAATTTGATCTGTTTCTACTAATTTCTTTCACATCCGACAAACTTGGACCAAAGCTGATAATTAAAGTATTTTTTTAAGTCGATAAAGTATTTTTTTTAACACTGAAAGAATGTGCATGTAGATGAAAATTATCAAAAATTGAAAAAACAAATTCAATAATGGTACTACTGTGGTACCAACCTTTATCAGAGAAGATTAGTTACATTCACTACATTTACATATATTTATTCTAGTTTTTGTAAATAAATTTTAGCTAGGATTGGTTATATATATTGCATACTACACTAACTCACGTACCAAAACACCTAATAGCCAATTTGTGCATATGGCACAACTCTACACTTGCCTGCACACACATAGAGCATACTAGTGCTGCTTATATTAGCACACACGAACATAAGTGCTGCACACACCAGCATGACTTCGCTTCCTACCAAAAACCCATCATAAACACATTATGCTAGCAACACTTGCAATACTTAAGTGTTGTCATATATCTCCAATATCCCCCCATAAATTGTAGTTTAAGCAAAACCAACACATTGATTTTCAGTAAATAAAATTAAGGTGAAGATAGTGGCTTCGTAATATATGCAAGCTAATCAACCAAGAAAATATTCTTCAAAATGAGTTTTTATTGAAACACCTAATCAAGCATAAAGTATTGATCCATTTCAGTATGTTATTCGTATACAGAATTCTTAGCTAAGCTAATCGCATTAGATTGTCACAATATAGAATAAGAGAAAATGCAATAGGTGAGTACAATTTAGAGAAAAGAGACTTTATCCGTAGCAATTCAAAGGTAGCACTAGCCATAACTATATATTCTGATTCAGTATTAGATTATGAGGTAACTTTTTGCTTTGATGTGTGCCAAGATATGAGACTATGCCTAAGGAATACACAGTATACATCAGTGGATCTTCTATCATCAATGTTGGAAGCCCAATTTACAACATAGAGTGCAAACAAATGAAGTGAAAGTGACTTACAAAAAGTGAGGCTATGGTAAATTTTACCCTTGGGATAACACATGAGTCTTTTCACAACTACCCAATTCACATCTGTGGACCCGACATGAATTGGCATAGCTTGTTGAAACTAAATGAGATGTCTAGTCTTATCAATATGTAGTATCAAACTTCCCTAACTAAACTTTGATAAAGCCTACCATCTTCCAACAACATCCCATCTTGTTTACTCAATCCTTTCATGTCACTATAGGAGTATCACACTCCTTAGAAATCACACCTTTAGCTAAGCTGAGTATTTTTGTTGATTCAACCATAAGAATTCATCTTAGATAACAACCTCTAATCCAAGAAAATAGTTAAGAACCTTAAGATCCTTAAGAGAAAATTGGGAGTATAGAGAAGTTATAAAAGTGTCTACTTGAGAAAGGGAGCTACCTATAAGGATGACATCATCTACATAAATGAGAGCCACTGTGTAAGTCTCGTTGTACTCGTGTATGTGTGTTGGCTTCCCATGTGCAAAACATAGTGTCTATTTTATTCTCACTTAGTGTTTTTATCCTCATATATAAGATTGGTTACTATGGATCAATAATACACACACACGTTGTTAGGAACACTTTGTTTGAAAGTATATTTACACACACCGTGGGATTGGTTTTTGTAGTGTACATGCTATGTTGGGAGTGTTGATTTTTGACGAGCGAGTTGATATTGTCACTTTTGTTTTTGATTCATTTCAAGTATGGAAATTTATTAAAAGTACTCAATAGTTTTTGAACAAAAAATGTAACTTTTAGCATATCGTCACCAAGCTGGCCACTACCCTCACCACCACCCTTGGAGAGGTGGTTGGCAAGGTGGCAACGAGGTGGAAAATTTGAGCTCTATAAATACCCTCTTACTTTTTATTTTGTTATCCAAAAAATGTAGTAGAGATTTATCAAATTGATATTTTATTTTTCTATTTCAGATCATTAATACCTCGAGTATTATTTTGTATTAGTGATTTGTGATTGTGTGAACAAAATGGTACTTGTGAGTGGTGAGTACTCAAGACATTGTTTATGAACAGGTTGTATGTGAGCCGCGTGTTGGTTGATAATTTCCCTCGTGTAACTTTTTTTATGTGAAGAGTCTATCTGATTGTGAGCTGTGGGTCAATTTGTTGTTGCATTTGTGCAACATTTGCTTATTCAGTTTACACATTACTAATCTTTGGTTTATGATCACATCACTTTGGGTGGTGTGGGATTTTGAGGAAAGTTAGGTTTATGTAACAAACCATGTCATAACGAAAGTAGTAAATAAGAGCAACAATAGGCAGTTTGGACAAAGGTCCCAACCGATAGAGGTAATAGGATTTCTATATGGGTTTACCTAGCTATTGTGTTAGTATAATATGAGTTTCTATCATGTATGTTTCATCATACTAAATTTAGATTCTCATTAGAAAGCTTGTTCATTTTGCATAGTTGTATGCTTTCTTTTCTTTCTATGTATCATACCTATAGCTTTTTAATCATTGCTTATACTACTCCCTGATTAATTTATCTTACTTATGTCCATTATTGTATATGAGTTTCATATGAGTCTCAAAAGAGTTTGTATCTCTTTATCTTGGTTGTGTCACAAGTGTTAGACTCTTTATTTGGTTTGTTATGTTTAGATTGATCGTATGTTGTGAGAGTACAATTATCATTTACGAAATATCTTCCCTCATATGAAGTCTTGAAATGATTAGAAATCCTCTATTATTTAATATGCATTCTTGCCTCATATGCTATTAATTGTTTTCCATGCATATGTATGTTGCTAGTATTCTGTTAAGTGTCTTAATTATATGTTGAATTAAGCAAGTTATTTTATACTTTTACTGTGTAAGTTGCTTAGTTTATGTTTGTAACACTAACATGACTAACATGACTGACTTGATATGGAGCTCACAAAAAGATTCCATTTTTGGAATCTCTATCTCTTTTAGGTCCCAGTTACCTATTTGAATAAAAAACAAATAACTTTCGTATAATTATTCCTACATATGGGATTCTTCATACCATATAGATTGTATCACTATCCAACACAAAGAGAGATATATATAATTTGAAATCTACAAAGTCAAGATCCATTAGACATAACTCAATTTTGCAAACCATGCTCGAGAGTCCTATTTTTGACCATATAGAACTTTTTTTAACTTACACACCAAGCCAGTTCCTTTCTCAAAATCAAGAGGTTGCACCATGAAAACATCTTTAGCAAGGTTACCATTTAAAAAGGAATTATTAACATCAATATGCATTTAGGATCCATCCTCTAGACAATTTCAATGTTAATGAAACTCTAATGGTACTTGATATGACAATAGGAGAAAAGGTTTCAAAGAAATCCACACTCTTAACTTGCAAGAACCCCTTAGCCACTAATTGAGCTTTGTACTTATCCAAAGTCTTATATGCCTTCAATTTGACCTTGAATATCCACTCGTAGCCTATATTAGTATTAAAAAGGTAGAGTTGGATTTATAAATTACAAAATGAAGCTGAATCGACCAACTTATATAGATAGAAGTAACATATATGTGAATGTAATATGTTATAAAGATACAAGTAGATGTAATAAGCTACATACAAATATATAGATAGATGCAATAGGTTAAATCCGGTAGGTCACCAACGAAGATCATTGGAACTCTAGTGGATCGTCAGAAATTCAGTAGGTTACTGGTGATAGTCGTAGGAACTCTAGTAGGTCGCCAGGATCTTGTGGGATTTAATTTTATTTTCATTTAATGAAGCTGAATCGACCAACTTATATAGATAGAAGTAACATATATGTGAATGTAATAGTTTATGAAGATACATGTAGATGTAATAAGCTACATACAAATGTATAGATGGATCCAATAAGCTACATCATGTAAGGTACCGACGAAGATCATTGGAACTCTAGTGGGTTTTCGGAAATTCGGTGGGTTACTGGTGATAGTTGTAAGAACTTCGATAGGTCACAAGGATCTTATAGGATTTAATTTTATTTTTGTTTTATTGAATTTTTGTAACAAGGACATTTTGGTATTTATAATAAAACTACGAGTTTTGAGTTAAATTTGTACTAGATTGAAAAATATACAATTAAAATGATAAACATGATATACGAAAATAACATTTTCGTACTACATTAAAATCATAAACAATATCATTATTAGTATGATTATCTACATAGCCTAATGGTAAGCCACTTAGCTTAATTGTATCAATTTGGAGGTTCAATCTCCCTAAAGTCACATTTTTTTAATGAAAATAGAGTACGTGTTTTGAATTAGTTGGGTTTTAGATCATATGTGGTTTAACCCATTACCACGGTGTGTATGAGTTAGTTGAATTATAATTAGAATTCATTGAAATAATATTTAAACCCAACCTAATCCCATGGATTGGCCGAGTTTGTTTGGGTTTAGGTTTATTATAAAAAAAGTAAGAAAATCTAAAGGTGAAAATTAAGAATAAAGGGACCAAATCAAAAGATAAAATAAGGGAGACCAAACTATAGAAAAATATAGACGGATTGTGTTTTAGTATCCTTGTTATAATAGAAAAAATAACACTCATAAAATTTATTATAATAAAATAACATCTTTATTTTGAATTGAGATTTGAGGAGTTTTTGTTAGTGGTATTATTTTTATTGTTATAAGTTTTAGGGTATTAATTTTGTGATTTTTTTAGGAAAAAAATTCAATATAAGTTATATGTACTTCGTAGGTTTTTTTTTCTTTATATAAGTTAATATAATACTGGAATCTAAAACAAAAAGTAAGATTTAAAGGATACTGATGAAGAAGCAAAATTTACCGGTGTTGGAATTACCAGATAGACCAGAAGATGAAAAATAAGAGAGAACATGGACAAGTTGTTGAGGAGTCTCACATCGACCAGGGAAGCCAATTAAGTACTGGTTATAAGGTTATGACAACCCTTCCTCTTTGAGAGCTCTTTTAGAGGGAGTTAGGCCATGACTTTCTACATGATATCAAAGCGGGTCCCTGGGATCAATTGATGTGCCCAACATAGTCAAACACGGTCATTCAACCTCACGGTCAATCAGTCTTTGCGGTGTCCCCGTCCGATGTGAGAGGGGGTGTTGAGGGGTCTCACATCGATCAGGGAAGCTAGTTAAGTACTGGTTATAAGGTTATGACAACCCTTCCTCTTTGAGAGCTCTTTTGGAGGGAGTTAGACCATGACTTTATACACAAGTCTGATTGTGTATGTTTTGGATAATATTGGGATTTATAGATGCAGTGGATGATTTTATTTTTTGGATGAAATTTGACATATTGGCTTCAATTGATGAAATGGTAAGTGAAGGATAGTGTATGTATTATTCTATATTAAAATGTTATTAATAAAAATCTTTAAATCTTAAAATTGTTTCTAACTCATTCATATATTTGTTCCAAAATATAAATAAAAAATATTGATAAATTAGGATAACATACATACTCTTACAAATAATATACTATAAAAATTTGGAAAAATGGTATAATGGGAATACGGAAAGGAAAAAAAAAAGAGTACGTTAACCTGACTTGGCATAAAAAGAATGTACTATTGACTTGGTGATAGTTTGTTTATTTTTATTTTGTTTTAATTTTTTTTAACAAATAACATATTAATTACCGATCTAAATATAAAGTTAATAATATAAATATAATGATAAAAAATTTATTAAATAAAAACTAAATTTAAAGTCACATAAAAAGTCTTAAAATTTTATCCTTTATATTATTATAAGGTTCTGTTCAACTGAAATATTGATTTTTTTGAGAAAAAATAAAATTATGATATAATATTATAATATTCATGAGTTTTTATATTATAAATCTAAACTGTACAAAGAAAATACAAATTTTATATGCATAAGTATGACATATATCATCGTACATAAATATTTAAATGAAAAAAAATCACTTTAAAATTAGATTTAAAAAAAAATATATATATATTTTTTATTTAAAATAATTAATAACAATAAAAAAATATATAAGCAAACATGCCTATCGAAGAGAAATTCTTGTAAAGAAAATTATCTTTTATAGAAAGCAAATTAATTTTTTTTAAATATTTTTTCCTATATTACAACTTGAGTATAGTTCTTAATTTGCATGACAACCAAATAAACGTAATTAAACACAACTGTAGGTATCATGCCGAAAGAAACATGCTAATAAATAATTAAATACGACTACATAGCTATTTTTTGAGTTTTCCAAGATTCGTTCTGATTTAATAATAATTTATCAATTTGCTATTTTCCAATTAAATGTTCTTATAAGAAATTTTATCTATAAAATATTATACATTAATTATTAATATTATACTTAATTTTTTACATATATTTATATAAAAATTAAAGGTTAAGATTACTTGTTCAACCAGGTCTCTATGCCTCTCTGCTTACTTTCCTCGTATGTAACATTGTTTCACATCAATGATATTTATTTTTAAATTTCACAAAAAATATTATATTCTTATTTTTAATAAATATATACTATGTGATTTAAATTTGATCATAAAACATAAAAATAATAATTCTTATAGAGCAAAGATTAGTAGATAAACTGTAATTACATAATTTTGTGAAATAATTTACCAAGGTACTACTTTTAAATTACAATAATATTACAAATAAAATTGTAATTACAGAATTTTATGGGATATGGGAATTCGAACCTTAAAAAGAAAAAATCACTATGATTCAATATATTACAAAATCACTGTTTATAAGTATTTATAACAAACTGCATAATAGACCGTTGAGCTTAGTAACTAAAGTTGACAAGTAAATACAGTTTTAACATCTTAATAGCCTCTCATAAGTTCATGGTTTTACAACACCGTGAGCTTAGTTCTTATTTAGTAAACTTGGGTCCTGATAGTGGTCTTATAATTATGCATGTTAGTAGTATTCCTGTATTAAGGATATATTCATCCATTAACACTCCATCAAAAACTTTCTCACGAATGAAATGAAAGCTAATTTCGATATATTTTGTACATGAATGAAATACTTGTATTTTGCCAAGTAACCAGTATTGATGTTGTACTTTTGTGTCCATAAATCTCAAACAAAGTGAGAACTAATGACCTAAATTTGGTCTTAGTAGTGGAAGATCTCGAGACCACTCTTTGTTTCCTTGAGTACCATGACAACAAAGAGTGATAAAGATATATGCAATAACCACCAATGGATTGTGGACCATTATTACAAGTAGTATCATGCTCAAACATTGTGACTGATATGCAACATTAGGCCATGTGTTGATGTGCCTTTAAGATATCTCAAAGTCGCTTAGCGACAATCCACTATGTCATTGTTGGTTGACGAAGATAATGACAAAGTTTATTACAGAAAAATTGATTTTAGCTTTATTAATATACAATATTAGAGAGCTCCAACAACATACATGTGAAGAGTATAGAGAGATAAGAAGAAACAATGATTTAATGTTTTATTTGTGTGTTTGAGAATGTACATAGAAAACTCTATTTATAGAGTTGTAACAAGTGTAGTACAAATGTAGTACAAGTGAAATAGTAAGTGTAATACAAGTGAAATAGTAAGTGTAGTACAAGTGAAATAGTGGAAGTGTAGTAAAAGTGAAATAATACAAGTGTAGTACAAGTGAATTACAATATCAAATATAACTTAACATCTCCCCTCGAATTCAAGGAGGAAGAGAAACAATCAACTTGAGTTTGGAAACTAATTCTTAAAATATGCCTCGTAGATGAGATTTGGTGAAGATGTCAGTTGTTTGATCTGTGGAGTATATTGATTTGAGACAAACAGTATCTTGAAGAACATGTTGACGAACAAAATGACAATCAATCTCGATATGTTTTGTTCGTTCATGAAATACATTATTGTGAGCAATCTGAATAGCACTCTGATTGTCACAATATAGGATAGTTACAGTTGATTGGAGAACACTCATATCAGCAAGTAACCAACGGAGCCAAAGAAGTTCTTGAGTGGTGTCAGCAAAAGCACGATATTTAGCTTCAGTGCTGGATCGAGAAGTGAGGGATTGTTTCTTGCTTCGCCAAGATATGAGAGAGTTTCTAAGAAAGAAACAATATCCAGTAGTAGAGCGACGATCAGTTGGGTCACCTACCCAATCAACATCAGAGTAGGCGGAAAGAAGAAGATTAGACTTGTTGGAGAAGTGGGGACCGTGAAACATGGTGCCTTTGATGTAGTGGAGAATGCGAAGAACCGCAATATAATGGGTAGACCGTGGAGCAGACATGAATTGACTAACCAGATAAACAACATAGGCAATGTCAGGACGAGTGACTATGAGATAAACAAGACTGCCTACTAGTTGTCTGTATAATGTGGCATCTGAGAGAATAGTACCATCCAATGGAGTAAGTTTGACATTGGTTTCTAGAGGTGTTGATGCAGTTTTGCAATCAGTAAGGCCAGCCCGATTAAGAATATCAGAAGAGTACTTTGCTTGAGAGAGATAATATTCTTAAGAATCAGATGAGATTTCTAGGCCCAAGAAGTAGTGGAGACGACCAAGGTCTTTCATTTCAAATTGATGGCTCAAAAACTGCTTGAGATCAATAATTCCATTAGAGTCATTCCATGTTATGATCATATCATCTACATAAAGGAGTAGAAGTGTTACACTAGTGGGACTCTTCCGAATAAAGAGACCAGAGTCATAAGAACTGGAAGTGAAACCAAAGTCAGTAAGTGTAGAGCTGAATTTGGCAAACCAAGCCCGATGAGCTTGTTTGAGGCCATAGAGAGCACGACGAAGTCTGCATACTTGATGAGGTGAATGAGTGTATCTAGGAGAAGGTTTCATATAAAATTCCTCAGTTATGTCTCCATTGAGAAAATCATTTTTGACATCCATTTGAAACATGTTCCAATTTCGAGCAGCAGCAACAGCAATGATACTTCGAACAGAGGTGAGGTGAGCTACAGGTGAAAAAGTTTCTTCATAGTCGATTCCATGTTCCTGTGTAAAACCCTTTGCAACCAGACGAGCTTTATATCGTTCCACAGACCCATCTGAATGAGTTTTGATTTTGAAAATCCACTTACAACCAATCAAAGATTTATTAGATGGAAGATCAACAAGATCCCATGTATGTGCTTTTCTTAATGCCTGTAATTCATCTGTCATAGTTTGCTGCCAATGAGGGTTAGAACTAGCTTCTCTATTGAACGACGAAGTGATGACTCTGGACAATCAGGTATTTGGTCTTTAGAAGATGTTGTTATGGTAGGATCAGCAGAAGGAGCATACACATAAGGAGAAGCCGTAGTAGACGATGGTGAGGGTAATTGAGCAATGTCAGGAGGAAATAAATCAATAGTTGGGTCATTAAAAAATGAGAGTAAGGTAAGAGATGAGACATGAAATGAGGAAATAGAGGAAAACATTTTATGTTCCCAAAAGATGACATGATGAGAGATGTGTAATCGTTTAGAGATAGGGTCCCAACAACGATAGCCTTTGTGTTCTATTCCATACCCTAAGAAACAACAAAGGCGAGCACGAGGTTCTAATTTATTGCGTTCATGAGGGTGAAAAAGAACAAAACAGGCACAACCAAACACTTTGAGCAGTTCATAAGATGGAGAAGTACTATAGAGACACTCATAAGGGGATTGATTGTAAATAATAGGCATGGGAACACAATTGATGGTATAAACAGCTGTAAGAGCTGCTTCACCCGAAAAGCGTTCAGGACAAGAACTAGAAATGAGGAGAGTGCGAACAGTATTAAGAATATGTCTGTGTTTTCGCTCAGCTCTTCCATTTTGTTGAGATGTGCCAGGACAAGAATATTGAGAAAGAGTCCCATTTTGTCGAAGAAAATTTAAAAACTTTGTTTCTTTATATTCCATAGCATTATCAGCATAAGTACTTTGATATTTTGATAAAATTGGGTTTTAACCATTTGGGAAAAATCATAATAAATTTTTCGGTAATTCAGATCTATGTTTCATGAGAAAAATCCATTTGAATCTTGAATAATCATCAATAAAAATGACAAAGTAAACACATCCCCCCATAGTAGGATGTGGGGATAGACCCCAAACATCAGAATGAATTAAGTCAAAAGGGGAGAGAAGTAGAATCACTTTTATTAAAACATAAAGCAGGTTGTTTTCCCAATTGACAAAGCAAACAATTTACATTATCAGAAATAGAAACAAATCCTAATTTACCAGAAGATGCTAAGGGACGAAGACGTCCTATAGACGTATGGCCTAGACGAGCATGCCATAGGTTGATATGAGTAGTAGAAGCAACAACGGAAGTGTGAGGAGAATTGGGTAGATGAAGGTTGATAAGTTCAAATAATCGTCCAACCTTACGGCCTATCCCAAGGATCTGTCCTATCTATGGATCCTGCACATGACAACTAGAAGAGGAAAAAGTAATAGTAAGACCAAGTTCACATAATTGACCAACAGAGATTAGATTTAGAGTAAGGTTGGAAATATGAAAGGTGTCAGAAAGTGATATAGAAGATGTGAAAACTTGTCCTACAGCATTAACATGCATATGTGAACCATTGGCAGTTTGAATTAAAGGTTTGGAGATGGAAGATTGTGTAGGAGAGAATATGTGAGTATCATGAGTCATATGGTTACAACAAGCAGAATCAAAATACCATAAAGATTTACCTGATGTGAGAGACAGGGCAGTAGTAGGAGGATTACTAGATTGTGAGAGAACATGTTTAAGAAGATCTTGAATTTCTTGAGTGGAGAAGGTAAATTTGTCATGATTATCCTCAAAAACAGTAGCAGTGATAGATGAGTTACTATTTTTACCTGAAGCATGTTGAGAGGGATTCCGTGAGGAATGCTGAGAGGGATTCCGTGAGGAATGCTGAGAGGGATTTCGAAAACAATCTCTGTTAAAGTGTCCTAGACCCTTCTTGTGACAATATATACATACCCGAATGGGACATGTAAGAAGCTCATGATTGAGGCTGTGACAGTAGGTGTAGCCTTGATGTTTGAAGTCCTCTTTTGAACCTCCTTTAGGGCGATAAAAGAGGGTGGCAAGAACAAAATCTGTATAATGAACTTTGAAAACCCCCATCCGAGTTTCTGCAGAGCGAAGCTCGGTCACAGCAGTATCTAAGGATGGAGAAGGACTCTGATGGAGTAAGGAAGCCCGAACAGGTTCAAATTGATCATGGAGAGCCATGAGAAAAATAACAAGACACTGGTGATTACGGTAAGTTGCAAACATCTCAGCATCAATCTTGTTCGTCCAAGTTGGTTCAGAGAGAGCGAGTTGATCCCAAATAGTATGCATTTCAGAGAGAAATTGGTTAATGGTTTGATCAACCCTTTGGCATTTGGTATGAAGAGTTGTTAGAAGTTGATATTGGTTGGCCAAATCTGTTGTAGTGAAGCGAGCCTCAAGAAATTCCCAAACTTCTTTGGCAGTTTCAAAACGCCCAAATTCACCATGGATGGAGGGTAAGGTGGTGTTACGGAACCAGGTAATAATTTGATGATGTTTACTCTCCCAGTCTTCAAGGCGGTCAGCAAATAAGGAGTTGTTTTTAGTGGTTTCTTGGATAGGTATAGAGATATCACCAGTTATGAAACGCCATAGCTTGCGTCCTTGCAAGAAACTTTTCATTGCTTGTGCCCAGGCTAGGTAGTTAGTATCATCAAGGGTGGTAGAGATTGGTTTTGGGACATCATTTCGGTCCATTTTAACGAAATAATGAAGGAAATATAAAGCAAATATATAGAAACAGTATAAAGGAGATATCCTTAAAAATGAAAAGAGGAGTTGAAAACAAGCCTGGAACCGGGTTGAGGTGAGCCGGGTTGGAGTGATCCAGGTTGGAGTGAGCCGAGTTGAGGTGAGCCGGGTTGAGAGTAAACCGAGTTAGGGTGAGTTGGGTTGACTGTGATGAAGAGAGGCGAAATTTTGATAGAAAGTTTAGAGGTATATGAGAGGCTCTGATACCATGTGAAGAATATAGAGAGATAAGAAGAAAGAATGATTTAATATTTTATTGGTGTGTTTGAGAATGTACATAGAGAACTCTATTTATAGACTTGTAACAAGTGTAGTATAAATGTAGTACAAGTGAAATAGTAAGTGTAGTACAAGTGAAATAGTAAGTGTAGTATAAGTGAAATAGTAAGTATAATACAAGTGAAATAGTAGAAATGTAGTACAAGTGAAATAATACAAGTGTAGTATAAATAAAATAATACAAGTGTAATATAAGTGAAGTATAAGTGAATTACAATATCAAATATAACTTAACAATAAATATGTTGAATAATAATTGAATAATAATTGAATATATTACGAAATCATTATTTACAAATATTTATAACAGACTGCATAACAACTTCACATGTGTTGCATAATAGAGTAGTGAACTTAGTAATTAACAGTTTACCCACTAATATAATTCTAACATCTTAACATAAAAAGTAGAGTTTATTCATCGTTATCAATATTCCATCAAACCAAATAATAACACAAAATCATATTTTTCAAAAAATTATTTTTAGATAAAAAGTGTCATTTGTATAATTTAATCTTAAAGATTATAAATAGTATTATTTAGTCATTTAATTTAAAAAAATGAGTTAGTTAATAACAAACTATATTATTTTAATATTTTTTATATTAAGTTATTACATTTTTTTTTGTTAAGTGATTAAAAAATATGATTAAAATATGAGTTTTTGATAACAATAATGTGATAATTAATACCAAAATATTCACACAATATATTTTTTAATATTTTATGATTTTCATTATTTTAATCTAATATTTTTTATCTTTAAAAAATTAAAATATATATTTATAATTTTTTTGAAATATTATTATTGATTTTATAAACTTTTTATATTAAGTTTAACATTGATTATTGTATTTAAATCAGTTTTAATCACTTTAAAAAAATATTTTAATAAAAATCAGTAAAATATAATGAGATTAAGTAATATTATATATATAATCTAACGAGCAAACGATATAAGACTTACTATAAGAGACCTGATAGCTTTATATTTTTTGAATAGTATAGTCAAAGTTTTCTACGATGTGTGTTCGTTTTTCTATATATTAACTTAATTATCTACAGAACACAACTTGATTAGCACGACTTAATGGATTAGGATTTAAATAAGGTGAAGCTCAAGTTGCTTTGTCTTACTTAAGTTAAGCCTATATTGAAAGTATCTATCATTTCATTTTTATACTGTATCGTAGATAAATCATATATTCCATTAATGTTATATTCATCAGATCGAATTAAAAATAGAAATTAAATTATAATTTTTATTCCCAAACCTACCCATATAAAGTCAACTTTTTAATCAAATTTAAATATGAAAAAACCAAATTCATAAAATTTGCATTTTATGGGACTAGATAGACTAAATGAGCACGGGCGAAAAAGTTTAAGATTAAAGCACTTATTTTTAGTAGTAAATGGATTACTATAATCTTTGTTACTATTATTTTTGGTTGTTTTAGATTAAAAATATTAAAATTCTTAATACTATATTAACGTAAATTAAAAATAAAATAATAGTTAAAAAAACTTGAATATAAATTATTATACCTGTGCTTGTATATGATTTATTCAATGTTTTTTATATTTATGTTTTGAATTATTAAAAATATATATTTAATATTAAAAATATTTAAATTTAATATATAAAATGATAAAGTAACAAGTCTCGATCGCCTAAGGCTCTGCAATCGATTTCGAGCTAGACCTAAATAAAAATCAAATAGAACTATAATGTGGATTAATTGAAATAAAAAAAAAAACGGAAATAAGTGATTTGATTACCTTGAATATATTTACTATATCTTTTTATAGAGTTAGAATAAAAATGAAATAGATAGGAAGTAAACATGCTATACTTATGTTAAAGAGAAAAAAAACCAGAAATTTTAATTACATGTTTCGTATGTATTTATGAGATTAAGTTATGTATAACATAGTAACATTACTACATAAATAGGTATTAAAGTCTGTTAAAAACCGACTTTAAATTCAGAGACTTAAAATGTAAAGTCGGTTCACGACCTGAACCAACTTTACGTGTAGAGTCGGTTCATGCCCTGAACCGACTTTACATTTTATTTGTTTTTATTTTTATTTTTATTTTTCGTATAACAGTATATATAAATAACATAAAAACACTAAAATATAAATAATAATACAAAAAATAATTAACAATTTAAATATATTTAATTACTTGATAATTAAATTTATTACAAAAACAAATAATGCATATAAATAACTTAAATTACAAATAAAATAATGTCGTCAAATTATGCCATCGAGTAAGCTTGGTTGGCTTAGAATCTTGATTGGCCTTCACAAGCATTATGGCAAAAAAAAAAAGCTGATCCATATAACAAATATTCTTCTACATGAGCACGTAAAACATCCATCAAAAAAGTAGTCTAAACTTCAGACGTACGAATGAAGAAATTAAATCATTATAAATATTACCATAAAAAAGAGATTACCACGTACAACGACATTCAACGAACTCATATTAGCATTATTAATCATTTGTCTATATATATGAAGTTATTTGGAATCTCTACTACTATTTTTTAATGCTATATATAATGAACTCTAAATATGAAATCCATTGCATGTAACTTCGATTTCTTACTTGGCTAAGCTTGTGTGAGTTTTGGTGCCCTTAAACATATGGAACACGTTCATGTGCACCAAAACTCATACAAACCAAGAAACAAATCGGACCGACGTACACCTGATTTGTACATTTAGACCTCATTATATCATTAAAAATACTAGCAGAGATTTCAGATAAATTCATATTTATAAACAATGCATTCCCCTAAATACATGAGCATATATATGATTAATCATCATCAAACAAGTGATTTCAGACACAGGAATAGATAGAGAAGGCCAAATCATTAAAAACTTTACTGTTATGTTGTCATATGCTATTCAAGATCATCAGAATCTTCTCCTGATTCTTCTTGTGATGATATAATTTGAACCATGTGTTCTGCCCATTCCTCTCGTAAATCATCAAAAATTTGCTGGTCATAACCCGTCTTGTTCCAACCAAAGAACTACATGTATTCAAAATCAAAATAAGAATATGATTTCATTTATTTACAAAAACAAACTCAAATATGTTAAAACTTGTATGTATATGGGTAAAATATATTACCACATTATCAATTGGAATTTTGATATTTGTGATGATTTTACTCATAAACTTCATGACATAATAACCACACATGACTCCATTATTTTGTTGTGGAACCTACAAAGAAAAAGTGCATGTATACATGAATTTTCATATTCGAACATCCTTATTATTTAATTGTAAAATTAATAAAATTATTAATATTGAATTGTACATACCATAACTTTTGTCCATATAAGCTTATGAGATTTTTTAAGGACAATGCCTCTAAACTTGTTCCACAACTTCCATGCCCTATCAAGGTATAAAACGATTAGTTTTTATTAAATATTACAAAAAATAATAGAAAAACTAATATGTAACTAAATATAACTCTTACATTTCAACAACTGTTTTTGTATCTTTACTCAGTTCTATGGAAGCTGAGTCACAGTACCAAGCATGATTATTGAACATATCAATGATTACCAACATCCAATGATCTTGGCCTTGTTCAAACCTTAATGGCCAAGGGATTATCAACTTTTGATTTCTGCTAAGCGTTAATGCTCTATCACATAATTGTTTAGCTCTGATGCTAACATCCTTCTCTTGATATTGATTGACATATGAAGAATCATAGAACATTGCTAAATGTGATGAGTGATTATGTTGAAGTCGATAATAGCAAGCCCTATATATGTGTATATATAATTAGATAATATAAATATAATTATATATGTTCTGCATAAATAAAAGAAAACTAACTAGATTGATGACTCACCTTGTCCACACTTGAATTATACTTAAATCGATCATTTGATATTCAAATATTTGCAACAAGCACTCGATCGATATATAAGTTTGGCCGATGTGTACACCAGAAATTTCAATAGGAAGTGGCACAGTCCATCCATCATTTATGCTAGATGCCCTCCCAACAATAGTCATCAAAGTCCCAAGATTTCTACTGAACTGTAACGCATAAGTATGACTATACTTTTTCCAAGGCTTCTTCTTGAATGACTTGGTGCACGATGATTGGCCACTAGTCATAGATTTAGCACGAGATATTTGCTTGGTATCTCTTAAATGTGCCGCATTTAAGAGTTCTGGTATAATAGACTACCAAAAAAGTATCATATTTTTATTTTTAGTAACAATATAAGATCACATTAAATAATAGTAGTAAACAAGTGTTATTTTTTAAGTTAAAAAATAGTACCATGTCAAAATTTAGAACAACTTGAATCGACGGCCAAGCCACATACTGTCCAACCGCCTCTTGGACTGTGGTAGCATCAGAAGGCACAGGTAGTGGACAATCATGAAACAATGATTGATCAATTACTATTCGCCAATGATTAGGCAAATATTGATTATGAATCATCCGATCATCGCTCAGTTGTTGTACCGTTCCAATAGCAACATAGTTCATTGACGAAGGATGTTTCAAAAAACATTTCATATTCTGTAAAATGTGTTATATATAAAAAATAAAACATATAATAAGAATTTAAAAATTAAAATCTTACCACATATGATTCATCAAATAGAGGAGGACTCTCATGTGGGGTAGCTATTGGATGTACATTCTCACCAATATGTTCATCTTGGCTTGATTTATGGTAAGAATGTGCAGATTGCATTGGAAAAAATGAACCACTACTTGATTGCATGTGCATTCCTAGCATATAATGAGGACCAATAGGATGGCTATATCCCATACTGGATGTAGTTTGAGCACAATGAGATTGTGTGGATGGCATGCCTGGCATGGATGGTGGCATGCTTGGCATGGATTGTGGCATGCCTGGAATGGAAGGTGGTATGCCTGGCATGGATGGTTGCATGCTTGGCCAATATGGCATGCCCTGGTTGTAGCATGATGCCATGGCTGACAGTTGTTGTGATTGATGTTCTTTTAGAGTGGAAATCTCACTCATCACGGAGGCCTTAAATGAGTTGAATTCTTCTTTAATTTCAGTGTATTTCTCCTTACTTACCGTCTGAGGCTTATGTTTTGGAATTTTAAAATACTCTATAGCACCATCATATTGGCTACCTCCCCTAACACGACCAAGATGCTCGCGTCCGATTGCATGATATAAAGCATATCTCCCAGGTTCTTCGATTATTTCCCCCTGTATATTTTTTCTTGAACAGCTCTCTACAAATAATAAAGCACACAAACATATCATTCATTATTACATCAATTATTAAGTATCAGTCAGACTTTTTATCAACCGAAATTACTAACCAACTTATTTAATTGTTCTTTTCCTCGTTGACTCATCAGTCTTGCATTCTTCATTTTGGGAGTCTTTGTTTCTATGTACAATTCCATTCGGGTAACAGGTCTACCCAATTCAGCTTCCTACATAAATTAGGAAAATTTTATTAACAATGACATGAAATTAAATTGAGAAAAATTAATATAAAAATATTTATAAAATTAAGACAAATTAATAATACCATTCTATATCTAACTTCAGGATTTGAAGACCTCCCAGTACGGTTAGGAAGAATCTTATGCATTTGGACATTCTGATGATCTTCTTTAATAATTTGAAATTCTTCTGAACGTCTATAATCCACAAAGTCTTTCCAAACTTGAGGTGTAATCCAGGGGTGTCCTTCAGGGATTTTGTATATCACATTCTCATCAAGTGTTTCCAAATATGGAAACACATAATTTTTCGCCAATCTGAAAGTCGTGTATTCCTTCCACGCCTTATTTGCAATCTTATAACACTTGCCCTGCCAATTGTCATCGACTTTGTAACGATTCTGTAAAAACACAGTACAAAAGATTAGATATAATACACCTAATATAATATATATATTGATTATAAAATATAAGAGACTTACATAAATGGTTATCCATATTTTGAACTTTTCTGCATCGGCAACATCATACCAATGATTTATATTGATTGGTATACTAGACTTTGTCAGTCGACCAATAGAAGATTTCAATTGTTGACCATTTTCCCCTAGTGAATTCCCAGTAGCATCAAATATAACGGGTATTCTATCATATGGGTTGAGTGGAGCATCAGGTATATTCGCCCAACCCCTTCTTTCAAATACCCCAATGGATCATTTGGATCTACAAGCTGAATATCCATGAAATATCTGCAAAAAGTGGAGAAATATAAATTAATTGACAATTTTAGGAACACACATATATACAAGAGTTATTACAACAATATAGAACATACATTATGTTTAATTAGGTTATTGATCGTATACATATATTCATTCACAATCACTTCGAGTCCATGTCGAAGAATCATCATCATCAATTAGATCATCACGTACATTAGGCAATTTATTTGAGAAATTACTAATATTGGTTAATGTATCAAGCATAGAGTCATCATCTTCTACAACATCACAATGGTAAAACTCTTTTTGTGGAGGCGTTAACACAACAGACCATATTGGATCAATTTGATCGCTCACGTAAAATACTTGCTTTGCATGAAGTGCTAACGTGAAAGGATCATCTATGTGACTTATCCTGGATAAATTTACAAGGGTAAATCCAAAATCATCTATTTTATATCCAACATTGATAACATCTTCGACCCAATCACACAAGAATACTGTCTCATGGAAGACCTCATAATCCAATTCCCAAATCTCTTGTATTATACCATAATATGTTCTATTAGAAAGTACAAGATTAACATCTTTTGAACTGGAAAATTGCATAGTTTGTGCAACCATCTTCACCCCACTATTTTGATTTACTCGGACTTTGTCCCTAGCTTGAGTCATAAACCTCGATCCATTTATTGTGAAACTATGAAATGATTTGACATCGAATTTTGGGCCATGTGCAAGTTATTGTAAATTTTCTGATATTTTATGATTGGGTTTCTTGAGTTAATCTCGAATCTATGTATACAAAAACACGAAATGTGTTTAGAGCAAAGTTTTAAAACATTGAATATATATAGGAAGATACATGCATGATTTTTTGTTTGTGACACTTACGTGGTTGCGAAACCAATTAATAAGCTCTCGCTTATGTTCATCATACAACCATTTTTCTCCTCCTTTTTTTTATAACGAGGATCGATCTTCAATAAGTTTAAATGCATCCTGTAATGTTATTAAATATATATTAAGTTATATATCATCATTAATAGTTAAACAAAAGATGAAACAATGAACATCACTTACTCTATGTATGGTTGTGCCTCGTTATTATTTACCAAAATGATTCGGTGTGCTTTTTCCCTCGAGTGCGATCAATAAATAATTTCTTACTTCCACCAAGCATAGGGTTTACCTACTTGGATCATGTGACACCAATATAGGATAGTGATAAGAGCATTGCAATACTATACTTAACTTGACCGGAATTAAACTTTTTTGTGAACAAACTATTCAATTCCTTCATGCTCTTACTACTGCTCATTAGATAGAAGCAAAAAAAGATCCTCAGATACCTCAATAACATAGCAGATTATGGGCTTATTCTTTACAAAAAATTTACTTTTGATATAAATAGCTACATTGATGCTTATTGGGCAACATGCCTCGATGATCATAGATCTATTGGGGGATTCTATGTTTATATGGGTTCCCCACTGGTGTCTTGGACTTCCAAAAGCAAAATGTTGTCTCTTGCTCTTCTATTGAATAAGTTTCATGCACTTTCTTATACAATTGTAGAGGTTACGTGGATGAAAATATTGTGTGCTGAATTACAACTTGAATCAACTAATCCTCCTTTGATATTTTGTGATAATGTCAGCACTAGTCACTTAGCTAAACACCCAGCTTTACACTCTCATACAAAGCATGCGGAAATTGATTCCCATTTTGTAAGAAACAAGGTTATTGATGGCTCAATGCAAGTAGAATACACTCAAAGCCAAGAACAGGTTGTTGATATTTTTACCAAGCCCTTATCAAGTTATTGTTTAGCAAAGCATTGTACCAAGCTTTGTGTGCTTTGTAGACCATTAGTTTACAGGAAAGCATTAGAATATCGAGTGTTTAGCTAATGTAAAACAAAAGGTACATGCATTGATGTAATACAATTGTGTAGCTAATTGTTCACTGGACTTAGGTGATGATTGTAAGCATAATTCTGTTAGGGAATTAGCTAATTAGCAATTTTTTTAACATCACAGCTCATTGATAATAGCCTATTGTTTTATGATCAAGCTAAATTCTCTATAAATAGAACCCATGTAACTCGTTACAATTTTACAATTTTATGTGTTATTATTCAGCATCATTTGTTTCCTTGTTCTCCTTTCTTTCTCTCTAGTCCTATCACTATCCATTTAACTATTTTTACATAAAAATTTCTTCTTTTCACTACAAGAGTATCAACAAAAGTAGAGAACCATAAAGTTCCTCACGGGGCTTAACACGATTTACACATCAGCACGTGGATAAATCTTACTCATGGACCTTTACCTACAGTAAATAAGGTATATTCACTCATTGTTCAAGATGAAAAGCAGAGAGTTGTCTCCACACAAACCATAGGAAGGATGCCAGAAACTGTTGCACTTGTTATGATGGATAGTCGTCCACAATATCCTCACAAGAATTACCCATCGAGGAACCCACATCTCAAGTGCAATCGATGCAAAAATATCGGCCATAATTATGAGAATTGACGAAATCACCTCAAATGTGATTTTTGTGGTCTTAATGGACACAATTCTGAAAACTGTTGAAAATGCCAAAAATGTAATTTCTATGGTTTGAATGGACACGACATAAACATGTGTCGGAATAAAGGAGAAATTCAAGATAAGAGAAATGAAAGTTATGGCTTCCCTCCCAAAGCTCACCATACTAACTTTCAAGAAAGCAGCTCCGACACAAGGACACCATCCTACTAATCATCATGTGCATTTACCCGATCATTCACTTGCCCATGTCATACATATAGACATCATACATTTCTCTAATAATTTCATACTTCATAATCTCTTATGTGTTCCCTCATTCAAATTAAAATTGGTTTCAGTAGCCAAACTCACTTAAACTACATTTTGTCATGTCACCTTCACTAATAATGTGTGCTTTGTTCAGGACAAACGCTCAGGGAAGATGATTGGGATTGGAACTGAGAAAGCAAGACTCTACTACTTGATTATTTCAGAAAAAGGCTGAATGTTTCTCTATTTCAAATACTGCTTCAACCAACTCTCATCTATGGCATCAACGACTTGGTCATTTATCTAATAACAGTTTGCGTGTAATTTCTCTTTCCATAAACACACCTTTTTGTTCCATTAGTGATTGTTCTATTTGTCCTTCCCTTTGTCTAACTCAACATCATCCAATAACAAAGGTACTTCTTATTCTCTATCTCATGTACTTACTTATGACCGATTATCACCTACACATCATGCCTTTTCTACTTCTATTTCCATTCTCAGGGAACCAACCACCTTTTCTGAAGCTTTCAACGATCCAAAATAGCAGCTTTCCATGAAACAAGAACTGGATGCTCTCGAAACTAATGGCACTTGGACGCTTCAACAACATTCTCCAAACAAGAAACCAGTTGGTTGTAAATGGGTCTAAAAAATCAAGTATAATCTTGATGGCTCTGTGGAACGATACAAGGCTCAGTTAGTGGCCAAAGGATACAGTCAGATTGAAGGTTTTGACTACCAAGAAACTTTTGCACCAGTAGCCAAACTGTCACTATTCGTCTCCTTCTTGGTGTTGCTACTATTCAAAATTGGCATCTTCGCCAACTCGATGTCAACAATGCTTTTCTCTGTGGTGATCTTCACTAAATGTCTACATCTCTCTTCCACTTGGATTTAGATGAAAGGGGTAAACACGAGTATGTAAACTACACAAATATTTGTATAGACTTAAAGAAGCCTCATTACAATGGATCATCAAGCTATCAACAACACTTAAGCTAGCTGGTTTTAACCAATCCAAGTATGATCACTCACTATTTGTCCAAACCCGTGGTAATTCCTTCTCTACTCTTCTTGTCTATGTAGACGATATAATCATAATAGGAAATAATCTACAAGATATTTAAGAAACTAAGAATCATCTCATGCAACAATTCAAGCTAAAAGATCTCGGTGAATTAAAGTATTTTTTGGGCATAGAAGTTTCACGTTCCAAGAAGGGAATTGTTTTGTCGCAACACAAGTACTCACTTGAAATATTGGAGGACATGGGTTATCTTGGTGCCAAATCTTCCAATTCACCTATGGAACAGAATTTATCCCTCAGCAAGATTGAAGTGGAATTCATTAGTGACCCCACATCCTATCGAAGACTTATTGGGAGATTAATATACTTGACCATCACACGACCTGACTTAGTGTATGTTGTGCACATTCTCAATCAATATATGGATAAACCACAACAACCATATTTGGAAGTAACTTAACGAGTGCTACGATATGTCAAGAACACACCAAGGCAAGGTCTCTTTTTCTCAGCAACTAGTTCATTACAACTAAATGCTTTATGTGATGCAGATTGGGCTAAATGCATATACACACGACGATCAACCACGAGATATTTTATGTTTCTTGGAAAATCACTAATTTCTTGGAAGACTAAGAAATAAAATACGGTCTCACGATCGAGTGTAGAAGAAGAATATCGTTCTATGGCAATAGCATGTTGCGAAGTAACCTGGTTACGATACATTTTGGATGATTTGGGTATCAAACACTCCCAACCGACCAAGTTATATTGCGACAATCAAACAGCTCTTCACATTGCATCAAATGCAGTGTTTCATGAACGAACCAAACACATAGAGATCGATTTCCATCTAGTGAGAGAAAAGAATCAAGCCGGAATGAACAAAACTTATCATATCTCTACATCGGAGCAACCAATACATATCTTTACCAAATCCCTGAGTTTTCCACAGTTCTCGAGCTTACTTAACAATTTAGGAATAATTAACATATATTCTAACTTGAGGAGGAATGTTAAAGAACACAAGATCCAGTTGGTGACAACCAATACACTAGCTGGAAACAACTAACAATGGAATGGTGGCGAGCAACAAGCTGTCCAAGAATGTGGGAAGATTATAAAACTTCAACCGAAAAACATAAATAACAATACTAAATACATATTATATTGCATTTTGAGAACATTAAATATTGCTTTTGTCCTTGAATGTTATCTATTGTTTCAGTTTCATCTTAGAATCATTAGTATGAAAATAATTATGCAATGATGGAGCTCCAAATTAAAAAGTTATTTGCAAGAGAAATGTTGACACTAAAAGCTTTGCCTCAGATATTGTCATCAACTGCTTAAATTTGTCAGGCTGCAACTGTAGTTAGAAAAGTAACTAAGGTTAGAAATGTTGAGTAAAAAACTCTAAATTTACTAATATTAGATCCAAACAAGTAAACAAACTATTTGTGTTATACCTATATTAAAAGACACTACAACACCTTTCAGAGGCAATTCAAAAATTGAAGAGAAATACAAACACTCAAAGAGAAAGCTCTCAACTCACACTCAAACTAAGAATACAAAGACTTATCTATTTTTGATGGGATGATTAAACCAAATGCATGATAGGTTATTTATAGTCTTTACCATGCAATATACACCACACAAATATAAAACTAAGAAATAATTCCAGCCGCACAATTATTATCATATTCTACATCCTTCAACCACTTCATTTATTTGTCTACATACTTCAACCACTTCATTTATTTTTCTACATCCTTCAACCACTCCAGTAATTTTCTACATCCTTTAACCACTTCATTTATTTTTCTACATCTATCAACCACTCCATTTATTGAATTGATATTGATTTTCAATACTCCCCCTCAACACCAACTTACTATTTTTACTGTGCCAAGTTGGTGCGAAACATTTTGAACTTACCAATACTTAAGCTTTTTATGAACAAGTCCACAACTTGATCATCTATCTTGATTTGCCTCATCTCAATTTCTTCTTGCAAAACCTTTTATTTGATAAAGTGATAGTGCACTTTAACATGCTTAGTTATTGCATGAAAGACTGGATTCTCTAATAAACGAATTACCGACTAATTGTGACAATATAACGGAATTGCATAATCTATTGGTTGTTGTAGATTATTCATTAACTGTATCAACCATGTACTTTCTTGAGCTTTCATTGCCACTGCTCGATACTCAACTTTAGCGGTTGATAATGATATTATCGGTTGTCTCTTGCTACACCAAGAAATTGTTCCAGAACCAAGTTTAAATACATACCCAGTTGTTGATCTCCTAGTTTCATGATCTCTTGCATAGTCAGCATCGCAATAATTAACTAACTTGCCATATCCACCTTTTTTGTACAAAAGACTATAGTCAATTGTACTCTTTACATATGTTAGTATTCATCGAACTGCTTCCAAATAAGGCTTCTTTGGATTTTGCATGTATCGACTCATTACACTAACTGCATAAGAAATGTCAGGTCGAGTTAAGGTTAAATAGATGAGAATGCCTACCAATTTTTGATACACTGTCGCATTTTCCAAATCTTTTCCTTCATGTGTACACATTTTGGAATTTGGTTCCATCAACGTCAAAATCAGTTTGCATTTAAGCATTCTGAACCTTTTCATCGAATCTTTGGAATATTTTTGTTGACAAAGAAATATTCCTTCTTGTGTGCGGTCAACCTCTAGACCAAGGAAGTGCTTGAGCTGTCCAAGTTCCTTCATCTGGAAATGGACTGATAAATTTTCCTTTATTTGAAGAATTTTTGCCTTATCATCACCAGTTATGATTAAATCATCTACGTACACTAGCACGATAGCTAGCTTTCCTTCATTGGCTTTGACAAACAAGTTGGAATCTGTAGGTGTTACCGAATAATCACTTTGTGATAAAAATTCAGCAATCTTACCATACTATGCCTTGGGTGCCTCTTTCAATCCGTAAAGTGCTTTCCGCAGCTTACATATATATTCGGGATGATCTTGGCTCTGAAAACCCATTGGTTAGATCATGTATATCTCCCGATCCAACTCTCCATGAAGAAAAGAATTCTTCACATCCAACTGCCATAAATTCTAGTCTTTGTTGACTACAAGTTCAAGTAGAATACGTACAGTTATAAGTTTTGCCACCGGACTAAATGTTTCATCATAGTCTAGTCTGTACTATTGAAAGAAACCATGAGCTACCAATTGTGCCTTATATCTCTCAATTGACCCATTTGGATGATGTTTTATCATATAAACCCATTTATAGGATATGTGTTTCACATCTATTGGTTTACACACCAAATCCTAAGTTTGATTTTGTTGAAGTGCGACGATCTCTTCTTTTATTGTTTTTATCCACTCAGATCTTTGCAATGCTTCTTTGAATGTCTCAGGTTCTATTGCTTCTTCAACTATGGATGCATTGGCATATTTAAGATCTGGCCTTCATGTTCTTGTTAACCTACAGAGTTAAGATTATGGACTTGATTCTTCCATTTCATTAGGTCCACCTTCTTCATTTAGTTGTTGATATATGCCAGTTTGCCAAGGATTCTGAGTTGCTCTTTGTTCAAAATCATCATTGTTTGGATCTCGAGATTCACCTAAACTTGGTTGGAGATGAGCAATATGCTTCTCCATCTTTTGTTGCAACTTGTCTCCAAATTCTCTCGAGTTTATCAATGCCTCCTTCTCTGAGGACCACCAAGAATATGCTTCATCGAACACCAGATTTAGTGAAGTGTAGCATCTTCCACTCGTTGGATCACAACATTTCCACCCCTTTCTTTGGCTGTCGTATCCCACAAAGACACATCTAACAGCTCTCTTGTCAAAATTGCTCCGGAAATGATTAGGAAAAAATACATAACATACACAACCAAATACTCAAAAGTAGCTAACTGTAGGTTTCATGTTCCACAATTTTTCAAAGGGTGAAACAAATCCTAACCTTGGTTGAGGAAGTCTGTTGATCACATAGGCTGTAATCGTCATTGCTTTAGCCCAAAACCTTCAAAGTACATTCTTTTCAGGTAGCATACTTCAAAAATTTCTACAAGATGCTGGTTTTTTGTCTCTACTACACCATTTTGTTGTAGTGTGTTAGCACAAGTGTATTGATGACATATTCGACATTCCCTTAGGTTTCGAGAGAACTCATGTGAGTTATATTCTCTGTTGTTGTTTGTGCACAAGCAATATATATTCTTTCCTACTTCTCTTTCAATTGACTCTCTAAACAATTTAAACTTTGAGAGTACATTAGATTTTTCTTTCATAAAGAAAACCCACACATACCTTGAGAAGTCGTCAATGAATGTCACCATGTATCGCATACCGCTAATTGATGGTTGCTTAACAGGAGCAAATACATCAGAGTGAACTAACTCCAATGGTTATTTTTCTTTAAAATTTGATTCTTCATGTGGAAATTGGTGAGCTTTATAATACTAGCATCCTGCATAAATCGTGTTTGTTTGCACGTCTACTTGAGAAAGCCCTTTAAGAATCGACTTCTTTACCATCACACTTAGCTTGGAATAGCTAATGTGACTAATCGCATATGCCATAGATCTTATGCAGATTCTACTGACATCACGTAGACTGATTCCAATCGTTACCCCTCCATTGTCGGTGTTTCTGAGATTTTGAGATCACGATACACCTTTACGTCTTAGGGACCGAACAAGACATAGTGGCTTGATGATGTCAATTGAGCCACAAATAGCAAGTTTTTCTTCATTCCTGGGACAAGATAAACATCTTGAAGTGATAGCTGGTTAGTATTATATCGAGTCATAACTATAGTCTTATTAATGTAGGCTATCGATGACCTTGAGTTGTCAATTTTTACCACTACACGACCTCCCTTGTACTCAGACATGTTTTCCAACTTCTGTTTATCACCCGTCATATGATTTTAGCAGCCTGAATCTATGATCCAGTCATTCTTGTAGTCAATCTGTTTTGATGTTGTCACCGTAAAAGCTAAAACTTCTTCCTCTGTAGCGAATAATGCTTTGGAAGTAGCTGTATTACTTTCAACAGACTTTTTCTTACTCCAACAATCTTTTTCCATGTGACCCATCTTCCTGTAGTTGTAATATTCACCATCAAAATTTCTACTATTACTGTTATTCTTCCAAGCTCCCCCTGGATGAAAGCCTCCATTTCCTTGAGGAATTTTTCCTCTATCGCCATCCTTGTTAGATCCACTACCATTGTACTACTTGAAAGTGCCTATGCTTTTGTTGGTCTTCCTCACCCTTCAACGAGGCTCCTCCCATTTGCTTAGCCACAACTTCTTGACTGGCCAGCAAATTCTCTAAAATTCAACAAGAGATGGTTGTGTCGGCCATCCTTGTACAGTGATAACAAACCCTTGATATTTAGGTTTCAAGCCAAGGATAATTATTCTCTTTGTGAAATTTTATGGCATAACGATTTTACCTTATAAAAGTACTGGGATATCATCATGTCATGTTGCACCATCGATAGCAACACATTCTCGAGAAGATTCAATCATGTATTATTTTCTTTAAAAAGAGTGTCACATGCTTCCTTCGGTGTTTTGGCATCCCAAATGTGCTCCAACATTTCTTTTCCAACTATGGTCTTTAAAGAAAACATCGCTTTGCCTGCTTTGATTTTTCACTTCCGCAAGATGTCGTTTGCATCTTCCACTGCTAGTTGTGTAACTTCATCACCACCAAAAACCTCCTATAGGTCTTGACCTTAGGTAAGACTCCATACATGTTGTCCATGTGTTATAGTTTTTGTTGTTGAGTTTCTTAACTCCTCCAACTACTTGAAGGTCACTCATTGTGTCGGCAAGACTTTGACTATATCGAACAAGCTTAAGTAAGAAACTTGTAAAATATCAAACTTCTCACACCTTAAGATAGCTTCACTAAGAACGATCCTTGACCGTCCCACTCTGATATCAATTGTTGAGTAAAATTTAGAATACACAACTCTAAATTTACTAATATTAGATCCAAAGAAGAAAATAAACCACTTGTATTATACCCACAATAAAAGACACTACAACACCTTTCAAAGCCAACTTTCAAATTGAAGAGAAATATAAACACTCAAAGAGAAAGCTCTCAACTCACACTCAAACTAAGAATACAAAGACTTATTTGTTTTTTATGGGATGATTAAACCAAATGCAAGGTAGGCTATTTATAGTCCTCACCATGCAATCTACACCACACAAATATAAAACTAGGAAATAATTCTAGCCACACAAGTATTATCACATTATCCTTCAACCACTCTATTTATTTTTTTATTTCCTTCAATCACTTCATTTATTTTTCTACATTCTTCAACCTCTCAATTTATTTTCTACATCCTTTAATCACTTCATTTATTTTTCTACATCCTTCAACCACTCCATTTATTTTTCTACATCCTTCAACTACTCCATTTATTGAATTAGTGTTGATTTTCAATAAGAAATTAATAAAAAAAGTTTAGTCATTGAGATCATGATGAATACCTCTTTATCAACAACTAATGCAACATAAAGTATTGAAGCATTCTTGATGCAGTATGCTCATACATCTTACATTACTTATGAAGCTAAGTAGTAATTTACTTATAAAGAGTACACATTCTCTAAATAGCATACACGTGTTTTGGAGTTTTTTCCTAAAAACAAAACAGTGAAGTCGCGTTGAAGTTTCAAGTTATGGTCGTGGACCTATTAAACTTACAATTATGGACCAAAACAAAAATTCTCGGGCTACATGGAGTGGCTCTCTCTTCGTTGTAAGTAGACAGATTAACTTTTCTGTATCAACTCTCTTCAAACCCATAGTCCACTTCCAAGTTAGTGCATACAAATGTTTTGTTTAATAACGAAGGGATAGCAATGATATTACAATATTTTAGCAACTTTCTCTCTACTCTAGAGTTTCCTTTCCTCTCTCTGTCTTCATTTTCTGAACACGCACCCGTCTTCTCGTAGCAGTTCATAAAACTGGGTGCTTGATGAGCGGTGGCGTCTATCTATTGATATCTTTTAAAAAGTGTGGGGTCAATTTTTCCTTTATTTATGTCAAAGCAGCTATGGAATTATAGTTCTGTTATCTAGCCACTGGATGTTGTTGTTGGTTGGGTTTATCTAGCTCCCACAACCTCAGTAATTATTTCTTAAATACTCGACTTTAATTTAAACATTTACGTAGATTAATTAAATTTTATATTTCTAAATGTGTTAAAATTATGTCCCAAAACAACTTTCAACCTAAACCAATATCTATTAAACCTTATGTTTTGTTTATATATATATATTACCTTTCGCTTTCTTAGCGGAGCAGCCGAGACATTTATTTTATAACAATGAGAGAGAGAATGAGCTGCTGCCAGGGAGAAAACTGATAGCAGATTTTTCACAAATAGATAACAAGAGTTTAGAGGGAAAATATTTGATTTAATAACAATTATCAGTAAATTAGAGAGATATATTTTGGATTATTTTGGTATATTTTGTTAAGGTTTTTGAATATTAATATTTGTATCTCGATTTGATTATTAGTAGATTTTCATTGGTACGCTAGTTAAATAGACTTTTCATATTAAAAATTAAAATGGAAACACTTAAATTATTGTGTACTATTTATTTTCTTATTCCTTATTATTTTATTATTATCTATAATTATATATTTATGCAACCAAATTGGACCCAAAATTCGTTTTTACAAGTGCTAATTTATAACAAATTGGTATGAGAGTATTGGATTATTCTTCTATTTATTATAATGAATCAAGTTTACTCTTTTGGATTTATTTTGAGCTTTTGATTATCTGATTGGTTTCATATTTTCTCGGTTATGCTTCTGTTTATTTAATATTGAGTTTTCTGTCATGTCAGCTGTTAGGATTATGAGTATTAGCTATTTTTGTTAACAAAATATTTATCTGTAATTTGTTTTTAGATATGTTATCAAGTCTATCAAGAAAGTTCGAACAAATGTTCGAGTTTCAGATAGTCGTACTGCAGGTATATTTTTTATACTACGACATATAAGATTGCACTCATGCATTTAATAGCTCATGTTCATAAATCTAAATTTATTTTTTATGCTAACATATTTATTTAAAGTTAAATCAATTTATGAAATTACTAATTAAATATTTTTAGATGTGCTTTTTTTAAATAAATATGATTGTTTTTATATTAAAATTTTTAATGGTTTTTTTTAAAAAATTAAAATACATTATACCTTGATACTATTAGATATTATTATTATTATTATATATATATATATATAAATATATTAGGGTTAAAAGGGCTGTGCTTAAAAAGAAAAGACTACAGATTGAATGAAAAAAAAACATTCAAAATCTAGTGAAAACAATGGAACAATTAATATATATATATATATATATATATAATTGAAACGCAAAGGCATTCAAAAACGGAATAGTGGTATAGTTAACTCAGGGAAAAGTTAATTAATATATTTTTGACGCGTTAGACAAGTGGGTCCCACATGCACGCCGGCCTACGCGTCAGGTGGGACCCACTCGGGCACCGAGCGACGTGAAAGACAGATACTTGCACCCACGCGAGTTGATCGGGTGTGATAGAGACGCGCAAATCATAGATGTTTCTTCTCTGACCAGACGGTCCACGTTTCGCTCGTGGCTTCTTCTCACATACACAGAAATATAAATTTTAATTAATTGCATTTTGACCCACAAATTTAATTCAAATTATATTTTAAACATTCTTTAATTACAATTATGCCCTTTTCTAATTTAAGTTAAATTTTAAACTTTTAATCATTAAAATTAAACCCGATTTTAATTTAAATTATATTTTTGACTTTTTAAATTGTAATTAAGAACTCTATTATTTGAAATTATATTTTTGGACATAAATTTGAAATTAATTAAGTTTTCGATACAAATTATTTAATTTTCTTAAAATATAAAAAAACAATAAATACTAATTTATTAAACTAAAATTAACTAAAAATATGAAGAACATAGCAATTATAATTAATAAAATAGATGAAAATAACTATATAAAATACAGTTATCAGTTCTCAATGCTATATTTGTTGGGATTTGGTCATATTTCTATAGATTGTGTAAACAATAAAAATAAATTTGAAAAATCATTTAATGCTACACTCAGTGACACGGAAAGTGAGTAGGATAATGCTAGTCGCTCAGAAGATGATGACACTAACTATCGTACCTTCACCGCAACTTCCAAAGCACACCGTAATGACTTTGAATCTAGCTTAGATGAAGAAAATGAGGAAGTGAACTCTTATTTCTTATTGTCTAAGTTTATTGTATCAAGTTATGAGGAACTATTCATGGATTGTCTAGGTGCTAGGTAAGAGAGGGATAAACTACTTGTGGAAGTAACTAAACTTAATGATATCATCAATGTTCACAAAAAAAATTCTTCTAGCCTAGAGAAAGATAAAAAGGAATTGTCTGAAAATATTAATTTCTTAAATCTGAGACTTGCAGAAACCACTGAGGAAAACAAAAAGCTTAGGAAAGAACTTAGTATTGCTAAAGAGATGGTGATGAATTTGACCATAGGTTTTGAAAAATTGACCAAAGTCCTAGACTATGGAAATGTACATGGAGATAAGAGAGGTCTTGGATACATAGATGAATAGTCAACACCTTCAATATCAAAGACCACATTTGTAAGGTCCTTAAACTCTACTCCTACTGTTACACAATAAGCACAAAGAATTATTTCACCTGTGGTAGACAAAGTTGTTAAATTTGTCTCTATTTGTCATCATTGTGGTAGGAAAGGTCATATAAGACCAAAATGTAGATATTTGATGAATGCTGCTAAACTTAATCATTCTTTCCATGCTTCATATAGTAGGACCCATAAGCATCATTCATATATGCATGCTATATCATATTCAAGTATGAATGGAAATTATAATAACTTGTTAATAAATTCTACTAGGAAGCATGAAGTCTTAGGTTCAAAAAGGCAAGCAAAATTCAGTACTTATGATGCTAGGACTCATTATCATCATCCTACTATGCATATTGTGTCTTCATTTGGGATGAATGAGAAAAGTACAGCTAAGTTCAAGAATACGCCTATAAAACCTAAGTTAGTTGAATCCCAACCCAATGATATAGAAAAACCAAAATGCAAGAAATTTTGGGTAAGGAAAGATTGTTTTTTCCCAATCACCTGGCTATCTTTTATTCCTTCATCTAGGTATTTTTTTTAAAGTGCTTAAATGACCCTAGGTGAGCAATATCTATTGTCTTTAGTTTATTTAAATTTACAAAAAGAGAGAGAGAGAAGTAGAATCCATATCTGGTCGACAAGGTATTGGACTTATTCAACACTTACAGACATATAACTTTATTTTTAATGACTTAACTAATTTTGATATTTATTGTATAAATTATTCTATAATTTTGGTTTATGCACACACACATTTTCTTATATATATGATGATCGATGTTGACATAAACTTATTCACATACTCACGAACACACATATATGCTATACTTGAAGTTTATGAATTCTCTTAAAAGACTTTAGAACTTTAACTAATCTTGATTGTAAAATTGTGTTGAGTTTTAATTCTTGCTTTTTAAAATTTTACCATATGGAGGCACCCAGTATTGAGAGGGCTACCTACTGTGATGTGTGAAGCTACTACAATGAGTGGAGAGAGCTACCCCACAACTAGTGTGAAAGTCATCATGCTAGGTTTATGGCTGGTGCAAAAAAAAAAAGATTATGCAAAAATCGACTACTTATAAATCTTGTACATTAAATGCACAAAAAGAAAGAGTCAATAGAGGTAAAAAAAAAATAGAAATATCATTTCCCTCATATATAAAATAAAGAAAAAAAAATTAAGTCCTATTTTAGTAAATATATCTTATTTTGTAAGATTGAAGACTCGATTATAATTTTACATGATAGATAATATTTTTTTTTCTTTTGAGTCTTTTTTGATTGATCATAAATAACTCAATTGGCATATTTGTGGAGTTTAAACATATACATTGTTTTTATGTAAATGTTAATATGTCACTATATATGCCAAGTGTGCTTATGTACATATTTTACTTTACTTGCCTATTTATATAATAAATAATCAAAATTTGAGTTATAAAATGATGAGTTCTTAATTGGTTGTGTGCTCGTTTATGATTAAATGAGTTTAATACTTAATGTGACTATTTATGAAAATTTAAAAAAAAAAACATTCAATTTTTTTTCCTTCACATCTTCTTTTCATTTATTACATTTTTAATTGGTTTCTAAGTTAGTGAATCATAGAACTTAGGGGGAGTTTAGAGCACATTACACTTTTGCATTACTTTGATTTTACATTGTTATATCTTTAGGAGGTGTTTATCTTCACTACTTTGTCCAATGCTTTGTCTTTCTCTTATGTCAAAAGGGGAGAGAGAATAATACTTCCATGTTTTTATTTTGTTATGCATATAGAAGGAAAACATATTTAACATATTTAATTAAGCTTGACTGATATGAATGCATACTACATGACAATCCTTTACACTTTATTTATTTCTATGTAAACTGAACTAATGTACAATGAAGCTTTAAAGCCAAATTGTCATATGCTTTGTTTATGTCATTTTAGTTACTTACAAGTTTGTTAAGTTGCAACGAAGATGGATTCATTGGACCATAAGATAGTTCCACTATAAAGTCTAGAACATCATTGTATTTTTATCTTATTTTTATAAGTATCATGTAATGAGTAAGAGTTTTTCCCACACGAAAATGCCAAAGAGGGAGTTTCTTAGGATTGTGAGTGTTGGCTATTTTCGTGGACAAAATATTTATCTGTAAATTTGTTTTTAGGTCTCCTATCAAGTCAATCAAGAAAAGCCGAACAAATGCTCGAGTTTCAGATAGCCGTACTTAAGGTATATCTTTTATAACTACAACACATAAGATTTTATTCATGCATTTAATAACATATGTTCATAAATCTAAAATTATTTTTGGTGCTAAAATATTTATTTAAACTTAAATTAAAATTATTAATTAAATATTTTTAGATGTGTTTTTTATAAATAAATATGATTTTCTTTATATTAAGGTTTTTAATGGATTTTTAAAAAAGAACAAAATATATTATACCTTATCTATTATTATTATCTATATATATATATATAGATATATAAGGATTAAAAAGGGTATGCTCAACAATAAAAGATTGTCGATTGAATAAAAAGAAACATTCAAAATCTGGTGAAAACAACGGCGATTATTTAAGACTCAATCTAGTTCCAACTAACTTTTTGGAGAACCTTCGTCTTGGTTAAACTTACATGCATCAAACGGTACAATAAATAACAATAAAACAAAAAAGTGATTGTTAAGCCAACAATCCAAGAAAATTGAATGGATGTTGTATCTTTTTATTGAAAAAGAAGGAAAGTCAATTAAGAATTAGTTGGAAAAACATGTAGAATAGGGCCTTCTACATCTATAAATAGAACACCCCATATGTATTTTATATTATCAAATTGAGAGAAAAACTTAGAGAAAAAGACTTTAGTGAAAGAAAATTGAGAAAAATATTTTTAGGTGTAATTGGGTTGTGAGTATTGTAAACACTTTGTATAATTTCTTATTTTTAGTAAAAAGATCTACAGTAGGTCCAGAGACGTAGGCAAAATTTGTCAAACACCGTTATCAAATTTGTATGTTATTTTATCTATTTTTGTTTTTTCATAAATTTAGCTTATTAGGAATTTGCATAATTTCCCAAAAACTAGTATCAAAGCATTTTGTGGTGATTTCTGACAATTTTCTCCAAGATTATTATTCGCATAAATAGTGAATTATATGAATAGTAAAAAAATTTGGTGATATTTGTTTGTCGATGGAGGTTTTCTAATATGGTTCTCAAGAATAGTCAAAAATGATCCGATGAAGTCATATTTGAGTGGGAGGAATGGTCGTAGATGAAGGAAATGTGAAACTCGAGAAATTCGTTGACACAAATTTTAGGTTTTGGAAAATGCAGATAGAGGATTATATATATTAAAGAAGTTTGTATAAACCTCTCTCAAAGAAGAAGCCAAAGGTTATGAAGGAAGAAGATTGGAATCTTCTAGACAGAGAAGCCCTAGAGTTATTCGATTGATAGTATCCCTCAATGTTGCTTTCAACATAGCAAAGAAAAAGACCACGATAGGTCTTATGGCATCTCTCTCCAATATGTATTAGAAGCCATCAACCTCAAACATAGTGCACCTGATGAGGCGTTTATTCAATGTCGGATGACAAAAGATGCATTGATAACTCAACATCTCAATGAACTCAACACAGTCACAACCCAATTGAATTTGATGAAGAAGAACGAGTATTGATACTTTTGTCTTCTCTACCAGAAAGCTGGAATGCTACTGTCATGGTTGTGAGAGTAGCTTGTAAGGAAGCAATAAGTTGCAATTTGATGATGTTCACGATCTTGTTATTAGTGAAGAGATATGACATAGAGAGTCGGGTGAATCGTCAACCTCTTCAATTTTGCATACAGAGTCAAGATGAAGAAATTCAACTAGAGGGAATGAACGTGGTAGAACAAACTACTGAGGTAGATCAAATGATAGTAGATCCAAATCCAAGAATCCCAATAACTTCTATAGCTTGAAGACTGTCGAGTGTTGGAGTTGTGGGAGAACCGGGCACTACAAAAATCAGTGCAAGAGTGCACTGAAGGACCAGGAAGCGAAGGTAGAGGCAAATGTTACTTCCACCTCAAGATGAGATGATGCATTGATATGCTCTTTGAAGAGCAAGGAAAAATCTTGTGTGTTAGACTCTGGAGCATCCTTCCATGCTACTTCACAGAAAGAATTCTTCGAGAAATATGTCCCTAAAAACCTTGGAAAGGTATATCTTGGTGATGATCAATCGTGTGCTATTATTCGGAAAGGTGTAGTGAAGATTAAGTTGAACGGGTCTATTTGGGACTTGAAGGATGTTAGGCATATTTTTGACCTAAGAAAGAACTTAATCTCATTAGGGCAGTTGGCTAGTGAAGGCTACACTACGATCTTCCATGGTGATGATTGGAATATGTCAAAGGGTGTAATGACGGTTGCTCGAGGAAAGAAAAGTGGCACTCTTTACATGGTAGTAGGGGCATTTTGTTTTATCGTAGTTGCAACAGGCAATGAAACACCAAATAGGTGGCACCAGAGACTATGCCACATGAGTGAGAAGGGGATGAAGATTATGCACTCAAAAGGAAAACTTATAGGTCTATAGTCAGTGGAGATAGACATGTGCGAAGATTGCATACTTGGAAAGCAAAAGAGAGTCAACTTTCAGACAAGTGACAAAACCTCAAAGAAAGCAAGGCTAGAGCTCATTCACTATGATATTTAGGGACCAACGACTACCTCATCCATTGATGGGAAACACTACTTGGTGACTTTCATCAATGATCACTCTCAAAAGGTATGAGTTTACTTTCTAAAGCATAAGTCTAAATTTTTTAAGGCTTTAAGGAGATGGAATGCTAGGTTTGAAAATGATATAGGTTTAAAGATCAAAAAGCTCATACCCAACAATGATGGTGAATATGAAGAAATTTGTGCTATAAGTACAAGATTAGAATGAAGAGAATTGTGTGAGGCATGCCTTAACACAATGATGCATTTGAGCATATGAACCAAACATTTATAGAAATAGCCAAAAGCATTCGTATACAGTCAGGTCTATAGAAGAATTTTTGGGCAGAAGTAGTCAATATAGTAGCTTACTTAATCAATCGAATACTAGAAGAGATATGAAGTGGAAAAGAAGTAAAACAATCACATCTAAAAGTTTTTGGTTGTGGAGTATTTGTGCATATCAATGATCAAAGCAAGAATAAACTTGATCCCAAATCCAAGAAATGAACCTTCATCGGCTATAGTAAGGATGAGTTTCGCTGCCACGATGAAAACAAGAAAGTGATCCATAATAGAGATGTGATTTTCAATGAAAGGGTGATGTATAAAAAGAGTCATAAAATAGACGCCAATGACTTAGAGCAAAATGAGTTAGTATTTGTATATGCAAATGATGTCCCAGATATTCTCGTGATGGAACCAATTGTAACAATTCCTCAGCCAAGGGAACTCATTGAACAGAGCATTGTGTAGCAGTCTGACATACCATAGCCTCCTACTCTAGCTTCTATATTGAGAAGTCCTTCTTGACCTCATATACCTACCAGGAGATACATGAACTATATGTTGCTGACTAATGAAGGGTGCTGAATGTTATGATGAAGCTTGTTAGAGTCGAGATTCCAACAAGTGGGAGCTTTCTATGAAAGAAGAAATGAAATCTCTCATCTCTAACCAAACATGGAGAATAAGGAATTTCACAAAAAAAAAATGGGTGTACTGGGTGAAAGAGGAGCATGATGGTTCTAAAAGATACAAAGCCCAACTAGTTTTCAACTTATTTCAGTAGAAGGAAGGAGTTGACTACACCAAAATTTTTTCTCTAGTTGTGAAGCTCAATACTATCATATCAGTGTTGAGCATTATAGCCATTGAAGATCTTCATCTTCAACAATTGGATGTGAAGACTGCATTGTTTCACAGAGATTTAGATGAGGAGCTATACATGTACCAGTCAGAAGGTTTCTCAGAAAGAGAGAAAAATAACATGGTGTGCAGACTTAAGAAGAGTTTGTATAGCTTGAAACAAGCCTTGAGAAAGTGGTACAAAAAGTTTGACAACTTCATGCACAAGGAAGGTTTCCATAAGTGCAACGCCGACCACTGTTGCTACTTCAAGAGATATAGATCTAAGTACCTCATTTTACTGCTTTATGTTGATGATATGTTAGTAGTAGGTTTAGATATGGATGATATCATAAGGTTGAAGCAGCAATTGTCAAAGGAGTTTGACACGAAAGACTTGAGTCCAGCAAAGAAGATTTTTGGAATGTAAATCACAAGAGATAAGAAGAGATGATCCTTGCAGTTATCTCAGGCAGAGTACATCAACCATGTTTTGTAAGTATGTGACGCCAAGCCAATTAGCATACCTTTGGCCAATCATTTTCACCAATCCAAGGATCAGTCCCCTCATAAGGAGGAGGAGAAAGAATTCATGGCTAAGGTTCCTTATGCCTCAATCATTGGAAGTTTGATGTACGCAATGGTATATACGAGACCAACCATTGGCCATGTAGTGGAAGTTGTTAGTAGGTTTATGTCAAATCTAAGGAAAGCTCATTGGGAAGCAATCAAATGGATTTTAAGGTATCTATGAGGTACCACAAAGAATTTTTTGTACTTTAGTAAAGAGAGTAAAAAGTACTAGGCTACGTAGACGCATACTTTGGAGGTGAAGTTGATCACCGAAGAAGCATCACAGATTATTTATTTACTATTGGAACTATAACTGTTAGTTGGATGTCACATATACAAAATATTGTCACTCTATCCACTACAGAGGCTGAGTATGTAGTAGTGACTAAAGCTAGTAAAGAGATGATATGGATTCAAGGTTTATTAACTGAGTAGGTATTCAAACAGGAGAAGAATGTTCGTTACAGTGATAGTCAAAGTGCAATACACTTGGCAAAAAATTCAGCATTTCATTCTAGAGCCAAGCATATTGGCTTCGTTATCAATTTATCATATATCTATTGAAAGATGATGTGTTAATATTGATGAAGAATTGAAGAAAACAAAAATTTAGTAGATATGTTGACAAAGGTGGTGACTATAGACAAACTGAAGTTATGTTCAACTTCAATTGGTCTACTAGATTGATCGAGATGTGAAGATATATTCAAATTAGTCTTCAAAGTGGGAGATTGTTAGTCAAAATTAAATGCACCAAACGGTGCAATAAATAACAATAAAACAAAAAAGTGGTTGTCAAGCCAACAACTCAAGAAAATTGAATGGACGGTGCATCCTTTTGGTGAAAAAGATGGAAAGCCAATTAAGAATTAGTTGGAAAAACATGAAGAATGAGGGTTTCTACATCTATAAATAGAGCACCCCAATAGGTACTTTACATTATCCAACTAAGAGAAAAGCTTAGAGAAAAAATATTTTATTGAAAGAAAATTGAGAGTAATTTTTTTGGGTGTAATTAAATTGTGAGTTGTAATTATTGTAAATACTTTTGTATAATTTCTCTTTTTTAGTAAAAGATCTATAATAGTTCTGAAGATAGGCAAAATTGGTCGAACTTTATTATTAAATTTGTATGTTATTTTATCTATTTTTATTTTTTCATAAATCTAATTTATAAAAAATTTACGTAATTTCATGATACTTCGAACATGCAAGTAAAAATATCTTTGTAAAAACCATCAACTATTGAACGATTAATAGAAAGATGTTGAATGAAATTAGGCCTTAAATAAACTTCCACACAAAATTCACAAGAATCATCAACATGGTATCCATACGAAGGATTGTAGAACTTTTCATGATTAATTAAATGTCCAATACCCCATTCCGTCTTCTCCTTATGAAAACTCCTTACAACCAAATCATTATCATCTGAGTTAAATCAAAGCATAAACGCCTTACATTAATATCACAATTAACACATGAACCCGTTTTACTATTTTTACTCTAAACGATCCCCACATGTACAAAAAAAATATCCATATTATTATTATTATTATTATTATTATTATTATTATTATTATTATTATTATTAATAATTTCCATATATATATATATATATATATCGTACATCTTTTGTCCCTAATAAAAAATGATCTAGCTATTGCTTTTTTCAAATTTGTACGGTCAAATAACTATACTTCTTACCATTAACCCATTTCACCTTCCCATTAACCTTGAATATCTATTATTTGTTAAAAAAATGTAGTTAAAATAATAAATAAAATTTTATTACAATTATTTCAATAAGAAAAAAAATTACAATATCAAAACCCAAAAAATTGGAGGCTCTTTTAAACTTTTTCTTTAAAGTTTATTTCTTTTTTTCTCTCTCTTCTTTTTCTACTCTTCCCTATTTTCTCTCCTCTTCTCTTTCTCCTTTTCTCTTTCTTTTTTACTTTTCTCTTTTGAGTTTTTTTATTCTACACTAAATCTTTTATAATAATTAATTTGTTAATATTATAAAACTCCATACCTTAATTTGGTTTGAGAAAAACTCTCGTACACTTTCCTATTTTTGTTCCTTTTTTTCTTTCATTTTTAATTAATGTAATTAATTATCATTTGACTAGCAAACATTCATTTGATGATTGATTTCAATATGTCTTCGTATCTTAATCATTGTAATTATTTTTTAAGTCTTATCACTCTTGCAAGTCATTTGAAGCTGAACATAGCTTCAGTTTTTTGATAGTTACCATGTTTGCGAGCATGTTTACTGGATTCTTACTACTAAGGATCCTTGTAAGTGTTAGCATTCCACTCTCTGATAGATATCTAGTAAAGTGATAATGAAGCACAATAAGTTTAGTTCTAGAATGAAATGTAGTATTCTTCCATAGATATATCATACTTCGATTATCACTATACAAAATTTTCTTCTCTTGCTTGAATCTCAATTCAATTAACAATCCTTGAAGTCATATCATCTCTCTACTGACTTCTATCACTGCTATATACTCAGCCTCTATAGTGGATAGTACAATAGTTTCTATATCTGTGACATCCAACTAGTAATTGTAGTACCCACAGTGAACACATAACTAGTAGTGCTCCTTCAGTGATCGACTTACTTATAAAGTCTGCATCAACATACACTTGTACTTTTAAATCTCCTTTAGTAAAGTTCAAAAAATTCTCTATGTGCCTCATAAATACCTTAGGATTCACTTCACACCTTCCCAATGAGTCTTTCCAAGATTTGAGACAAAGTTACTAACAGCTCCTACTACATGACCAATATCTAATCTCATATAGACTATTGCATACATCAAACTTTCAATGGTTGAGGCATAAGGAACCTTAGTCATGAAGCTTTTCTTTTGCTCTATTTGAGGGCACTGATCCTTGGATATGCACGAGTGACTAGCCAAGGGTGTGTTCATTGCCTTAGCATATCTCATGTTAAATCTCTACAAAACAAGTCTAAAGTACTTCTCTTGATATAACTTAAAAGTCTCTCTTTTCTTATCTCTAGTGATTTGTAGCTCAAGAATCTTCTTTTCTAGTGTTAGATCTTTCACGTCAAATTCTTTTGATAAATGTTGCGTCAACCTTTAGACCTCTTCCATATCTGGCTTTGTCATTAATAGGGTTATTCATCAGATCGAAACCGCTGATTTTATACCCATTCGATCTGATCCGATCCGACCATCTGCTCGGATTGAAGCATCCTAATCCGCAACCGATCCGATCACCTTTCACATCCGCTCAATCTGATCCGTAAACTATTCGGATAGCATCCGATCAATCCGACCAAATAAACTTAATTACTCTATTTTTTGTATTTTTAAATAAAATTTTAAAAATTTCACATAAATCATAACATAAAATTATTTGACTTAAAAAAACATTAAAAATCAAATAAATATATATTTATTATATATATATATATATAATTTAATAAATATATATTAATTAAATATACATATATATTTAATTTAATAAATATATATAATTAATTTCGGTCGGATCAGATCAGATGAATTGTAGTGAAATCCACCATCCGATACGACCATCAGATTGGATCGGATCGGATGAAAAATCAACGGATCGGATTGATCGGATGATTGGATTTTTTGCACACCACTAGTCATTAATATACCATCAACATAAAGGAATAAGATGATATAAATGGACATATATCTCTTGATGTAGTAATAGTGGTCAACATTACACGTCTAGACACTACCTTATAGCTTATTTCAATCCATACAAGCTCTTTTTTAGTCTACACACTAGACTTTCCTTACCAATCTCATAGAGACCTTCTAGTTATTACATGTATATCTCTTCTTATGAGTCTCTATGTAAAAACACATTCTTCACATCTAACTGCTCAAGATGAAGATTTTCACTAGCAATAATTCTAGAGAATATCCAAATAGTGTTGAGCTTCACCATAGGAGCAAAAATTCAATGTAGTCACTTCCTCTCTTTTACTAAAATCCTTTAACAATTAGCCATTGGTAACTTTTCTAGTTCCCATGTCTAGTTAGAGATCAAAAACTTCATCTCATATTTCATAGCAAGCTCCCACATGTTGGCTTTCCCAATCCGACATGCTTAATCAAAGTATTCAAGATCTCTTCCATCAATAAGCAACAAATATTTCATGTATCTCCTATTCTATACATATGGCCTAAAAGACCTCCTAAATTCAAGAGCTGGAGTAGGAAGTCAAGTTGTGTTGGACTACTGCTTACTTCTATGTCCAATTGGTTCCTCTAATTGAAGACACCCAACTATCTATTTTGTCTTAGGACTTTCCAAGATATTGTCTATATCTATATACATTTTCCCATTCTATTTTGAGTTGTTCACACTTGTAGTATGTCCATCCTTATGCATCACTCTTTCATTGAAGATCACATCTCTACTGCAAATCATCTTTTTTGTTTTTGTCATCTCAAATAAAAAAGCCAAACTTATCATAACTATAGCCAATGAATGTACATTTCTTTGACTTGGGATCAAGTTTATTCCAACCTTAACCACTAATATGCAACTGCAATTGAACAAGATGCTCTTGCTTTCATATAAACATTACCATTCTTCTTAACACATGCAATCATCATTCCACCCTTTGAGATTTTCTAATCATCATCATTAAAGATTGTGGTGTAACTTCACCAACCAATTTTCCTACTAAGATAAAGTTCTTTCTCAAGTTGGGAATATGTCTAACATCCTTTAACTCCCATATGGACTCGTTCAACTTAATATTCACTACATCGTCACCAACAATATCACAAGGTTGGTCATCTCAAAGTTATACTTTACCAAGGTTTTCAGGCACATAGTTCTTTAAGAATTCTTTTTACAAAGTAGCATGAAATGATTTTCCAGATTTACGACATGAAACTCTTAGTTACTTTCCAAAGAGTGTGTCATTGCATCATCATTTTCTTGAGGTGAAATTAAAATTTTCTTTTACCTTCACCACCTGAGTCTTCGGTGCACTATTGCATTGATTTTTGCAATGTCTAGTCTTTCTCAAATTCCAATGCTCAATAGTCCTAAAGTTATAAGAATTATTGGTATTTTAAGATTTTGACCTTCTATGCTTTTATCTATGATGATAATTAGATCTATCACGTCTAATTTTTATAGTTCTTCCTCTAAACTCTATACGTAAAATTGAAAAGTTCAATGCTTCACTTGACCCTCTCCATCGAATTCCTTCCCTGAGAACTCGATCTCATACATTATCAAATTTTAACATGATATTTCCTATAAAGCTACTCCGTACTTTGATAGTAGCAATCTAACTATCTAGTAAAGATGATGAAGAATCAAAGCTCAAATTTCCTCGTTGAACTCAATTTTACTTAACTCAACTGAGTTGTGATTGTATTGAGTTCATTTAGATGTTAAGCCATCGATACACCTTCTACCGTTTATAAATTAAACAATCGCCTCATAAGATGTACCTTATTTGAGAATAATGACTTCTCATACATACTCAATAAAAAAACCATAAGACTTGTCATGGTCTTTTCCTTTGCTTGATTAAAAGCAACATTGTGTGACAACGCAATCGAATGACTCCAAAGGATTTTCTGTTGAGAATAACCCATTCTTCATCCTTAATTTGTGCTAGCTTTTCTTCCAAGAAAGGTTAATATAGATTTTTCTGATACAAATAATCATTTATTTGCATTTTCCATATTCTAAAATCTACATTGTCAAACTTTTCAAGTTTCACCTTTTCTTCGTCTATAGCCATCACACATACTTGAATATGGTTGCCTTTGGATCGTAATCTACTATAAAATATCTAATACCAATTGTTAATAAAATGATAATGTTTTGAGCAACTAATTTACGAGAATATGAAATAAATATGGATAAAATAATAAATAAAATTTTACTACAATTATTTCAATAAAAAAAAGGAATTACAATATCACAACTGAATCTCTTTTAAAGTTTTTCTTTAAAGTTTTTTTTTCTTGTTTCTCCCTCTCTTTCTTGTTTTTCTTCTCTTTCCCCTTTTCTCTCCTCTTCTCTCTCTTTCTATTTCTTGTTTACTTCTTTTCTAAAATTTCTTTTCTTTGCACGAAGCCTTTGTAATAATTAATTTACTAATATCATAAAACTTTATACTTTAATTTTCATAGAGAAAAACTCTCATATGCTTTCCTCTTTTCATTCTTTTTCTTTTATTTGTAATTAAGATAATTAATTATCATTTGACTAATATTATTTATAAGGATGGACAACAACATAAGTTCTTTAGTTATATCAAGAAGAAACGTTTAGTCCATTTTTTATTTTTTAAAGCAATTTAATCATTTTGTGTTAAAAAAGTGAAAGCAAAATAATAAATGAATATTTTTTATATTATTTTTTTCTCATATTTTTCTACTATTATTAAGAGATTTTCTTTAATAATAGATAATAATGACTACAATATTGATTAAAAATAAAAAAAAATTAACATTTGATCATTTGTCTTTATGGTATCAATTTTTCATAATTAAAAAAAAGTTTAAATTCTACAAAAATAACAAAAAAATTAAACTACTCTAAATAGCATAACTATTGGACCTTGAGTACATTTGTCTCTATTTTAAAAAGGAAAACATTTATATGAATTTAGTTCATATTTTATTAGTTTGACTTTTTTTCTTCTTCTAATTAATAGATATTTAAAGTTAATGGCGGATCAAATGGTAAGAAGCAGAGTTGTGTAACCTAAAACAATGCTATACATGTAAATTTTTATTAAAAAATAAAGAAGAAACCTACATATTAAGACACAATTTGAGGCAGAATATGAAATAATTGTCCAAAATCACCTAATTTTGTGATTTTTTTTATTTTTTTTAAATATAGCTCTAAGGTAAAACTTCTCAAAACAATATTAAGCCTTACATAAAAATGATTTTGGTACAAAAAGTAGAATTTGTGATAAGACATTGATCTAGTGTGGATAACTTATCACTAACATCTAGTATCGTGATAAATCTTATCATGACAAGACAATGTCTTACCATAATAGTAGTAAGCCTTATCTCATAGCAATTTTGGTACAAAAAAAATAAGTAATAAGGCATTGATCTAAAGTAGGAAGGCTTTGGTTCAGTATAAGAAGGTATTGATCCAATATCGTGATAAAGCTTATCACAAGAAGGTTACCTTACCACAATAGTAGTAAGCCTTAACTTGAAATGATTCTAGTAAAATATGAAATTTAACCCAAATGTCTTACTAGTTTGATAATTCATTTAAAGAATATTCTAGATAAATATAATACAATTGATTCTGGACTACTTGAAGAATCGAATACTCTCTTCTTTAAAGATCCAGATGAATTGAATTATACAAAAAAGAAAAGGAATCAAATCCAAGGGGAGCAAACGATTCTATGCTTAGAGAAGCTCTAAAAATCAAGGACTGATGAGACGCTCCTACCTATTGTATAAGCCTACCATATACTACATCTTCCAGCAATCTAATCCCTACCTATACATGAAATTAATTCATACTACCGTATGCTCATCCAAGAACTTCTTTCCATAGGGTAAATCTCTCATTAGCAAGGAAAATTGTTAATGGACATTGGTCATGTATTTTATCAAATAAGAAAAATTTAAAAGTAGCATGAACTTCCTAATTAAGAGGATAAGCAACAGTGTCCACTAAAATCGAGTATAATGATATGAAGTCGTTCTCATTATCCTCTTTGTTTCCATGAGGATGCGTGCATAGCCTCATGTATAATTAAGACTAAATTAATAATTCTATTATCTTTAATAAAACAATTCATTACTATTGTTTTTTCTTATGATTGAATTGAAGGATAAAAAAACAAGAACAATTCTTTTAAACATTAAATTTTTAGATAGAGAAATATTAAGAACACATAAATTTATACATACTTTTATAATCACACCATATCATGTTGTGATAAGTATTAGTATTATCTAAAAAAATGAATCACTTAATGAAACAAAAATGTATGCAACTATGGGTGATATTACTTGTTAGTATTGTTTTCCCCTCCTTTTAGTTCATTCAATAAGCAGCATTTTGAAAGCGTGGGGATAGAACCGGTGAGATTTGATGAACAACATACAATTTGTGGTGTCCAACTTCAAAGACATCAGACAGATGATATTGGTCCAAATTTTCTTTCAATAATGAGAAGGATTCTATTTTTAGTAAGTAATATACTGTAGGGAGTTTTCTTTTGCTTCTAGTGATTCCTACAAACAGTTGCAATAATTAGTTATCTAATTACCATTAAAAATAAATTAAATGAATTTATGGTATAATTTTAATTAAAAATGATGATTTATAAATTAGTTTCCGCAACACCTTACAATAGGTCATCGATTTTAATTGATGTGATTATAGGCAAAACAAGCTAACAAATCTGTTTGAATGTGGTCGAAGTTGTCTAAAGTTGTCAAATTTGATCTGTTTCTACTAATTTCTTTCACATCCGACAAACTTGGACCAAAGCTGATAATTAAAGTATTTTTTTAAGTCGATAAAGTATTTTTTTAACACTGAAAGAATGTGCATGTAGATGAAAATTATCAAAAATTGAAAAAACAAATTCAATAATGGTACTACTGTGGTACCAACCTTTATCAGAGAAGATTAGTTACATTCACTACATTTACATATATTTATTCTAGTGTTTGTAAATAAATTTTAGCTAGGATTGGTTATATATATTGCATACTACACTAACTCACGTACCAAAACACCTAATAGCCAATTTGTGCATATGGCACAACTCTACACTTGCCTGCACACACATAGAGCATACTAGTGCTGCTTATATTAGCACACACGAACATAAGTACTGCACACACCAGCATGATTTCGCTTCCTACCAAAAACCTATCATAAACACATTATGCTAGCAACACTTGCAATACTTAAGTGTTGTCATATATCTCCAATATCCCCCCATAAATTGTAGTTTAAGCAAAACCAACACATTGATTTTCAGTAAATAAAATTAAGGTGAAGATAGTGGCTTCGTAATATATGCAAGCTAATCAACCAAGAAAATATTCTTCAAAATGAGTTTTTATTGAAACACCTAATCAAGCATAAAGTATTGATCCATTTCAGTATGTTATTCGTATACAGAATTCTTAGCTAAGCTAATCGCATTAGATTGTCACAATATAGAATAAGAGAAAATGCAATAGGTGAGTACAATTTAGAGAAAAGAGACTTTATCCGTAGCAATTCAAAGGTAGCACTAGCCATAACTATATATTCTGATTCAGTATTAGATTATGAGGTAACTTTTTGCTTTGATGTGTGCCAAGATATGAGACTATGCCTAAGGAATACACAGTATACATCAGTGGATCTTCTATCATCAATGTTGGAAGCCCAATTTACAACATAGAGTGCAAACAAATGAAGTGAAAGTGACTTACGAAAAGTGAGGCTATGGTAAATTTTACCCTTGGGATAACACATGAGTCTTTTCACAACTACCCAATTCACATCTGTGGACCCGACATGAATTGGCATAGCTTGTTGAAACTAAATGAGATGTCTAGTCTTATCAATATGTAGTATCAAACTTCCCTAACTAAACTTTGATAAAGCCTACCATCTTCCAACAACATCCCATCTTGTTTACTCAATCCTTTCATGTCACTATAGGAGTATCACACTCCTTAGAAATCACACCTTTAGCTAAGCTGAGTATTTTTGTTGATTCAACCATAAGAATTCATCTTAGATAACAACCTCTAATCCAAGAAAATAGTTAAGAACCTTAAGATCCTTAAGAGAAAATTGGGAGTATAGAGAAGTTATAAAAGTGTCTACTTGAGAAAGGGAGCTACCTATAAGGATGACATCATCTACATAAATGAGAGCCACTGTGTAAGTCTCGTTGTACTCGTGTATGTGTGTTGGCTTCCCATGTGCAAAACATAGTGTCTATTTTATTCTCACTTAGTGTTTTTATCCTCATATATAAGATTGGTTACTATGGATCAATAATACACACACACGTTGTTAGGAACACTTTGTTTGAAAGTATATTTACACACACCGTGGGATTGGTTTTTGTAGTGTACATGCTATGTTGGGAGTGTTGATTTTTGACGAGCGAGTTGATATTGTCACTTTTGTTTTTGATTCATTTCAAGTATGGAAATTTATTAAAAGTACTCAATAGTTTTTGAACAAAAAATGTAACTTTTAGCATATCGTCACCAAGCTGGCCACTACCCTCACCACCACCCTTGGAGAGGTGGTTGGCAAGGTGGCAACGAGGTGGAAAATTTGAGCTCTATAAATACCCTCTTACTTTTTATTTTGTTATCCAAAAAATGTAGTAGAGATTTATCAAATTGATATTTTATTTTTCTATTTCAGATCATTAATACCTCGAGTATTATTTTGTATTAGTGATTTGTGATTGTGTGAACAAAATGGTACTTGTGAGTGGTGAGTACTCAAGACATTGTTTATGAACAGGTTGTATGTGAGCCGCGTGTTGGTTGATAATTTCCCTCGTGTAACTTTTTTTATGTGAAGAGTCTATCTGATTGTGAGCTGTGGGTCAATTTGTTGTTGCATTTGTGCAACATTTGCTTATTCAGTTTACACATTACTAATCTTTGGTTTATGATCACATCACTTTGGGTGGTGTGGGATTTTGAGGAAAGTTAGGTTTATGTAACAAACCATGTCATAACGAAAGTAGTAAATAAGAGCAACAATAGGCAGTTTGGACAAAGGTCCCAACCGATAGAGGTAATAGGATTTCTATATGGGTTTACCTAGCTATTGTGTTAGTATAATATGAGTTTCTATCATGTATGTTTCATCATACTAAATTTAGATTCTCATTAGAAAGCTTGTTCATTTTGCATAGTTGTATGCTTTCTTTTCTTTCTATGTATCATACCTATAGCTTTTTAATCATTGCTTATACTACTCCCTGATTAATTTATCTTACTTATGTCCATTATTGTATATGAGTTTCATATGAGTCTCAAAAGAGTTTGTATCTCTTTATCTTGGTTGTGTCACAAGTGTTAGACTCTTTATTTGGTTTGTTATGTTTAGATTGATCGTATGTTGTGAGAGTACAATTATCATTTACGAAATATCTTCCCTCATATGAAGTCTTGAAATGATTAGAAATCCTCTATTATTTAATATGCATTCTTGCCTCATATGCTATTAATTGTTTTCCATGCATATGTATGTTGCTAGTATTCTGTTAAGTGTCTTAATTATATGTTGAATTAAGCAAGTTATTTTATACTTTTACTGTGTAAGTTGCTTAGTTTATGTTTGTAACACTAACATGACTAACATGACTGACTTGATATGGAGCTCACAAAAAGATTCCATTTTTGGAATCTCTATCTCTTTTAGGTCCCAGTTACCTATTTGAATAAAAAACAAATAACTTTCGTATAATTATTCCTACATATGGGATTCTTCATACCATATAGATTGTATCACTATCCAACACAAAGAGAGATATATATAATTTGAAATCTACAAAGTCAAGATCCATTAGACATAACTCAATTTTGCAAACCATGCTCGAGAGTCCTATTTTTGACCATATAGAACTTTTTTTAACTTACACACCAAGCCAGTTCCTTTCTCAAAATCAAGAGGTTGCACCATGAAAACATCTTTAGCAAGGTTACCATTTAAAAAGGAATTATTAACATCAATATGCATTTAGGATCCATCCTCTAGACAATTTCAATGTTAATGAAACTCTAATGGTACTTGATATGACAATAGGAGAAAAGGTTTCAAAGAAATCCACACTCTTAACTTGCAAGAACCCCTTAGCCACTAATTGAGCTTTGTACTTATCCAAAGTCTTATATGCCTTCAATTTGACCTTGAATATCCACTCGTATCCTATATTAGTATTAAAAAGGTAGAGTTGGATTTATAAATTACAAAATGAAGCTGAATCGACCAACTTATATAGATAGAAGTAACATATATGTGAATGTAATATGTTATAAAGATACAAGTAGATGTAATAAGCTACATACAAATATATAGATAGATGCAATAGGTTAAATCCGGTAGGTCACCAACGAAGATCATTGGAAATCTAGTGGATCGTCAGAAATTCAGTAGGTTACTGGTGATAGTCGTAGGAACTCTAGTAGGTCGCCAGGATCTTGTGGGATTTAATTTTATTTTCATTTAATGAAGCTGAATCGACCAACTTATATAGATAGAAGTAACATATATGTGAATGTAATAGTTTATGAAGATACATGTAGATGTAATAAGCTACATACAAATGTATAGATGGATCCAATAAGCTACATCATGTAAGGTACCGACGAAGATCATTGGAACTCTAGTGGGTTTTCGGAAATTCGGTGGGTTACTGGTGATAGTTGTAAGAACTTCGATAGGTCACAAGGATCTTATAGGATTTAATTTTATTTTTGTTTTATTGAATTTTTGTAACAAGGACATTTTGGTATTTATAATAAAACTACGAGTTTTGAGTTAAATTTGTACTAGATTGAAAAATATACAATTAAAATGATAAACATGATATACGAAAATAACATTTTCGTACTACATTAAAATCATAAACAATATCATTATTAGTATGATTATCTACATAGCCTAATGGTAAGCCACTTAGCTTAATTGTATCAATTTGGAGGTTCAATCTCCCTAAAGTCACATTTTTTTAATGAAAATAGAGTACGTGTTTTGAATTAGTTGGGTTTTAGATCATATGTGGTTTAACCCATTACCACGGTGTGTATGAGTTAGTTGAATTATAATTAGAATTCATTGAAATAATATTTAAACCCAACCTAATCCCATGGATTGGCCGAGTTTGTTTGGGTTTAGGTTTATTATAAAAAAAGTAAGAAAATCTAAAGGTGAAAATTAAGAATAAAGGGACCAAATCAAAAGATAAAATAAGGGAGACCAAACTATAGAAAAATATAGACGGATTGTGTTTTAGTATCCTTGTTATAATAGAAAAAATAACACTCATAAAATTTATTATAATAAAATAACATCTTTATTTTGAATTGAGATTTGAGGAGTTTTTGTTAGTGGTATTATTTTTATTGTTATAAGTTTTAGGGTATTAATTTTGTGATTTTTTTAGGAAAAAAATTCAATATAAGTTATATGTACTTTGTAGGTTTTTTTTTCTTTATATAAGTTAATATAATACTGGAATCTAAAACAAAAAGTAAGATTTAAAGGATACTGATGAAGAAGCAAAATTTACCGGTGTTGGAATTACCAGATAGACCAGAAGATGAAAAATAAGAGAGAACATGGACAAGTTGTTGAGGAGTCTCACATCGACCAGGGAAGCCAATTAAGTACTGGTTATAAGGTTATGACAACCCTTCCTCTTTGAGAGCTCTTTTAGAGGGAGTTAGGCCATGACTTTCTACATGATATCAAAGCGGGTCCCTGGGATCAATTGATGTGCCCAACATAGTCAAACACGGTCATTCAACCTCACGGTCAATCAGTCTTTGCGGTGTCCCCGTCCGATGTGAGAGGGGGTGTTGAGGAGTCTCACATCGATCAGGGAAGCTAGTTAAGTGCTGGTTATAAGGTTATGACAACCCTTCCTCTTTGAGAGCTCTTTTGGAGGGAGTTAGACCATGACTTTATACACAAGTCTGATTGTGTATGTTTTGGATAATATTGGGATTTATTGATGCAGTGGATGATTTTATTTTTTGGATGAAATTTGACATATTGGCTTCAATTGATGAAATGGTAAGTGAAGGATAGTGTATGTATTATTCTATATTAAAATGTTATTAATAAAAATCTTTAAATCTTAAAATTGTTTCTAACTCATTCATATATTTGTTCCAAAATATAAATAAAAAATATTGATAAATTAGGATAACATACATACTCTTACAAATAATATACTATAAAAATTTGGAAAAATGGTATAATGGGAATACGGAAAGGAAAAAAAAAAGAGTACGTTAACCTGACTTGGCATAAAAAGAATGTACTATTGACTTGGTGATAGTTTGTTTATTTTTATTTTGTTTTAATTTTTTTTTAACAAATAACATATTAATTACCGATCTAAATATAAAGTTAATAATATAAATATAATGATAAAAAATTTATTAAATAAAAACTAAATTTAAAGTCACATAAAAAGTCTTAAAATTTTATCCTTTATATTATTATAAGGTTCTGTTCAACTGAAATATTGATTTTTTTGAGAAAAAATAAAATTATGATATAATATTATAATATTCATGAATTTTTATATTATAAATCTAAACTGTACAAAGAAAATACAAATTTTATATGCATAAGTATGACATATATCATCGTACATAAATATTTAAATGAAAAAAAATCACTTTAAAATTAGATTTAAAAAAAAATATATATATTTTTTTTTTATTTAAAATAATTAATAACAATAAAAAAATATATAAGCAAACATGCCTATCGAAGAGAAATTCTTGTAAAGAAAATTATCTTTTATAGAAAGCAAATTAATTTTTTTTAAATATTTTTTCCTATATTACAACTTGAGTATAGTTCTTAATTTGCATGACAACCAAATAAACGTAATTAAACACAACTGTAGGTATCATGCCGAAAGAAACATGCTAATAAATAATTAAATACGACTACATAGCTATTTTTTGAGTTTTCCAAGATTCGTTCTGATTTAATAATAATTTATCAATTTGCTATTTTCCAATTAAATGTTCTTATAAGAAATTTTATCTATAAAATATTATACATTAATTATTAATATTATACTTAATTTTTTACATATATTTATATAAAAATTAAAGGTTAAGATTACTTGTTCAACCAGGTCTCTATGCCTCTCTGCTTACTTTCCTCGTATGTAACATTGTTTCACATCAATGATATTTATTTTTAAATTTCACAAAAAATATTATATTCTTATTTTTAATAAATATATACTATGTGATTTAAATTTGATCATAAAACATAAAAATAATAATTCTTATAGAGCAAAGATTAGTAGATAAACTGTAATTACATAATTTTGTGAAATAATTTACCAAGGTACTACTTTTAAATTACAATAATATTACAAATAAAATTGTAATTACAGAATTTTATGGGATATGGGAATTCGAACCTTAAAAAGAAAAAATCACTATGATTCAATATATTACAAAATCACTGTTTATAAGTATTTATAACAAACTGCATAATAGACCGTTGAGCTTAGTAACTAAAGTTGACAAGTAAATACAGTTTTAATATCTTAATAGCCTCTCATAAGTTCATGGTTTTACAACACCGTGAGCTTAGTTCTTATTTAGTAAACTTGGGTCCTGATAGTGGTCTTATAATTATGCATGTTAGTAGTATTCCTGTATTAAGGATATATTCATCCATTAACACTCCATCAAAAACTTTCTCACGAATGAAATGAAAGCTAATTTCGATATATTTTGTACATGAATAAAATACTTGTATTTTGCCAAGTAACCAGTATTGATGTTGTACTTTTGTGTCCATAAATCTCAAACAAAGTGAGAACTAATGACCTAAATTTGGTCTTAGTAGTGGAAGATCTCGAGACCACTCTTTGTTTCCTTGAGTACCATGACAACAAAGAGTGATAAAGATATATGCAATAACCACCAATGGATTGTGGACCATTATTACAAGTAGTATCATGCTCAAACATTGTGACTGATATGCAACATTAGGCCATGTGTTGATGTGCCTTTAAGATATCTCAAAGTCGCTTAGCGACAATCCACTATGTCATTGTTGGTTGACGAAGATAATGACAAAGTTTATTACAGAAAAATTGATTTTAGCTTTATTAATATACAATATTAGAGAGCTCCAACAACATACATGTGAAGAGTATAGAGAGATAAGAAGAAACAATGATTTAATGTTTTATTTGTGTGTTTGAGAATGTACATAGAAAACTCTATTTATAGAGTTGTAACAAGTGTAGTACAAATGTAGTACAAGTGAAATAGTAAGTGTAATACAAGTGAAATAGTAAGTGTAGTACAAGTGTAGTACAAGTGAAATAGTGGAAGTGTAGTAAAAGTGAAATAATACAAGTGTAGTACAAGTGAATTACAATATCAAATATAACTTAACATCTCCCCTCGAATTCAAGGAGGAAGAGAAACAATCAACTTGAGTTTGGAAACTAATTCTTAAAATATGCCTCGTAGATGAGATTTGGTGAAGATGTCAGTTGTTTGATCTGTGGAGTATATTGATTTGAGACAAACAGTATCTTGAAGAACATGTTGACGAACAAAATGACAATCAATCTCGATATGTTTTGTTCGTTCATGAAATACATTATTGTGAGCAATCTGAATAGCACTCTGATTGTCACAATATAGGATAGTTACAGTTGATTGGAGAACACTCATATCAGCAAGTAACCAACGGAGCCAAAGAAGTTCTTGAGTGGTGTCAGCAAGAGCACGATATTTAGCTTCAGTGCTGGATCGAGAAGTGAGGGATTGTTTCTTGCTTCGCCAAGATATGAGAGAGTTTCTAAGAAAGAAACAATATCCAGTAGTAGAGCGACGATCAGTTGGGTCACCTACCCAATCAACATCAGAGTAGGCGGAAAGAAGAAGATTAGACTTGTTGGAGAAGTGGGGACCGTGAAACATGGTGCCTTTGATGTAGTGGAGAATGCGAAGAACCGCAATATAATGGGTAGACCGTGGAGCAGACATGAATTGACTAACCAGATAAACAACATAGGCAATGTCAGGACGAGTGACTATGAGATAAACAAGACTGCCTACTAGTTGTCTGTATAATGTGGCATCTGAGAGAATAGTACCATCCAATGGAGTAAGTTTGACATTGGTTTCTAGAGGTGTTGATGCAGTTTTGCAATCAGTAAGGCCAGCCCGATTAAGAATATCAGAAGAGTACTTTGCTTGAGAGAGATAATATTCTTAAGAATCAGATGAGATTTCTAGGCCCAAGAAGTAGTGGAGACGACCAAGGTCTTTCATTTCAAATTGATGGCTCAAAAACTGCTTGAGATCAATAATTCCATTAGAGTCATTCCATGTTATGATCATATCATCTACATAAAGGAGTAGAAGTGTTACACTAGTGGGACTCTTCCGAATAAAGAGACCAGAGTCATAAGAACTGGAAGTGAAACCAAAGTCAGTAAGTGTAGAGCTGAATTTGGCAAACCAAGCCCGATGAGCTTGTTTGAGGCCATAGAGAGCACGACGAAGTCTGCATACTTGATGAGGTGAATGAGTGTATCTAGGAGAAGGTTTCATATAAAATTCCTCAGTTATGTCTCCATTGAGAAAATCATTTTTGACATCCATTTGAAACATGTTCCAATTTCGAGCAGCAGCAACAACAATGATACTTCGAACAGAGGTGAGGTGAGCTACAGGTGAAAAAGTTTCTTCATAGTCGATTCCATGTTCCTGTGTAAAACCCTTTGCAACCAGACGAGCTTTATATCGTTCCACAGACCCATCTGAATGAGTTTTGATTTTGAAAATCCACTTACAACCAATCAAAGATTTATTAGATGGAAGATCAACAAGATCCCATGTATGTGCTTTTCTTAATGCCTGTAATTCATCTGTCATAGTTTGCTGCCAATGAGGGTTAGAACTAGCTTCTCTATTGAACGACGAAGTGATGACTCTGGACAATCAGGTATTTGGTCTTTAGAAGATGTTGTTATGGTAGGATCAGCAGAAGGAGCATACACATAAGGAGAAGCCGTAGTAGACGATGGTGAGGGTAATTAAGCAATGTCAGGAGGAAATAAATCAATAGTTGGGTCATTAAAAAATGAGAGTAAGGTAAGAGATGAGACATGAAATGAGGAAATAGAGGAAAACATTTTATGTTCCCAAAAGATGACATGATGAGAGATGCGTAATCGTTTAGAGATAGGGTCCCAACAACGATAGCCTTTGTGTTCTATTCCATACCCTAAGAAACAACAAAGGCGAGCACGAGGTTCTAATTTATTGCGTTCATGAGGGTGAAAAAGAACAAAACAGGCACAACCAAACACTTTGAGCAGTTCATAAGATGGAGAAGTACTATAGAGACACTCATAAGGGGATTGATTGTAAATAATAGGCATGGGAACACAATTGATGGTATAAACAGCTGTAAGAGCTGCTTCACCCGAAAAGCGTTCAGGACAAGAACTAGAAATGAGGAGAGTGCGAACAGTATTAAGAATATGTCTGTGTTTTCGCTCAGCTCTTCCATTTTGTTGAGATGTGCCAGGACAAGAATATTGAGAAAGAGTCCCATTTTGTCGAAGAAAATTTAAAAACTTTGTTTCTTTATATTCCATAGCATTATCAGCATAAGTACTTTGATATTTTGATAAAATTGGGTTTTAACCATTTGGGAAAAATCATAATAAATTTTTCGGTAATTCAGATCTATGTTTCATGAGAAAAATCCATGTGAATCTTGAATAATCATCAATAAAAATGACAAAGTAAACACATCCCCCCATAGTAGGATGTGGGGATAGACCCCAAACATCAGAATGAATTAAGTCAAAAGGGGAGAGAAGTAGAATCACTTTTATTAAAACATAAAGCAGGTTGTTTTCCCAATTGACAAAGCAAACAATTTACATTATCAGAAATAGAAACAAATCCTAATTTACCAGAAGATGCTAAGGGACGAAGACGTCCTATAGACGTATGGCCTAGACGAGCATGCCATAGGTTGATAGGAGTAGTAGAAGCAACAACGCAAGTGTGAGGAGAATTGGGTAGATGAAGGTTGATAAGTTCAAATAATCGTCCAACCTTACGGCCTATCCCAAGGATCTGTCCTATCTATGGATCCTGCACATGACAACTAGAAGAGGAAAAAGTAATAGTAAGACCAAGTTCACATAATTGACCAACAGAGATTAGATTTAGAGTAAGGTTGGAAATATGAAAGGTGTCAGAAAGTGATATAGAAGATGTGAAAACTTGTCCTACAGCATTAACATGCATATGTGAACCATTGGCAGTTTGAATTAAAGGTTTGGAGATGGAAGATTGTGTAGGAGAGAATATGTGAGTATCATGAGTCATATGGTTACAACAAGCAGAATCAAAATACCATAAAGATTTACCTGATGTGAGAGACAGGGCAGTAGTAGGAGGATTACTAGATTGTGAGAGAACATGTTTAAGAAGATCTTGAATTTCTTGAGTGGAGAAGGTAAATTTGTCATGATTATCCTCAAAAACAGTAGCAGTGATAGATGAGTTACTATTTTTACCTGAAGCATGTTGAGAGGGATTCCGTGAGGAATGCTGAGAGGGATTCCGTGAGGAATGCTGAGAGGGATTTCGAAAACAATCTCTGTTAAAGTGTCCTAGACCCTTCTTGTGACAATATATACATACCCGAATGGGACATGTAAGAAGCTCATGATTGAGGCTGTGACAGTAGGTGTAGCCTTGATGTTTGAAGTCCTCTTTTGAACCTCCTTTAGGGCGATAAAAGAGGGTGGCAAGAACAAAATCTGTATAATGAACTTTGAAAACCCCCATCCGAGTTTCTGCAGAGCGAAGCTCGGTCACAGCAGTATCTAAGGATGGAGAAGGACTCTAATGGAGTAAGGAAGCCCGAACAGGTTCAAATTGATCATGGAGAGCCATGAGAAAAATAACAAGACACTGGTGATTACGGTAAGTTGCAAACATCTCAGCATCAATCTTGTTCGTCCAAGTTGGTTCAGAGAGAGCGAGTTGATCCCAAATAGTATGCATTTCAGAGAGAAATTGGTTAATGGTTTGATCAACCCTTTGGCATTTGGTATGAAGAGTTGTTAGAAGTTGATATTGGTTGGCCAAATCTGTTGTAGTGAAGCGAGCCTCAAGAAATTCCCAAACTTCTTTGGCAGTTTCAAAACGCCCAAATTCACCATGGATGGAGGGTAAGGTGGTGTTACGGAACCAGGTAATAATTTGATGATGTTTACTCTCCCAGTCTTCAAGGCGGTCAGCAAATAAGGAGTTGTTTTTAGTGGTTTCTTGGATAGGTATAGAGATATCACCAGTTATGAAACGCCATAGCTTGCGTCCTTGCAAGAAACTTTTCATTGCTTGTGCCCAGGCTAGGTAGTTAGTATCATCAAGGGTGGTAGAGATTGGTTTTGGGACATCATTTCGGTCCATTTTAACGAAATAATGAAGGAAATATAAAGCAAATATATAGAAACAGTATAAAGGAGATATCCTTAAAAATGAAAAGAGGAGTTGAAAACAAGCCTGGAACCGGGTTGAGGTGAGCCGGGTTGGAGTGATCCAGGTTGGAGTGAGCCGAGTTGAGGTGAGCCGGGTTGAGAGTAAACCGAGTTAGGGTGAGTTGGGTTGACTGTGATGAAGAGAGGCGAAATTTTGATAGAAAATTTAGAGGTATATGAGAGGCTCTGATACCATGTGAAGAATATAGAGAGATAAGAAGAAAGAATGATTTAATATTTTATTGGTGTGTTTGAGAATGTACATAGAGAACTCTATTTATAGACTTGTAACAAGTGTAGTATAAATGTAGTACAAGTGAAATAGTAAGTGTAGTACAAGTGAAATAGTAAGTGTAGTATAAGTGAAATAGTAAGTATAATACAAGTGAAATAGTAGAAATGTAGTACAAGTGAAATAATACAAGTGTAGTATAAATAAAATAATACAAGTGTAATATAAGTGAAGTATAAGTGAATTATAATATCAAATATAACTTAACAATAAATATGTTGAATAATAATTGAATAATAATTGAATATATTACGAAATCATTATTTACAAATATTTATAACAGACTGCATAACAACTTCACATGTGTTGCATAATAGAGTAGTGAACTTAGTAATTAACAGTTTACCCACTAATATAATTCTAACATCTTAACATAAAAAGTAGAGTTTATTCATCGTTATCAATATTCCATCAAACCAAATAATAACACAAAATCATATTTTTCAAAAAATTATTTTTAGATAAAAAGTGTCATTTGTATAATTTAATCTTAAAGATTATAAATAGTATTATTTAGTCATTTAATTTAAAAAAATGAGTTAGTTAATAACAAACTATATTATTTTAATATTTTTTATATTAAGTTATTACAATTTTTTTTGTTAAGTGATTAAAAAATATGATTAAAATATGAGTTTTTGATAACAATAATGTGATAATTAATACCAAAATATTCACACAATATATTTTTTAATATTTTATGATTTTCATTATTTTAATCTAATATTTTTTATCTTTAAAAAATTAAAATATATATTTATAATTTTTTTGAAATATTATTATTGATTTTATAAACTTTTTATATTAAGTTTAACATTGATTATTGTATTTAAATCAGTTTTAATCACTTTAAAAAAATATTTTAATAAAAATCAGTAAAATATAATGAGATTAAGTAATATTATATATATAATCTAACGAGCAAACGATATAAGACTTACTATAAGAGACCTGATAGCTTTTTATTTTTTGAATAGTATAGTCAAAGTTTTCTACGATGTGTGTTCGTTTTTCTATATATTAACTTAATTATCTACAGAACACAACTTGATTAGCACGACTTAATGGATTAGGATTTAAATAAGGTGAAGCTCAAGTTGCTTTGTCTTACTTAAGTTAAGCCTATATTGAAAGTATCTATCATTTCATTTTTATACTGTATCGTAGATAAATCATATATTCCATTAATGTTATATTCATCAGATCGAATTAAAAATAGAAATTAAATTATAATTTTTATTCCCAAACCTACCCATATAAAGTCAACTTTTTAATCAAATTTAAATATGAAAAAACCAAATTCATAAAATTTGCATTTTATGGGACTAGATAGACTAAATGAGCACGGGCGAAAAAGTTTAAGATTAAAGCACTTATTTTTAGTAGTAAATGGATTACTATAATCTTTGTTACTATTATTTTTGGTTGTTTTAGATTAAAAATATTAAAATTCTTAATATTATATTAACGTAAATTAAAAATAAAATAATAGTTAAAAAAACTTGAATATAAATTATTATACCTGTGCTTGTATATGATTTATTCAATGTTTTTTATATTTATGTTTTGAATTATTAAAAATATATATTTAATATTAAAAATATTTAAATTTAATATATAAAATGATAGAGTAACAAGTCTCGATCGCCTAAGGCTCTGCAATCGATTTCGAGCTAGACCTAAATAAAAATCAAATAGAACTATAATGTGGATTAATTGAAATAAAAAAAAAAAACGGAAATAAGTGATTTGATTACCTTGAATATATTTACTATATCTTTTTATAGAGTTAGAATAAAAATGAAATAGATAGGAAGTAAACATGCTATACTTATGTTAAAGAGAAAAAAAAACCAGAAATTTTAATTACATGTTTCGTATGTATTTATGAGATTAAGTTATGTATAACATAGTAACATTACTACATAAATAGGTATTAAAGTTTATTAAAAACCGACTTTAAATAAATTTAAAGTCGGTTCTCTAAACCGACTTTAAATTCAGAGACTTAAAATGTAAAGTCGGTTCACGACCTGAACCAACTTTACGTGTAGAGTCGGTTCATGCCCTGAACCGACTTTACATTTTATTTGTTTTTATTTTTATTTTTATTTTTCGTATAACAGTATATATAAATAACATAAAAACACTAAAATATAAATAATAATACAAAAAATAATTAACAATTTAAATATATTTAATTACTTGATAATTAAATTTATTACAAAAACAAATAATGCATATAAATAACTTAAATTACAAATAAAATAATGTCGTCAAATTATGCCATCGAGTAAGCTTGGTTGGCTTAGAATCTTGATTGGCCTTCACAAGCATTATGGCAAAAAAAAAAAAGCTGATCCATATAACAAATATTCTTCTACATGAGCACGTAAAACATCCATCAAAAAAGTAGTCTAAACTTCAGACGTACGAATGAAGAAATTAAATCATTATAAATATTACCATAAAAAAGAGATTACCACGTACAACGACATTCAACGAACTCATATTAGCATTATTAATCATTTGTCTATATATATGAAGTTATTTGGAATCTCTACTACTATTTTTTAATGCTATATATAATGAACTCTAAATATGAAATCCATTGCATGTAACTTCGATTTCTTACTTGGCTAAGCTTGTGTGAGTTTTGGTGCCCTTAAACATATGGAACACGTTCATGTGCACCAAAACTCATACAAACCAAGAAACAAATCGGACCGACGTACACCTGATTTGTACATTTAGACCTCATTATATCATTAAAAATACTAGCAGAGATTTCAGATAAATTCATATTTATAAACAATGCATTCCCCTAAATACATGAGCATATATATGATTAATCATCATCAAACAAGTGATTTCAGACACAGGAATAGATAGAGAAGGCCAAATCATTAAAAACTTTACTGTTATGTTGTCATATGCTATTCAAGATCATCAGAATCTTCTCCTGATTCTTCTTGTGATGATATAATTTGAACCATGTGTTCTGCCCATTCCTCTCGTAAATCATCAAAAATTTGCTGGTCATAACCCGTCTTGTTCCAACCAAAGAACTACATGTATTCAAAATCAAAATAAGAATATGATTTCATTTATTTACAAAAACAAACTCAAATATGTTAAAACTTGTATGTATATGGGTAAAATATATTACCACATCATCAATTGGAATTTTGATATTTGTGATGATTTTACTCATAAACTTCATGACATAATAACCACACATGACTCCATTATTTTGTTGTGGAACCTACAAAGAAAAAGTGCATGTATACATGAATTTTCATATTCGAACATCCTTATTATTTAATTGTAAAATTAATAAAATTATTAATATTGAATTGTACATACCATAACTTTTGTCCATATAAGCTTATGAGATTTTTTAAGGACAATGCCTCTAAACTTGTTCCACAACTTCCATGCCCTATCAAGGTATAAAACGATTAGTTTTTATTAAATATTACAAAAAATAATAGAAAAACTAATATGTAACTAAATATAACTCTTACATTTCAACAACTGTTTTTGTATCTTTACTCAGTTCTATGGAAGCTGAGTCACAGTACCAAGCATGATTATTGAACATATCAATGATTACCAACATCCAATGATCTTGGCCTTGTTCAAACCTTAATGGCCAAGGGATTATCAACTTTTGATTTCTGCTAAGCGTTAATGCTCTATCACATAATTGTTTAGCTCTGATGCTAACATTCTTCTCTTGATATTGATTGACATATGAAGAATCATAGAACATTGCTAAATGTGATGAGTGATTATGTTGAAGTCGATAATAACAAGCCCTATATATGTGTATATATAATTAGATAATATAAATATAATTATATATGTTCTGCATAAATAAAAGAAAACTAACTAGATTGATGACTCACCTTGTCCACACTTGAATTATACTTAAATCGATCATTTGATATTCAAATATTTGCAACAAGCACTCGATCGATATATAAGTTTGGCCGATGTGTACACCAGAAATTTCAATAGGAAGTGGCACAGTCCATCCATCATTTATGCTAGATGCCCTCCCAACAATAGTCATCAAAGTCCCAAGATTTCTACTGAACTGTAACGCATAAGTATGACTATACTTTTTCCAAGGCTTCTTCTTGAATGACTTGGTGCACGATGATTGGCCACTAGTCATAGATTTAGCACGAGATATTTGCTTGGTATCTCTTAAATGTGCCGCATTTAAGAGTTCTGGTACAATAGACTACCAAAAAAGTATCATATTTTTATTTTTAGTAACAATATAAGATCACATTAAATAATAGTAGTAAACAAGTGTTATTTTTTAAGTTAAAAAATAGTACCATGTCAAAATTTAGAACAACTTGAATCGACGGCCAAGCCACATACTGTCCAACCGCCTCTTGGACTGTGGTAGCATCAGAAGGCACAGGTAGTGGACAATCATGAAACAATGATTGATCAATTACTATTCGCCAATGATTAGGCAAATATTGATTATGAATCATCCGATCATCGCTCAGTTGTTGTACCGTTCCAATAGCAACATAGTTCATTGACGAAGGATGTTTCAACAAACATTTCATATTCTGTAAAATGTGTTATATATAAAAAATAAAACATATAATAAGAATTTAAAAATTAAAATCTTACCACATATGATTCATCAAATAGAGGAGGACTCTCATGTGGGGTAGCTATTGGATGTACATTCTCACCAATATGTTCATCTTGGCTTGATTTATGGTAAGAATGTGCAGATTGCATTGGAAAAAATGAACCACTACTTGATTGCATGTGCATTCCTAGCATATAATGAGGACCAATAGGATGGCTATATCCCATACTGGATGTAGTTTGAGCACAATGAGATTGTGTGGATGGCATGCCTGGCATGGATGGTGGCATGCTTGGCATAGATTGTGGCATGCCTGGAATGGAGGGTGGTATGCCTGGCATGGATGGTTGCATGCTTGGCCAATATGGCATGCCCTGGTTGTAGCATGATGCCATGGCTGACAGTTGTTGTGATTGATGTTCTTTTAGAGTGGCAATCTCACTCATCACGGAGGCCTTAAATGAGTTGAATTCTTCTTTAATTTCAGTGTATTTCTCCTTACTTACCGTCTGAGGCTTATGTTTTGGAATTTTAAAATACTCCATAGCACCATCATATTGGCTACCTCCCCTAACACGACCAAGATGCTCGCGTCCGATTGCATGATATAAAGCATATCTCCCAGGCTCTTCGATTATTTCCCCCCTGTATATTTTTTCTTGAACAGCTCTCTACAAATAATAAAGCACACAAACATATCATTCATTATTACATCAATTATTAAGTATCAGTCAGACTTTTTATCAACCGAAATTACTAACCAACTTATTTAATTGTTCTTTTCCTCGTTGACTCATCAGTCTTGCATTCTTCGTTTTGGGAGTCTTTGTTTCTATGTACAATTCCATTCGGGTAACAGGTCTACCCAATTCAGCTTCCTACATAAATTAGGAAAATTTTATTAACAATGACATGAAATTAAATTGAGAAAAATTAATATAAAAATATTTATAAAATTAAGACAAATTAATAATACCATTCTATATCTAACTTCAGGATTTGAAGACCTCCCAGTACGGTTAGGAAGAATCTTATGCATTTGGACATTCTGATGATCTTCTTTAATAATTTGAAATTCTTCTGAACGTCTATAATCCACAAAGTCTTTCCAAACTTGAGGTGTAATCCAGGGGTGTCCTTCAGGGATTTTGTATATCACATTCTCATCAAGTGTTTCCAAATATGGAAACACATAATTTTTCGCCAATCTGAAAGTCGTGTATTCCTTCCACGCCTTATTTGCAATCTTATAACACTTGCCCTGCCAATTGTCATCGACTTTGTAACGATTCTGTAAAAACACAGTACAAAAGATTAGATATAATACACCTAATATAATATATATATTGATTATAAAATATAAGAGACTTACATAAATGGTTATCCATATTTTGAACTTTTCTGCATCGGCAACATCATACCAATGATTTATATTGATTGGTATACTAGACTTTGTCAGTCGACCAATAGAAGATTTCAATTGTTGACCATTTTCCCCTAGTGAATTCCCAGTAGCATCAAATATAACGGGTATTCTATCATATGGGTTGAGTGGAGCATCAGGTATATTCGCCCAACCCCTTCTTTCAAATACCCCAATGGATCATTTGGATCTACAAGCTGAATATCCATGAAATATCTGCAAAAAGTGGAGAAATATAAATTAATTGACAATTTTAGGAACACACATATATACAAGAGTTATTACAACAATATAGAACATACATTATGTTTAATTAGGTTATTGATCGTATACATATATTCATTCACAATCACTTCGAGTCCATGTCGAAGAATCATCATCATCAATTAGATCATCACGTACATTAGGCAATTTATTTGAGAAATTACTAATATTGGTTAATGTATCAAGCATAGAGTCATCATCTTCTACAACATCACAATGGTAAAACTCTTTTTGTGGAGGCGTTAACACAACAGACCATATTGGATCAATTTGATCGCTCACGTAAAATACTTGCTTTGCATGAAGTGCTAACGTGAAAGGATCATCTATGTGACTTATCCTGGATAAATTTACAAGGGTAAATCCAAAATCATCTATTTTATATCCAACATTGATAACATCTTCGACCCAATCACACAAGAATACTGTCTCATGGAAGACCTCATAATCCAATTCCCAAATCTCTTGTATTATACCATAATATGTTCTATTAGAAAGTACAGGATTAACATCTTTTGAACTGGAAAATTGCATAGTTTGTGCAACCATCTTCACCCCACTATTTTGATTTACTCGGACTTTGTCCCTAGCTTGAGTCATAAACCTCGATCCATTTATTGTGAAACTATGAAATGATTTGACATCGAATTTTGGGCCATGTGCAAGCCATTGTAAATTTTCTGATATTTTATGATTGGGTTTCTTGAGTTAATCTCGAATCTATGTATACAAAAACACGAAATGTGTTTAGAGCAAAGTTTTAAAACATTGAATATATATAGGAAGATACATGCATGATTTTTTGTTTGTGACACTTACGTGGTTGCGAAACCAATTAATAAGCTCTCGCTTATGTTCATCATACAACCATTTTTCTCCTCCTTTTTTTTATAACGAGGATCGATCTTCAATAAGTTTAAATGCATCCTGTAATGTTATTAAATATATATTAAGTTATATATCATCATTAATAGTTAAATAAAAGATGAAACAATGAACATCACTTACTCTATGTATGGTTGTGCCTCGTTATTATTTACCAAAATGATTCGGTGTGCTTTTTCCCTCGAGTGCGATCAATAAATAATTTCTTACTTCCACCAAGCATAGGGTTTACCTACTTGGATCATGTGACGTTCTAAGAAAAACTTGTGTGTAGGATTCCCAATTTCAGTGCAACCACTAAAGTATTCAGAACAAAACTCAATGGCCTCTTCAGCAATGTAGCATTCCACCATGCATCCTTCAGGTCGATATCTATTATTTACATATCCTTTAAGGACTTGCATATATCTCTCAAAAGGATACATCCACCTTAAGTAAGTAGGACCACATAATTGAACCTCTCGAACTAAATGAACACATAAGTGAATCATTATATCGAAGAAAGAAGAAGGAAAATATTTTTCAATTAGACACAGTTTCTACAATTTCTTTCTGTAAAGAATTTAACTCGCCAATTGATATAGATTTCTTGCATATTGTATTGAAGAATGAACAAAGCCGAATTATTGATATTCGAACATGTTTTGGAAGAATTGATCTAATAGCAACTGGTAATAACTATTGCATTAAGATATGACAGTCATGTGATTTCAATCCATACAGTCTCTTATCGATGATAGACACAAAATTTCTTAAGTTGGATGAGTAACCATCAGGAACTTTCACACCTTCCAAACATTTATAAAACACATCCTTCTCTTTTGTTGACATTGTATATGATGCTAGTGGCAAGTATGTTCGATTCTTATCATTTTCCACCCTTGGTTCCAATTCAGGTCGTATGCCTAGTTTTTTTTATATCCAATCTTGCTTTAATGCCATCCTTTGTTTTTACAGGTATATTAAGTAAAGTGCCAATCAAGCTTTCACATACATTCTTCTCAATGTGCATGACATCTAAGATGTGACGAATGTGTAGGTCTTTCCAATAAGATAATTCCCAAAATATTGATTTTTTTTCCAACAACCATTCGGCTCAAAATCTTTTTCATTTTCACCAATTTCATTAGTTGACCTCCTTCGTTTCCATATCGTTTGAATGTCATCCCATTCAATTGCCTTAATATCTCAATACCTCGCAAAGGTCAAGTTGCATGATCATGATCTTCTTCACCATCGAACGGTTTCTTTTGGTATCTAAACTTGTGTCCAGATGGCAAAAATCTCATATGTCTTCTATAAGACATCTTTCGTCCGTGAACAAGATACTTTGCAGAAGTTCCATCACTACATATAGGACATCCCTTGTAACCTTTTGTTGCATGTCCTGATAAGTTTCCATAGGCAGGAAAATCATTAATTGACCATAAAACGACCCCCTTCAAGTTAAAGTATTCTTCTTTATATGCATCGTAAACATTTACACCATCATTCCACAACGTCTTTAAATCATCTATCAGAGGCTGCAAATATACATCAATATCAACACCGGGTTGTTTCGGTCCTGAGATCAATAATGTTAACATCATGAATTTTCTTTTCATACACAACCAGGGAGGAAGGTTGTATGTTACCATAATTACTGGCCAACAGCTATATCTACTACTGAGGGAACTATGTGGATTAATTCCATCAATAGTAATGGCAAGACGAAGATTGTGCGGATCAGATGAAAATTGAGGAGATAAATTATCTACTACTTTCCAATTTGGAGAATCACAAGGATGACGTAGCACCCCATCATCAGATCGATTATCTGAATTCCAAGTCAACATCTTTGATATATATTTACTATTGAACAACCTTTGAAAGCGAGGAATCAGAGGAAAGTACCAAACAACCTTTGCAGGCACGCCTTTCTTATGTTTTGTACTCTCATTTGTACCATGCTTCCATCTCGATTCTTTATACATAGGACAATCATGTAATGTCTCATATTCTTTTCTATAAAGAATGCAATTATTAGGACAAGCGTGAATCTTATGATATTCCATGCCAAATCGACTAAGAGATTTCTTCACTTCATACATTGAAGATGGAAATTCAATACCCTCAGGAAACATATCGACTAGTAGATTTAGTAATTCTGTGAATCCCTTGTCAAAAAAGCCATGTTTTGCCTTCACATTGTACAAATGAACCAATCCAGACATTTTAGTGTATTTTTTGCATTTTGGATACAACGGTTTTTCGGCATCTTATATAAGTTTATTAAAGGTTTCGGGATCATCCTCGCGTAATTCATCTTCAACACCATGAAACATATTTTCTGTTTGTACATTATGATAAGATGTATGTAATTCACTCACATTCTTATTTATCTTTTTCCCATGAGTATTATCAATATTTTCTCCATGATAATACCAACATTTATAGCTCAATAGAATACCATTACGGATAAGGTGATACTTAACCTCATCAAATTCATGAAATCGCTCATTTTTACATTTAACGCATGGGCATCGAATCATACTACTTCCAGTATTACTAGTTCTACAAGCAAATTCCATGAAACTTTCAACTCCAGAAATATAGTCTTGCTCAATTCTACACTTTGATATCCAAGATTTTTCCATTTTCTATTAATGACTTTAATTAAACATAATACTTAATTATGTATACAATGAATATATTTCAAGTATTATTATATATAAATTTCCTAATTATTAGAATATATATCAAAGCATACATAATGCAAAACAATTATCATTTTAATCATTTTACAAAACCATTTCTATACAAATTAAAAAATAAATTTTGCAAAACAGTTAGCATGTTACTATATCATAATTAAAAAGTAATATTAATTATTCGTATATAAATAAATTTGTCCACGCATAGTAAACCCACAACATTTCAGATATTATTGAATTCATACAATAAGTCAAGCATTATTACAAGCAAAATAAAAAACATACCTAAATCAAAAAAATTTACAAAATATAAAACAAACTGAATAATAAGCTAGCTGCGAAATTCTACTTAATAAAATATAATTAAATTTATCCATGCATAGTAACCATCAAACCCACAACATTTCAGATATTATTTCCACATAAAATAATTCAAACATAATAACAAACAAGATAAAAAACATACATAAATCAAGAATTTATACAGAAAATGGGTATAATTTTTTTTTTAATATTTTGCTCAAAAAAATAGAAGACCTGACAGATAATGTGAGAAGAGAAATATAACTTACAAAACGACGTTACAAATGGTGGTCGGAGGTGGCCGGAAATTTAGAAAGAAGGTGGCGCACGGTGTAAATTTTGGGAGAAAATGGAGAAGAGTGAGGAAGAAAATGAAGGAGAGAGAGGAAGAAAAATGGATTCTGTGTAAAAAATGACCCGGATGTGGATATATTAGGTGGATAGCATCGGTTCATGTGAAGAACCGACGCTACGTCACGTGGATAGGATCGGTTGACGTGGCGAACCGACGCTATGTCACGTGGATACCGTCGATTCGCCACGTCAATCGACGCTACACGTTGGACGTAGTGTCGGTTCTCCACGTCAACCGACCCTATCCACGTAACGTAGCATCGGTTGACGTGGCGAACTGACTTTAAATTCATTATAAGTCGATTGTTTCCAAAAATCAACTTTACACAGCGACTTATATACCCCTTTTTGTAGTAGTGATACCAAGGTCATTGGATGTTGGTAATCACTGATCTATTCAATAATCATGCTTAGTACTATGACTCAGCTTCCATAGAATTGAGTAAAGATACACAAGTAGTTCTTGAAATGTAAAAGTTATAGCTCGCTATTGGTTTCTTCCATTATTTTTTGTAATATTTAATAAAAAAATAACTGTTTTAAACCTTAATAGGGCATGGAAGTTGTGGAACAAGTTTAGGGGCATTGCCCTTAAAAACTCTTATAAGCTTATATGAAAAAAGAATTATGGCATGTACAAGCAAATATTAATAATTTTATTAATTTTACTATTGAATAATAAAGATGTTCGAATATGGAAATCATGTACACTTGTTTTTTGTAGGTTTCACAAAAAAAAAATGGAATCATGTGTGGTTATTGTGTCATAAAGTTTATGAGCGAAATCATCACAAATATCAAAATTCCAATTGATGATGTGGTAATATATTTTACCCATATACAGAAAAGCTTTTAACATATTTGAGTTATTTTTTGTAAATGCATTAAATTATATTCTTATTTTGATTTTAAATACATGTAGTTCTTTGGTTGGAACAAGACGAGCTATGATCGGAAATATTTTGATGATTTACGAGAGGAATGGGCAGAACACATGTTTTAAATTATACCATCACAAGAAGAATCAGGAGAAGATTCTAATGATCTTGAATAGCATATGATAATATAATGATAATTTTTTTAATGATTTAATTTCTCTATTCCTATGTCTGAAGTCCCTTGTTTGATGGATGTTTTGTTTGATGGATGGTTATGTGCTCATGTATTTAGGAGAATGCATTGTTTTATGGGCCTATTTTTTGCCCAAACTCATCTCATCTCTCTTGCTAACTTTCCTTATGATAACATCATGGTAACACTTTATTAATCATTTATCTATAACTATGGAGTTATCTGGAATCTCTGTTGGGATTTTTAATGCTATAATGAGCTCTAAATATGAAGTGAGGTGTAATTCCTATTTTGTTACTTGGTTTGTATGAGTTTTGGTACCCATAAACGTATTACAAAATTGTTCCGTACGTTTAAGGGCACCAAAACTCATACAATCCAAGTAACAAATCGAAGTTACACTTGATTTCATATTTAGAGTTCATTATAACATTAAAAATACCAGCTTGATAACAAATAACTTTAATTTATAGACAAAAGATTAATAAATTGCTAATATGAGTTCGAAGGGATAAAGTTATTATTATATCACTCGGATGTCGCTGTGGTAATCTCTTTTTGATGGTAATATTTATAATTATTTAATTCCTCCATTCGTATGTCTCTGAAGTTTAGTTTACTTGTTTGATGGATGTTTATATGCTCATGTATATAGGGGAATGAATTGTTATATGGATCAGCTGTTTTTTGCCCAGTTTCTTTGTCACAATGTTGGTGATTCTAAGACAACCAAGCTTGCTTGCACAATCTAATTACACTTTCATTACATTATTTTATTTGTAATTTAAGTTAACTATATATATATATATGTGTGTATTATATATACATTAGATTCTTAGCAAAGAAAATTGAAGTCAAATATCCAATTGAAGGACTCGTGTGTTGGCAACTTTTTTACATCATCTTATTGGAAAATCGAAAGGATTTTAGAACTTTCAATCAAGAAGATGTGCTATTGTTGTTTTTGCGTTTATAAAAAATATTAATTAGGTTACTTTTTGGCTTTTGCCACAAAACAATAAGCATACAAGTAGGATCAAATTAATAATAGTAAGAAAAATGGTACGATGCAGCAAACAATTTGTAAATGCCTTAACAAATATTAAGGAGATCAAAATTGGCTCAACGGCTCAATTCGATTAAGAAGAACCTAGCAACGCAGTTGCTCTGCATTACAAGCATTTCAATAATATCCCGAATGGCTACACAGCTGCTCATCCATCTGTTTACATACCCTATTCTACTAACAAACAAAAAATAAACTAGGAAATGATATTGGGCTTGGACTAAACCCATTAGTTTAGCTAGGTCCATTAGTTAAACAACCCAAACCGTAAACAAAGTAAAGTAAATACTGGTAACAAGTAAATAGCAATATAAGTAAATACTAGGCTGCATCAGTTGCCCCCTTTTCAGAAGGAAGATTCGACCTCGAATCTGGTATAGAAACAGGAGCAGCATTAGGAGGAAAATACTCAAAAATATCTTTACTATTGAGCGTCTTTGAAACCTGCATATCAGTTGGTAGATCAAGCACATGTGCGTTGTCATTTATCTTCTTGATGATGTGCACTGGACGAAATTTCTTTGCATGAAGTTTGGAACAGCTGTTAGGTGGAAATCTAGCCTTAAGCAAATGAACAAGAACCAGATCTCCCTCTTGAAATATTTTGTGCCTCCTGTGTGTATCAGCATGTGATTTATACTTGTTATTTTTGTTTTCCGAAAACTGTTTGACATCCAATAGCATCTGTTGAACTTCATCCGCCAAAAGTCCACTACACTTTCTCTTGAAGTGAGGTAAGTAGGTGAGATCAACAGGAAAATTTGGTTGCTTGGTGTAGACAATTGGTGAAGCTTACTCCCAAGAGTCCTATTTACCACTTCGATCAGTTTGGCCATCTGTTTGTGGGTGAAAAGCATTACTAAAATTTGGTTATGGAAGGAGACGTTTCCACAACTCCTTCCATAAATGACTTCTAAATTTTACTTCTCTATCACTAGTAATAGATCTTGGAACACCATGGAGTTTAATCACTTCTTCGAAAGACAAATTAGCGATGTAACTAACATCATATGTCTTTTTACAAAGAATGAAATGAGACATCTTGAAAAATCAATCAACTACTAACAAGATAGAATCAATATGTCTTTGTGTACGTGGTAATCTCAGTATAAAAGCCATGTTAGATAATAAACTTAATTTATTATTGTCTACAAGTCACTTATTATTACTATTAGATTTTTTTAGATTTTTTTTTATTGTATCAATAAAGGTTAGTAGTTGCATAAGATGTTTAGTAAGAATGAGATTAATAAATGCAAATAGGTATGGTTAGTATTGTATAAGCATGAAACTAATTAATATAAGTAATTGAAGAAGTAATTTAATGAGTGGTTACAAGGTGTTTTTGGAAGTTTATAAGTAGAACTTCTTTAGAACCATTTGTAATCAAGCCATTAAGCAATTTTATAAACAAATTTGAGAAAAATAATGTGACAGCTCTTCTTTTAAATCTCTTCATCTCTAACTAGTTCATAAATTTTCGTCCTAAAATTCTCTTTTGCAAAAGCCCACAATACAACAAAGTAGTATCAGAGCCAAGTTGAAAAGTATACACTATTGCATATCAAATCAAAGGTCTCGACGAGAAGAATCTGACGCCACAAGAATTTCCAAGATTAGAGTATAAATGCGGAACCACATGCCGCCGTAAGAGTGCTACCAGAAATCGAGTTGAGCTGAGTTAGTCGAGTTGGAGCCATTGACTGAAAAAAATTAATTTTTTTTTTCAGAGTTCCCTTTAAGGTTTTTCGGGGTTTCAGATTCATTCGTGCAATTGGATTTTACAAATTCTCATCATATTGAGAGATATGACAAATGGTATGGTACCATTCCAAGTCCCTACACTCAACAACAACAACTACGATAATTGGAGTATCAAAATGAAGGCACTTCTTGGATCACAAGATGTGTGGGATATCATAAAGAAAGGCTATAACGAGCATGCAGATGATTCTACTCTTGCTGCTCTTACACCTTATCAAAATAAAAATTTGAAGGATTCAAGAAATAGAGACAAGAAGGTTCTCTACCTCAGATACCAAACATTAAATGATGATGGCTTTGAAAATATTTCGAGTGCAAGATCTGCCAAGGAAGTGTGGGAGAAGCTACAAATCTCATACAAAAAAGTAAAAAAGGTGAAGAAGGCTCGTCTCCAAACATTAAGAGGTGAATATGAATCCTTACACATGAAAGTATCTGAGTCTATTTCAAATTATTTCCCAAGAGTAGTAGCTATTTCTAATCAATTAAAAAGAATGGTGAAAATTTAGAAGATGTGAGGATAATAGGGAAGATACTTCGTTTGTTGCATCCCAAATTTGAGCACATCGTCGTGATGATTGAAGAAACAAAAGACTTGGAAGAAATGACCATCGAGCAACTTCAAGGATCATTGCGAGCATATGAAGAGAAGCATAAGAAGAAGTAAGGGTTTACTGAGCAACTCCTCAAGCTGCAACTCAAGGATATACATGCAAGCCAAGGCTTTGGAATCTTCAATTTTGGCATCTCAATTTTGGAGGTCTAGAGATGCTATATAAGAGCGACATTGTGAAGGGACTACCTCGCATAAACCAAACTAACTAGCTTTGTGAAAGGTGTCTAGTCGGGAAGAAATTCAGGATAAGCATTCCAAAGGAGTCAGAGTCAAGAGCTAAGAAGCCACTTGAGCTCATCCATATTGATGTGTGTAGTCCAATCAAGCCAAGCTCTCTCGATAAGAGTAACTATTTTCTTCCCTTCATTGATGATTTTTCAAGAAAAACTTGGGTATATTTCTTGAAATAGAAATAAGAAATTTTCTAAGTCTTTAAGAAGTTCAAAGCTACAATGGCGAGAGAAAGCGGTAAAAAATCAAAGCCATGAGATTCGATTAAGGTGGAGAATTTACATCTAGGGAGTTTCAAGAGTTCAATGAAGCAAATGGAATTCATCGACCAATGACAGTTCCTAGATCCCCCCATCAAAATGGTGTGGCAAAAAGAAAGAATGAAACCATCCTCGATATGGCACGAGGCATGCTCAAAAGCAAGAAACTACCCAAGAAATTTTGGGTGAAAGTAGTGACATGTGCAGTCTACTTGTCAAAATGATCTCTAAAAAGAAGTATATGGGGAAGACACCACAAGAGTCATGGAGTATAAGAAATCCAGGATTTCTCACCTGAGAATCATTGGAAGTATAGCCCATGTTCATGTTCCAGAAGAGAAAAGAAAAAGCTTGATGATAAAAGCGAGAGTTTTATCTTCATTGGCTATGATTCTAATTCGAAGGACTACAAGCTGTACAATCTAGACAATAAGAAGATTGTGATTAGTCGAGATGTGGTATTCAACAAAGAAGGAGAATGGGATTTTAATTCTCATGGAGATGACTTCAATTTCTTTTCTCAATTTGAAGAAGATGTCTAGACAATGATGGAGGAAGTAAGTGAACCTTAACAAGAGCTTGTAACTCTACCCACTTCACCAACATCAACCACTCAAGAAGACTCATCACCTTCTTCATCATCAAGTGAAATTCTAGATGAAAGAGTTTTATCATGCACATGAAGTCTTAGAGATCTCTATAAGGTAATCAAATGACAAGATAACCTTACATTATTTTGTCTGTTTGCTGATTATGAACCAGTGAGCTTTCAAGAGGAAGTACAAAAAAGGAAGTAAAGAGATGCAATGGATGAAGAAATCAAGGCCATCGAGAAGAATGACACATGGAAACCCACCTCACTTCCCAAGGGACATAAGGTGATAGGTGTCAATTGGGTGTATAAAATAAAGCAAAATGCTAAAGGATAGATTGAAAAACACAAGGTGAGACTAGTTGCTAAAGGCTATAGTCAAAAGGAGCAATTGAATATGATGAGGTATTTGCTCATGTTGCTCGATTGTAGAATATAAGACTAATAATTTCTTTGGAAGCTCAAAACAAGTGGAAGATACATCAAATGGATGTAAAATATGCCTTCTTAAATGGAGTTTTTGAAGAGGAAGTATATATTCAGCAACCATCAGGCTACAAAGTAAAAAGCCACAAAATAGGGTGTTAAAGTTGAAGAAGGCTCTTTACTGGTTAAAATAATCACCAAGGGCATGGAAAATCGAACCGACAAGTACTTCCAAGAGAATGGCTTCAGCAAATTTCCCTACAAGCATGCTCTATATATCAAGATCAAAGATGGAGATATTTTGATTGTATCCCTCTACTTGAATGATTTTATCTTCACCAGAAGCAACCCAAGCATTTTCATTGAATTCAAGGAAGTAATGATGAAGGAATTCGAGATGATTGACATGGGGCTCATGGCATACTACCTTAGCATTGAAGTTAATCAACAAAAGGATGGAATTTGTATTTCACATGAAAGCTATGCAAAAGAGATCTTGAAGAATTTCAAGATGGAGAATTGTAAGCTGATAAACACATCGATGGAATATGGAGTCAAGATGTCCAAACATAAAGAAGGAAAAAGTGTAGATCCAACATTCTTCAAAAGTTTGGTAGGAATTTGATGCTATCTAACTTACACGAGGCTTGATATTCTTCACACGGTTTGAATGGTTAGTCGTTACATGGAATCTCTAACAACCACCCATTTTAATGTTGTAGAGAGAATTCTTCGCTATCTGAAAGGTACAATTGACTTTGACTTGTTCTATTCAGTTTCTAATAATTACAAGCTTGTTGGATATAGCGATAATGTTTGGGGTGGAGACATAAATAATTGAAGAAGCACTACAGGATTTTTATTTTTCATGGGAGATACTAATTTCATATGGATGTCAAAGAAACAACCGATTGTCACATTGTCCACTTGTGAAGTGGATTATGTTGCTACTACCGTATCTGCTTGTCATGCAATTTGGCTTAAAAATCTATTGAAGAAGATAGGCTTGATATAAGAAGAGCCGACCAAGGTTTATGCCTACAACAAGTAAGCCATTACCTTAGGAAAGAATCCAGTATTCCATAATCGAAGCAAGTATATTGATATTCGCTACCACTATATAAGGGAGTATGTTGCAAGAAAATATGTGCAAGTTGAATATGTGAAGTCAGAAGATCAAGTTTCCAATATTTTTACCAAGCCACTAACAAGCGAAGACTTAATAAGATTAAGGAACTTACTTGGGATCATAAGAACAAGTTGAAGGGGGATATTGGAGAATTTATATCTAGGTAGTTTCAAGAGTTCTGTGAAGAAAATGGAATTCGTCGACCAATGAAAGTTCCTAGATCCCCCCCCCCCCCCCCAGAAAAATGGAGTGGCAAAAAGAAAGAAAAAAAAAATCCTCAATATGGCACTAAGCATGCTCAAAAGCAAGAAACTACCCAAGAAAGTTTGGGTAGAAGCAGTGGCATGTGCAATATACTTGTCAAACCGATCTCCAAAAAGAAGTATATGAGGAAAGACACTGAAAGAGTCATAGAGTAGAAGAAAGCCAAGAATTTATCACCTGAGAATCATTGGAAGTATAGCCCATGTTCATGTTCCAAACGAGAAAAAAAAGCTTGATGATAGAAGCGAGAGTTTTATCTTTCATCGACTATGATTTTAATTCGAAGGGCTACAAGATGTACAATACAGACAATAAGAAAATTATGATTAGACGAGATGTTGTATTCAACGAAGAAGAAGAATGGGATTTTAACTCTAATGGAGATGACTACAATTTCTTTCCTCGGTTCGAAGAATATTTGTAGACAATGATGGAGGAAGTAGGTGAACCTCAACAAGAGCTTGAAACTCTACCCACTTCACCAACATGAACCACTCAAGAAGACACATCACCTTCATCATCATCAATTGAAAGTCAAGATGAAAGAGTTGTAACATGCACACGAAGTCTTAAAGATCTCTATAAGGTAACCGAACGAAAAGATAACCTTACATTATTTTGTCTGTTGGCTGATTATTAACCAGTGAGTTTTCAAGATGAAGTATAAGAGAAGAAATGGAGAGATACAATGGATGAAGAAATCAAGGCCATCGAGAATAATGAAACATGGGAACCCACCTCACTTCCCAAAGGACATAAGGTAATAGATGTCAAATGGGTCTACAAAACAAAGCAAAACGCTAAAGGAGAGATTGAAAGGCACAAGGCAAGGCTAGTTACTAAAGGCTATAGACAAAAGGCTAGGATTGACTATGATGAGTAATTTTCTCATGTTGTTCGATTGGAGACTATTAGACTACTCATTTCTTTGGCAGCTAAAAACAAGTGGAAGATACATCAAATGAATGTAAAATCTAGCTTCTTAAGTAGATTTCTTGAAAAAGAAGTATACATTTAGCAATCATCAAGCTATAAATTCAAAGGCCATAAGACATGGTTTTGAAGTTGAAAAAGGCCATTTATTGGTTAAAGCAAGCACCAAGGGAATGGAATAGCCAAATCAACAAGTACTTCCATGGGAATGGCTTCAACAAATGTCCCTATAAGCACGCTATATATATCAAGATCATAGATGGAGAGATTTTGATCATATGCCTCTACATGGGTAATTTGATCTTCACCAGAAGCAACCCAAGCATGTTCAATGAATTCAAGGAAGTAATGATAAAGGAATTAAAGATGAATGACATGATGCTTATGACATACGACCTTGGCATTGAATGTAAGCAACAAAAGGTTGGAATTTTTATTTTATAGGAAAGCGAAGCAAAGGAGATCTTGAAGAAGTTCAAGATGGAGAATTGTAAGTCGATAAACACATCGATGGAATATGGAATAAGGATGTCCAAACATGAAGAAGGAAAAAGTGTAGATCCAACATTCTTCAAAAATTTGGTATAAAGTCTACACTATCTAACTTGTATGAGGCCCGATATTCTCCATGTAATTGGATTGGTTAGTTGCTACATGGAATCTCCAACAACCACCAATTTTAAAGCCACAAAGAGAATTCTTAGCTATCTAAAAGGTACAATTGAATTTAACTTGTTTTATTCAATTTCTAATGATTACAAGTTTCTTGGATAAAGCAATAGTGATTGGGGTGAAGACATAGATAATCAAAGAATCACTATTGGATTCGTATTTTTCATGAGAGATACTGGTTTCACTTGGATGTCAAAGATATAACCGATTATCATATTGTTCACTTGTGAAGCAGAATATGTTACTGCTACGTCATGCATTTGTCATGCAATTTAGCTTAGAATCCAGTATTCCATAATCGAAGCAAGTATATTGATATTCGCTACCACTATATAGGGAAATATGTTGTAAGAAAAGATGTGCAAGTTGAATGTGTGAAGTCACAATATCAAGTTTATGATATTTTTACCAAGCCACTAACAAACGAAGAGTTAATAATATTAAAGAACTTACTTGGGGTCACAATATCAAGTTTAAGGGGGGTGTTGCATTATAAACTTGATTTATTATTTTCTACAAGTCACTTATTATTACTTTTAGATTATCTTAGACTTTTTTTGTTGTATCAATAAATTCTAGAAGTTGTAGAATATGATTTAGTAAGAGTGAGACTAATAAATTCAAGTAGGTATGGTTAGTATTTTGTAGGTGTCAGACTAATTAATGTAAGTAGTTGTTGAAATAATTTAATGAGTGGTTGTGAGGTGTTTTTGGAAGCCTATAAATAGAACTTCCCTAGGACTATTTGTAATCAAACCATTAAATAATTTTATAAACAAATTTAAGAAATTTTATAAGTCTTCAAGAAGTTCAAAGCTGCAGTGGAGACAGAAAGTGGTTAAAAATTCAAAGCCATGAGATCCGATCGAGATGGAGAATTTATATCTAGGGAGTTTCAAGAATTCTGTTAAGAAAATGCAATTCGTCGACTAATTACAGTTCCTAGATCCCCTCAATAAAATGGCATAGCAAAAAGAAAGAACAAAACAATCCTCAATATGACACTAAGCATGCTCAAAAGCAAGAAACTACCCCAGAATGTTTAGGTAGAAGTAGTGGCATGTGCAGTCTACTTGTCAAACCGGTCTCCCAAAAGAAGTATATGGGGAAAGACACTACAAGAGTCAAGGAGTAGAAGAAACCCAAGCATTTCTCACTTTAGAATCATTGGAAGCATAGCCCATATTCATGTTCCAAACGAGAAAAAATAGCTTGATGATAAAAGCGAGAGTTTTATCTTCATCGGCTATGATTTTAATTTGAAAGGCTACAAGATGTACAATACAGACAATAAGAAAATTGTGATCAGTCGAGATGTTGTATTGAACGAAGAAGAAGAATGGGATTTTAACTCTAATGGAGATTACTTCAATTTCTTTCCTCGGTTTGAAGAAGATTTGTAGACAATGATGGAGGAACTAGGTGAACCTCAACAAGAGCTTGTAACTCTACCCACTTCACCAACATCAACCACTCAAGAAGCCTCATCACCTTCATCATCATCAAGTGAAAGTCAAGATGAAAGAGTTGTGACATGCACACGAAGTTTTAAAGATCTCTATGAGGTAACCGAATGACAAGATAACCTTACATTATTTTGTCTATTGGCCTATTATGGACCATTGAGCTATCAAGGGGAAGTATAAGAGAAGAAGTGGAGAGATACAATGGATGAAGAAATCAAGGCCATAGAGAAGAATGACACATGGGAACTCACTTCACTTCACAATGGACATAAGGCAATAGGTGTCAAATGGGTCTATAAGGGAGTATGTTGCTAGAAATGATGTGCAATTTGAATATGTGAAGTCCCAAGATCAAGTTGTCGATATTTTTACCAAGCCATTAATAAGCGAAGATTTCAAAAGATTAAGGAACTTACTTGGGGTCACAAGGTCATGTTTAAGGGGGGTGTTGAATTATAAACTTGATTTATTATTTTTTACGAGTCACTTATTATTATTTTTAGATTATCTTAGACTTTTTTTGTTGTATCAATAAATGTTAGAAGTTGTAGAATATGGTTTGTATTTTGTAGTTGTGAGACTAATTAATGTAAGTAGTTGGAGAAGTAATTTAATGAGTGGTTATGAGGTGTTTTTGAAGCCTATAAATAGAACTTCTCTAGGACCATTTTTAATCAAGTCATTAAGAAATTTTATAAACAAGTTTGAGAAAATAACATGATAGCACTTCTTCATCTCTAACTAGTTTATAAAGTCTTGCAAAATCCCACAATACAACAAGCCATACTTAAGTCTTCCCATATAGACTCAGGAACAAGCAATGGCACGTATAGATTTGTATTTGCATAGTTTGATCAACTTTTACGCAAATCTATCTCTTTTTAATCATAGGTATGTTTTGTTGTTTTTTTTATTTTTATCTATAAAATGATTCAACTAGTTAACACTCAAAGAATGGTACTAGAAGCACTTCTATTACAATATTGAGGCATAAAAGCTTAACATATGTAACATTTACATATGTTCCAAGTCAATATAAAAGGTTTAAATAAAAAAGAACTTTCCAAAATTCAAGGAGATATGGGCTACAGTGAGGTATTTCATATGTTATGGCACGGGACTAGTGGATCGAGCAATACAAATGCTTACATGCTGCCTCATACTGTAACATATATTCAATGTATGCTATGGCTTTGGACTTAAGATTCACTTTTTCGTCTCTTTCGTAGCATTTTCGACACTATAAACCTCTTACTTTATTGTAAAAAATATCCCCTAGCTCTTGTAGCTCTCTTTTAGTTTTTTAGTTTCCTATAACTTTTCTTCAAGTTCTTCTCTCAATTTGATAGTAGAAAAAAATTTAGTTTTATGTCTATGTTATAAATAGTTTAGATTATGTTTTCACAAGCAATAAGAGGAGTTTCTCCATATTATAGTAAAGGAGTTATTTGTAATAATACAATTGAGGTATTTAACTTTAATTGTAATATATTTACAACTTTAATATAATGTATCCTTCTAAATGTTATATTTAATATATTGGTCGTTTATTAAATTAAACATGTCTGATAAATTGTAATAATGAGATTTTAGTTATGTTATTATGTTTGTGTATTATTAAAATAGGTGAATATTTTTGATAATCATGAAACACATTATTTTCTATTCAAAAAATTTACAAAATTTATATGAAATTAGTTTTTTGAAACATGAATCTAGATTTGATTTAGAGTCACACTCTTGGATTAAAGATTTGATCATCTGAATCTTGTTTAGAGTAATGTTCTATTTCATAATTTTTGTAAGATATATTATTAATATATTGAAAACATATTTTTCGTAATAAATTTAAAATATGAAAGTAAGATTTTAGATTCATCGATCTACAATCCAATTTATAAAGTCTGAATAGAAGTTTAACTTGTTATATCTGACTTAAGACACAAACTAAATGGTTTGTTAATCCCTTAAAAAATAAGTATAATTTAATTAAAATATACTGATAGACCCAACTGATGGCATTAAGTTATTTTATTTAACAACAAATAGTAGATCTGACCAAAGGCGATATTTATATATATAAGAAAGAATTAATAATCTAGTTTATACTTTACTAACCTAAATCAATTTTATCAAACAAAATCAACTAATTAAATATTTTATTAATTCTTCATTGATTAATGAATTGCATATTTGCCCGCTATTTGTGTAAACTAATATATTCTTTATCTTTAATTGTTTTAATGTTATTCGTTTAAATATCTTATAACCCAAACTTTATGACATAATGTTTGAGTTTAATTTTTTTTTTCAAGAATTTATTTAATTATTAAAAAACCACTTGATTCTTCTTTACATGACCATGAAAATATATTTATCATTTCTTACAAAGTGATTGGTGAACTTGTGAGCTATTTTATAAATACAAAACTCGATAACCAAGTTTTTGGTGCCGTTGTCGAGGAAGAATAACATTTTAAAAAATTTATTATCAAAATTTTTAAAACTTTTTGTGTTATAAATATTATGGTTTTTTATTTAAAATCTTAAAATATCTATGTTATTAATTAATAACTTTATATATTTTTAAATTTTAATTTTCAAAAACAATTGAAAATATAAAAAAAATTATTATAAAATTTTAGTTTTTTCTTCTTTTATTTATTTACTTTCTTTTATTTAATTTATGTGTAGTATTTCATTGTACAAAAAAGTAATATACTTAATGTAATTATTATATATTTTGTATCATAATTTCTTGTATCATAATTTCTTGTATCATAAACTTTTTGTATTGTTTGTAACATACTTGTATATTTATTTTATCTTTTTTTATTTTACTACTTGACAAATGATTTTAATTGTTTTTAATAAATTTATGCAAGATAAGATGTCCTATATGATACCCACGCCTTATAAAAATAACATTAATAAACCTAATAGATAGTTAAGAAGGCTAAACTTTGAGATCCCAATAGCCTCTAATTGAACAAAATCTTGAATCAAACCTAGACATTTTACTTGAACCAACAAATATAAGGAAAAATCCAAAAATTAGGGAGACCATTATGAAGGAGTATGCAAAGTCAATTATTGTCATTGTCATTGCTTCAATCCAACTAAGTGAGGCTGCTTGTATAATGTCACTTCCTCCAAGTTCCTTGATGACTTGAGAGGATGTATACAATAAATTTATGGAAAAATTCTATTTCTATTAAAAAACATCACAGTTGAGAGAAACAATTGCTATTTTCTCTCAATTGGAGGGGAGAACCGTTCCACGAAGCTTTGAATAGGTTCAAACTCTTCTTTACTCAATACTCCTATCATAGCTACAAAACTAAGTTTTCTATGATAGATTGACACTAATGTCAGTTCATCATTGATAACACAAAGGGAGGAGTGATGGGAGTAAAGATAGCCTTAGAGACTTACAATCTCTTTGAAATACTAGGTGCTAATTCCCAAACAAAATCTCTCAAGTAAGAAGAGTTAGAGTCTATAAAATAGATTATGGTATTGAAGTACAATGCAACTTGCACAACTAACAAAGCAAGTTGTGCCTCTCACTACACATGCCACAACCCATAAAGAACAATGTCACTTGTGTAGTAATTTAGGATATCATGCTAATACCTGTCACATTCATAGAGAAGAAATAATTGAATTTGAACAAGTCAATTTATTAGGGGTTATCAATCAAGACCTAGGTACGATCCCAATGTAGATACCAATAACCAGGGTGGGACAATCATCCCAATTTCTCCTTGAGGCAAAATAATCCTCCATTCACCTAAAGTTCAAATAACCATGGCCAGTAATTCCACCAACAATTATATAAGAATATTTCCAACAAACCAACTCTAGAGGATAACTTGAATGCATTCATTTAAGTAATGAGAGATAACCAATCAAGAAAAAATAAAAAGTTGGACTTTATGAAGGCTTCTATAAAAAAGTTGAAAGTATAAGCGGAGTAGCTAACTAAGCACTTGTAGAAGCAAGGCAAAGAGTAGTTGCTAGGTCAAAACAACATCTAAACTCAATGACGAGTTGAATTTACTAAATGAGAAAGTATTTTAAGTAATATCTCACTAAAGATGACAAATATAGTCCTAGATGGGAGGTAACCCATTATTTTTTCTTATTTAGTTTAGTTTCATTTTAGTAAGTTATATTTATTTTTTATTTAAGCATAGTTAAAAAATTCCTTTGTTAATTTTTATTTATATAGGTTAGTTATTTTCATTTTCTAGTCAATTATAAATATTTTTTAGTATTAGGTTGATTAAAAAAATTTGTGTTATAGTGATTAGAGGAAGTGTGTTATTTGAGTTATAGTATAGTAATAAAAAAATGGGGAAATCTCGTAAAAGTTAAGTATACTAATGCTCTTCGCAATATACATAAAAACCATGCCATGGCATGAGTGTTTCTCTAACAAATCGAAGGAAGTTAAAAGGTTCATGCCCCTCTACACTTTTATCATGTTGTAGTGTGCATTGAAAATATTTGCCATATTTTCTAGCCTTAAATGCAAAAATACTCACTTTCTTCACAAACCTTAACAGTTTCTCTCCCCCTAAACACCTAAAATATCTCAAAAATTACACCTATCTTCTATTATCTTCTAATTTATTTTCCCAAAAATCACTTTCCTAATCATGTTCTAGCCATTCATTAAACCTTTTTGAAAAAAACCATCAACTCTTCAACAAATCTTCATATTCTTCAAAGGGGTTCTTCAATTTCTTCATCCTTAACAAAACAAGTAATAAATTAAATGTTTTTAGAATATTTAGTCTTACAAGAAATTCTCTAACTTTTTCTTTTAATTTTATTGAATTATTATGAGTTCCAAACCCTAAGATTTAGATATTATTGAATTAAAATGGTACCAAAAAAGAGGCATGAATGATATAGGGAAAGGGGTATTAACTTATGAGGATTATGATAGGGATAAATTTTCAAGTTTTGAGGCCAAATTAAGGTTTGAAAAAGTCACAAAATTGAATAAAGGTTTTATAGTGGAAAGAAGAATGAACATTTTGGGGTTTAATGCCCAATTTAAGAAAATATTTGAGGTTATAATAGCATTAGGATGGAAACAATTTGTTGAGGAATAGGATGCTACTATAGAATCACTTGTTTTTGAATTTTATGAAAATATTTGGGATGTTGTTGATAATGTGGTTAAAGAACGGGATGCATTAGTCCTTTTAAGCCAAATGATATTAGTGCTCATTATTATTTAGTAAATATTGGACAAGGTGAGTATAAAATATATTTGATTAATTTCAATTACACTATATTACTTAAATCCTTAACTTTAGAAGGAGATGAATGTAAGTAAGTGGAAAACATATGGTTTTGAAACCAAATATTTGCATATAGTTTCCCGCATTTGGAAATACCTTATTTGCTCAAGACTAATACCCACCAAATATTACAGCTATGTGGAAAGAGAGAGGAAAAATTTACTATATTCTATTAGGTCCAAAATGTCCATAATTCATCATAGAATCAAGCGATTTGCTAACAACCACTCATCAAATTACTTTTTTCTTTAGCTTATCAAAACTTTATGTAAGAAAATGGGGATGTCTTACTCAAAAGGTGAAGTTATAATTCAATCTAGAAAATTATTAAATTTGATATATTATGATGAACTCACTTCTAGTATGAACATTGTCCAAAGGAGAAGAAAGGCCACTCCTTTATCAAAGATGACTATGAAAGATAAAAATCATAATTTTGGTTAAAGAATGAGCTACATGAAAGAGTACCAGTAAGAATGCACCACCCAACAAGCTACATTTTTAAATAGATAGCATCTTGATCAGGTAGATCATAATCGTTTGATGTATGAAATGAATCGGTTATAACTTAAGCATCTCAAGATAGATAGAAGCCATTTAGTTGCACTTGAGTATCAATATTATGATTGTACCTTCACACCACTTGAAAGATCACGACAACACCATGAAGAAATTTTTTCAAATGACATGGAGGATTGAATCCCAAATTTGTTCTAGAGTTTTATGAGTTCTTATTTTATGAATTTTATTTTATTTTGAGAAATTTAATTTAAATGTTTTTGTTTTTAAATAATATGTTTATTTTTGTTTTATGTTCTTTATTTTATTTTATTTCCTATCATGTGAACAATGTTTAGAACTATTGGTTTTTATAAATCTTTGTTGAAATTTGTGAGAAATGCACAATATTCTATGTGTATAAATTTAAATATTTGGAATTATGAATGCACCTGCATTTTCAGTACGATATTTGAGCACATTTAGAAAATAGAAACTTTTTTGTTCTTTACTCTTTATATTTAATTTATAATTATTGCATTGAGGGTAATGTAAGTTCTAAATTGGGGGTGAAAAAAGTTACATCTTTACTCTTTAGCTTAATTTTAAAATTTTCTTGTAAAATTATCATGTCTATTATTTAATCTTAAGTAAATGATTAAGTCTTTGCATTGTTGGATTAATTTCTTTAATATATTATGGAGTAATGTAATAATTAATTAATTTTTGTTATAAATTGTATTTCATGATAAAATGTTAAAATTACAATAAACTCGAAATTAGTGTTTAGGAATCAAATAGTGGAGACTCAATTTAGAGAATATGTCAAGCCATTATCTTTTTATTCTATGTGATGATATTTTTTCTACTCTTTTAAACAATCTTATCAATTTAAAATTGTTAAATGATCTTTACAAATTTTGCATTAAATGCTAGGATTTTTACATCTTATAAAGTTTCATATATTTATTTTTATTGCTTAAAATGAATGCCTTAACACTACTACAAAAAGGGGTATTTAAGTCGTTGTGTAAAGTTAGTTATTTCCAAAAACTGACTTATAATGAATTTAAAGTCGGTTCGGTGTAGAACTGACGCTATCCACGTTGGACGTAGCGTCGGTTGATGTGGCGAATCAACGCTATCCACGTGTGTCGCGTCGGTTCTCCACGTCAACCGACGCTATACGCGTGGATAACGTCGGTTCGTCGCGTGAACCAACGCTATGTCTTATTTTTTAAATTAAAAAATGTATGCAGTTTACAATTGAAATTTTTTTAGGTCATTAATTATTATTTTATTTGTCTCTTTAAAATTTAAGTTGGATATAAATATATATATATATAGTATAATTTTTTCTTTTTTTTGGACAATTAGTTTTTAAAATTATATACTTTTGTTTATTTGTTTGGATATTTAAATTTATATATGTCCGTACAATATATCTTTATTTAATTTTGTGTATTTGTTTTAAATATTATTGTAAAATTATTAATTTTTTTCTTTTTCTATAGTACATATATGCATAGTTTAAATAAAATAATAATTGACAAAAAAAATTTAATTGTGTGGATAGCGTCGGTTGACGTGGCAAACCGACGCTATCCACATGCATAGCGTCAGTTTTCCGCATCAACCAACGCTATCCACGTAATATTACCATTCGACTCATTTCTTCTCTACAGAAACCCAAAAATCTTCATTTCTTTTCTCCATTTCTCCCAAGAACGAGCTCACACCCACCCTCTTTCTCAATTTCTAGCCACCTCTGACCACCATTTTCAACACCATTTTATGGGTTATATTCCTCTTCTTATTATCTTTTAAATCTACTATTTTTTTAGCGAAATACTCAAAAAATTTATACCCATTTTTTAACTTACAAAACACCATTTTCTTCTTCATTTCCTTCATTTAGTCACTTCATAACATTATTGTAAGTATTTTTATTAATTTTGCAGCTTATTATTCAGGTTGTTTTATTTTTTGTATAAATTTTTGATTTATGTATGCTTTTTATTTTGCTTGTTATTATATGCTTGGCTTATTTTTTGTGGAAATAATATTTGAAATATCGTGGGTTTGAGGGATTATATATATTTACCGTGCGTGGATAAATTTATTTATATATAAATAATTATATTTTATTAAGTAAAAGTAATACATTTGTAAAATGATTAAAATGATAATTGTTTTGTATTATGTATGTTTTGATATATATTCTAATAATTAGGAAATTTATATATAATAATACTTGAGATATATTCATTGGATATATAATTAATTAATATGTTTAATTAACATCATTAATAGAAATGGACAAATCTTGGATGTCAAAGTGTAGAATTGAGGAAGACTATATTTCTGGAGTTGAAAGTTTCATGGAATTTTCTTGTAGAAATACTGATATTGGAACTAGTATGATTCGATGCCCATGTGTTAAATGTAAAAATGAGCGATTTCATGAATTTGACGAGGTTAAGTATCACCTTATCCGTAATGGTATTGTTTTGAGCTATAAATGTTGGTATTATCATGGAGAAAATATTGATAATACTCATGTGGAAAAGATAAATAAGAATGTGAGTGGATTACATACATCTTATCATAATGTTTAGACAGAAAATATTTTTCATGGTGTTGAAGATGAATTACGAGAGGATGATCCCGAAACCTTAAAAAAACTTATAGAAGATGCTGAAAAACCGTTGTATCCAAAATGCAAAAAATACACTAAAATGCCAGGATTGGTTCATTTGTACACTACTAGTCGATATGTTTCCTAAGGGTATTGAATTGCCATCTTCAATGTATGAAGTGAAGAAATCTCTTAGTCGATTTGGCATGGAATATCATAAGATTCACGCTTGTCCAAATGATTGCATTCTTTATAGAAAAAGAATATGATACATTAGATGATTGTTCGATGTGTAAAGAATCGAGATGGAAGCATGGTACAAATGAGACAACACATAATAAAGGCATGCCTGCAAAGGTTCTTTGGTACTTTCCTCCAATTCCTCGCTTTCAAAGGTTGTTCAATAGTAAAGATACATCAAAGATGTTGACTTGGCATTTAGATAATCGATCTGATGATGGGGTGCTACGTCATCCTTGTGATTCTCCAAATTGAAAAGTAGTAGATAATTTATCTCCTTAATTTTCATCTGATCCGTACAATCTTCGTCTTGCCATTACTACTGATGGAATTAATCCACATAGTTCCCTTAGTAGTAGATATAGTTATTGGCCAGTAATTATGGTAACAACCTTCCTCTCTGGTTGTGTATGAAAAGGAAATTCATGATGTTAACATTATTGATCTCAGGACCAAAACAACCTGGTGTTGATATTGATGTATATTTTCAGCCTCTGATAGATGATTTAAAGATGTTGTGGAATGATGGTGTAAATGTTAACGATGCACATAAAGAAGAACACTTTAACTTGAAGGGGGTCCTTTTATGAACAATTAATGATTTTCCTACCTATGGAAACTTATCAGGACATGCAACAAAAGGTTACAAGGGATGCCATATATGTAGTGATGGAACTTCTACAACTTATCTTGTTCACGGACGAAAGATGTCTTATAGAAGACATAGAAGATTTTTTCCATCTGGACACAAGTTTAGATACCAATAGAAATCGTTCGATGGTGAAGAATATCATGATCATGCAACTCAACCTTTGCGAGGTGTTGAGATATTAAGGTAATTGAATGGTATGACATTCAAATGATATGGAAAGATGAAAGAAAAACTCACTGAGGTAGGGAAATGAAAGAGATCAACTAATGAAATGGGTGAAAATGAAAAAGAGTTTGAACCAACTTACCATGGTTATTGGAAAAAAATCAATATTTTGGGAATTACCTTATTGGAAAGACCTATAAATTTGTCACATCTTAGATGTCATGCACATTGAGAAAAATATATGTGAGAGCTTAATTGGTACTTTACTTAATATACCTAGAAAAACAAAGGATGGAATTAAAGCAAGATTGGATTTAAAGAAACTAGGCATACGACTTGAATTGGAACCAAGGGTGGAAAATGATAAAAACAAATCGAAGATACTTACCACCAGCATCATATACAATGTCAACAAAAGAGAAGGATGTGTTTTGTAAATGTTTGGATGGTGTGAAAGTTCCTGATGGTTACTCATCCAACTTAAGAAATTTTATGTCTATCACTGATAAGAAACTGTATGGATTGAAATCACATGACTGTCATATCTTAATTCAACAGTTATTACCAGTTGCTATTAGATCAATTCTTCCAAACATGTTCGATTATCAATAATTCAGCTTTGTTCATTCTTTAATACAATATGCAAGAAATCTATATCAATTGGTGAGTTAAATTCTTTACAGAAAGATGTTGTAGAGACTTTGTGTCTAATTGAAAAATATTTTCCTCCTTTCTTCGATATAATGATTCACTTGTGTGTTCATTTAGTTCGAGAGGTTCAATTATGTGGTCATACGTACTTAAGGTGGATGTATCCTTTTGAGAGATATATGAAAGTCCTTAAAGGATATGTAAATAATAGAAATCGACGTGAAGGATGCTTGGTGGAACGCTACATTGTTGAAGAGGCCATTGAGTTTTCTTCTAAATACTTTAGTGGTTGTACTGAAATTAAGAATCCTACGCATAAGTTGTTCTTAGAACGTCACATGATCCAAGTACGTAATCCTATGCTTGGTGGAAGTAATAAATTGTTTGTTGATCGCACTCGATGGGAAAAAGCACACCGAATCATTTTGGTAAATAATAATGAGGCACAACCTTACATAGAGTAAGTGATGTTCATTTTTTCATGATGAACATATATATTTAATAACATTACAGGATGAATTTATACTTATTGAAGATCGATCCTCATTATAAAAAAAGGAGGAGAATAATGGTTGTATGATAAACATAAGCGAGAGCTTATTAATTAGTTTCGCAACCATGTAAGTGTCACAAACAAAAATTCATGCATGTTTGTTCCTAGATCTATTCAATGTTTTAAAACTTTTCTCTAAACACATTTCATGTTTTTGTATACATAGATTTGAGATGAACTCAAGAAACCCAATCATAAAATATCAGAAAGTTTACAATGGCTTGCACATGGGCCAAAATTCGATGTCAAATCATTTTATAGTTTCACAATAAATGGATCGAGGTTTATGACTCAAGCTAGGGACAAAGTCCGAGTAAATCAAAATAGTGGTGTGAAGATGGTTGCACAAACTATGCAATTTTCCAGTTCAAAAGATGTTAATCCTATACTTTCTGATAGAACATATTATGGTATAATACAAGATATTTGGGAATTGGATTATGAAGTCTTCCATGAAACAGTTTTTTTGTGTGAATGGGCCGAATATGTTATCAATGTTGGATATAAAATAATGATTTTGGATTTACCCTTGTAAATTTATCCAAGATAAGTCACACTGATGATCCTTTCATGTTAGCACTTCATGGAAAACAAGTATTTTACGTGAGCAATCAAATTGACACAAGATGGTCTGTTGTGTTAACGCCTCTATAAAAAGAGTTTTACCATTGTGATTCTTTAGAATATGAAGACCCTATGCTTGATACATTAACCAATATTAGTAATTTCTCAAATAAATTGCCTAATGTATGTGATGATCTAGTTTATGATGATGATTATTATGAAGGAATATATGTATACGATCAATAACCTAATTAAACATAATGTTTGTTCTATATTGTTGTAATAACTCTTATATATATGTATGTTCCTAAAATTGTCAATTAATTTATATTTCTTCATTGTTTGTAGATATTTCATGGATCCTTAGATAACAGAGCTTGTAGATCCAAATGATCCATTGGGGTATTTGAAAAGAAGGGGTTGAGTGAATATACCTAATGCTTCACTTAACCCAGATGATAGAATACATGTTCTATTTGATGCTACTGGTAATCCAATAGAGGAAAATGGCCAACAATTGAAATCCTCTATTGGTCGACTTGCGAAGTCCAATATACCAATCAATATAAATGATTGGTTTCATGTTGACGATGCAGAAAAGTTCAAAATATGGATAACCATTTGTGTAAGTCTCTTATATTTTATAATCAATATATATATTATATCTTTTTTGTATTATATCTAATCTTTTGTACTGTGTTTTTACAGAATCTTTACAAAGTCGATAACAGTTGGAAACTTAAGTGTTATAAGATTTCAAATAAGTTGTGGAAGGAATACAAGACTTCCAGATTGGCAAGAAATTATGTGTTTCCATATTTGGAACCACTTGATGAGGTAGAGCTGTACAAAATCCCTGAAGGACACCCCTGGATTACACCTCAAGTTTGGAAAGACTTTGTGGAATATAGACGTTCAGATGAATTTCAAATTATTAGGGAAGAACATCAGATTATAAAAATGCATAACATTCTTCCTAACCCTACTTGGAGGTCTTCAAATCCTGAAGTTAGATATAGAATGGTATTATTAATTTGTGTTAATTTATAATTATTTTTATATTTATTTTCCTTAATTTAATTTCATGTCATTGTTAATAAATGTTTCATAATTTATGTAGGAAGCTGAATTGGGTAGACTTGTTACCCGAACTGAATTCTACGTATGAACAAAGTCTTAATGATTTTTAATAATTGATGTAATAATGAATGATATGTTTGTGTGCTTTATATCATGCATTCGGACGCGAGCATGCATTGGTACTATTTTTTAACTTAAAAGATACCACTTGTTTACTACTATTATTTTATTATATCTTTTATTTTTACTAAAATACATAATACTTTTTTTTAGTCTATTATACCAGAACTCTTAAATGCGGCACATTTAAGAGATACGAAGCAAGTATCTCGTGTTAAATATATGTCTAATGGCCAATCATCGCGCACCAAATCATGCAAGAAGAAATCTTGGAAAAATTGTAGTTATGATTATGCTTTAAACTTCAGCAGAAATCTTGGCACTTTGATGACTATTGTTGGGAAGGCATCTAGCATAAATGATGAATGTACTTTGCCACATCCTATAGAAATTTCTGGTGTAGACCTCGGCCAAACTTATATATCGATCGAATGCATATTGTAACTATTTGAATATCAAATGATTGATTAAGTATAATTCAAGTGTGGTCAAGGTGAGTTCTCAATCTATTTATTTTTCTTTCATTTATGTAGAACATATATAATTATATTATCTAATTATATATATATATATATATATATATATATATCTTTTATATAGGGCGTGCTATTATCGACTTCAACATAATCACTCATAACATTTAGAAATGTTCTATGATTCTTCATATGTCAATCAATATCAAGAGAAGGATGTTAGTATCAAAGCTAAACAATTATGTGATAGGGCATTAATGCTTAACAGAAATCAAAAGTTGATAATCTTTTGGCCATTAAGGTTTGAACAAGGCCAAGATCATTGGATGTTGGTAATCATTGACCTGTTCAATAATCATGCTTGGTACTGTGACTCAGCTTCCATAGAATTGAGTAAAGATACAAAAGAAATTATTGAAATGTAAGAGTTATAGCTACATATTAGTTTCTTCTATTTTTTTTAATATTTAATAAAAACTAACCGTTTTAAAACTTGATAGGGCATGGAGGTTGTGGAACAAGTTTAGGGGCATTGCCCTTAAAAATCTCATAAGCTTATATGGACAAAAGTTATGGTATGTACAGGTGAATATTAATAATTTTATTCATTTTACAATTGAATAATAAAGATGTTTGAATATGTAAAATCATGTACATTTGTTTTTTGTAGGTTCCACAACAAAATAATGAAGTCATGTGTGGTTATTATGTCATGAAGTTTATGAGCGAAATCATCACAAATATCAAAATTCCAATTGATGATATGGCAATATCTTTTACTCATATATAGAAACGTTTTTAACATATTTGAGTTATTTTTTGTAAATAAATGAAATTACATTGTTATTTTGATTTTAAATACATGTAGTTCTTTGGTTAGAACAAGACGGGCTATGACCAGCAAATTTTTGATGATTTACGAGAAGAATGGGCAGAACACATGGTTCAAATTATATCATCACAAGAAGAATCAGGAGAAGATTCTGATGATCTTGAATAGCATATGACAACATAACGGTAATTTTTTTAATGATTTAATTTCTCTATTCCTGTGTCTGAAGTCCTTTGTTTGATGGATGATTATATGCTCATATATTTAGGGGAATGCATTGTTTTATGAACCTATTTTTGGCCTAAACTACATCTCATCTCTCTTGCCTACTTTCCTTATGACAACAATTACCAATTTATTAATCATTTGTCTATAAATATGAAGTTATCTGGAATCTTTGCTCGTATTTTTAATGATATAATGAGCTCTAAATATCAAATCAGGTGTAACTCTGATTTGTTTCTTGGTTTGTATGAGTTTTGGTGCCCATGAATGTGTTCCATACGTTTAAAGGCACCAAAACTCACACAAGCCAAGAAACAAATCGAAGTTGCACTTGATTTCATATTTAGAGCTCATTATAGCATTAAAAATACTAGCAGAGATTCCAGATAACTTCATATTTATAGACAAATGATTAATAAAGTGCTAATATGAGTTCGTCGAAAGGGTTATATAACTCAGATGTCACTGTGGTAATCTCTTTTTTATGGTAATATTTATAATGATTTAATTTCTCCATTCTTATGTCTCTGAAGTTTAGACTTCTTGTTTGATAGATGTTTACGTGCTCATGTATGTAGGAGAATGAATTGCTATATGGATCAGTTGTTTTTTGTCTAGTTTCCTTGTCATAATACTGGTGATTCTAAGCCAACCAAGCTTGCTTGCATAATCCAATTATACTTTGACGACATTATTTTATTTGTAATTTAAGTTAACTATATGTATTGTATATATATTATTTGTTTTTGTAATAAATTTAATTATCAAGTAATTAATTATATTTAAATTTTTAATTATTTGTATTATTATTTATATTTTAGTTTTTTATGCTATATATATTGAATATTGAATACAAAAAATGAGAATAAAAATAAAAACAAAATCATAAAATATACGTGTAAATTCGGTTCACGCGATGAACCGACTTTACATTTTAAATCACTCAATTTAAAGTCAGTTTAATGCCCATTTTTTTAGTAATGTAAGTAGAAATTGAAAATATATGCCCTTCTCCATTCATGAATGACTTCCAAAAAAATAAAGAAGCATATACAAGGTTACTTAAGCAAATACAAAAAGAAAAGGCAAAAATTAGTCACTCACCAAATCACATAAAACTATGTACAAACTATACATAGGTCCTCTCTAAAAAATATTTCTAAAAAAATAAGAAAGAAAAATAAAAAAATAAAAAATAAAAAATAAATAGTAAAAAATAATATTTGATAATTTTGATTTATGTAAGAAAATAATGTGATTTTTTTATAAATTCTTTCATTTGATTCCTTTAATAAGATCAATATTATACACTACTTTTAGCCATTTCTTATTTGTACTATTTGCATATACCTTTAAATGAGTGTTTGAACCAACATGATCAGTGTAATATTGAGAATATGACTTGTGAGGACAAACCGAAGGGAATTCAGATTCCATATAATGAAATTGGGTAAATTAATATTGATATATTTTTTTTATATGAATATGAATATGATTTCAACTAATTATTATAGTAAACTATGAAAGTTTAGAATATTAAAATAAGTTTATGTCTTAGATTTTAGTTATGAACTTAAAAGAAAATTAAAAGCATGCGAAGTTTGCTATTCTTTTTTACTTTGTTATCCTTTTCACTTTCTTTCAAAGTTTAATTTGTTATTTATTTGTGTGCTATTTGTTTTAATTTTTTTTGCATTTAGTTTGATATTCGTGAGTATCATCTTTGAAAGCCCTCACAAGACTTAAACTCATCCCCTAGAGCAACCTAAGAGTTTAAAAGCTTGTTACATACACTAAATACAACCATGTTAATTTACGAAAATGATTTAAGATAATTTAATTTATTTAGTTTTTGTCTTTTGTTTTTTGCTTTCCTTGCTAGAAACTAGCAAAAATTTGGTTGGGGTTATGATAAGTGCTTAAAAGTACTAATATAACGTGGTTTTATACATTTTAAATGTCAAAATATATTTATATTTGTATAGTTTTATCATCTTTTAAACAAATATAACTTTTTCGAATCACTTGTATATTTTGTTATTTTTAAGTATTTTTAGTTTTAAAATGATTCAACTAATCAACACTCAAAGAATAGTACTTAAAAACATCCCATTATAACATTGAAGCATAAAAGATTAACATATGTAAACTTTACAAATGTTCCAAATCAATGTAAATGATATAATCAAAAGAGGCTTATAGAAATTTAGAGAGATGCAACTGTGGCAAGGTATTTTGTGGTTAATTAACTGTTGCTAATTGATTTTATAGGCTACAATATACATAAAATTTTATAGTCACGTATGTTACTTACGTGTACAATGACTCTATCTCTTATTTGAATTTTTATTTTATTTTTCACTTTTTCTACTTTGATTCATGACATATATATTATTAGTAATTGTTGGGAAATTTACTCTCTCAAAAATGTCAATGTTATTTTTATATATCTATCACTCTAAAGTATTGGTTTTGTGCACTCTGTGAAAAACTTTCAATTCAATAATTGAGAGTTATTAAGCCTTAAACATAAGACCTCTAGTTGGAAAAATTATTAAGAGAAACATCAATATTATTTTTATATATCTATTATTTTATTACAAGTATCGAAATATCAAATATTTTTAATTCAATAATAGGAGGTTACAATGGCTCGAATATAGAAACTAAAGTTATAATATAATGTTAAGTAAGTTTAGAAAATAATTGTCTTAAAAATTTAAAGAATGAGTAGAATAGTAAACTTTAATATACATCTAACTTATATGATAAAGTAGTCGAGAAAATAAAAATATATACCTATATCCACGGTGAAATTCAAACTTTTATTCATTATTATAAGGATTCATCCGACTCTTATTAAAGTAAAAATTAGTTTGAAATAACAATATTACAGTATCATAAATTTAAAATTACTATAAATATTTTTTATCGATCTAAGTAAAAACCTCAATTAGGGAACTCAAACCAAACAAAGGCATAATCTTGAAGTTATTGAAACCGGCCTCCAAGAAAAGCTTTTCCCATTCTTTTTGGTTTCTCTCTCTTCCAGTAGACATAGTCATCATCAAAACATCAAAACATCAAAAAAGAGTTTTGCTTCAGTCACTTGGTGCTCATCATTCTTCTCATTTATGACACTGTCTATTATTATAACCTTTCCCACTTTGCTTGGAATTGCTTCCTTGCATTTCTTCGAAACCTTCAAACATTCCTCGTCATTCCAGGAATGTAGTACCAACTGCCAATTACTCAATTTTTTCATTTAATTAGTAAATAACTCAAAAATTAACATCATTATAATTAACTTTTGTTTTGTGTTTTTTTAGAGAAAACATTTTCTTTAAACGAATATATGATTTTTTTTGGGAATATATGATTTTTTTTGGGAATATATACATACATATATATATATATATATATGATGTATAAACACAAATATAATAAAAAAAATATTATCCATGCTAGAGATAACATGGTGAATAGAACGGTGTAATGGATAACTTTTACTTTAATTTTAAATAACCCTACCAGATAATGTAATTGGTTTTTATCTCTATATAGAATAATATTGATGGGACAATATATGTGCTCATTCAAGAGCTAGCTGATGTTGAAATTGACAAATAACCTTGAAATTTGAAATGCGTTTTACGTTTGCAAATTACTTTATATATATATATATGTTTTATTCTATGTATAATTATTAATATATAGACTTATAATTATTTTAATTAATTATATTTTTAATTTAATATTTAATCTATTATTAATATATATTATATGCATAAAACTCCCATAACATTACTCTTTACAAAGAATTATGTATGCATGTATTAGAATTATTTAAAAAATTATTTTTTTAAATAATAATAGCACATAATATTATATAATTAGCGTTATTGTAAAAGTAGTTACAAATTTGATATCAATTACCTTTCTCCATTACGAAAATCCCAACTGTATTTTTTTAACTTTCATTAATATTGAATTATTGATATATTTGGACTTTTAGATTTTAGCTTATGGTATTTGATTTTTCAACAGAAAAATTTAAACTTGTTTTCTTTTAATTACATAACAAAACTTTGTTTTATAAATAAAATTTTATTTTTAATCTTTTCTCATCTAGTATATATATATATATATATATATATATTATATATATTTAAAAAACAAATTATACATATTTGTTTATAACATAAAAAATATATTTTTTTATGAAAAGTTTAAAAATAAAATTATCTAAATAAATGATCACATAAAAACTAAAAAAATAAAATTTTAACTTATAGTTAGGAGGATGTGACTTTTCAATTCCATGTTAAAAAAATATGAAAATAATAGCTAATCAAAAGATTATGATGATCTATTCATGTTATTTTTCTGGTGTTTATGTGTAAGTAAAATGACTTAACACAAGACAAAAATGTTTTCGTTATTTTTTTTTTTTATTAAGAAAGGTTGCTTCTCTCACAATGTTAATTAGAATTCAACTTCCTTGATAGGTAGTCATCACTATTTTTAGGTGGTCATGGAAACAATACAGGTAAATAGCTGTATAAGTATTATAATTTTTTATAAAGTATAAGTATTATAATTTTTTATAAAGTATAAGTATTATAATTTTTTTATAAAGTATAAGTATTATAATTTTTTATAAAGTATAAGTACATGAATAATTTATTTAAGCAAATATGGTACATTAATTTAATTAAAACCCTATATAAATATAAAATATTATAAAAACTCTACTTAACATGTACAAGGGCATTTTTGGAATATTAAAAAAAGAACTAAGTATTTTTTTTTTTGCTGAATATAAGAATAAACTAATTATAAACAAATGAAGTTCAGAAAATGCGGATAAAAAACTCAGAATACACTTGTTCTTGTCAATATAAAAGATAATACATGAAATCAAGAAATATATAGCAAATTTCTTCTTCAATTAAGTTGTGATTTTTCTTTCAAAAGCCAATAATTTTATTTCAAAAAGTGATTGTTTTCTTCTGATTCTTAATTGCCTTTTACCAATATAAATTATTAAATAATTACATTTTTTAATAAAATATATTATATTTTATTAACTTAAAATATTATATTACCTCTTCCCATCCTAATAACAATGAATAATAATGATGGGACAACATATGTGCTTGGGCTAATGTTGAAATATGTACAATCAACATTGTGTTTTACATATCAAAATTACTTTTTGTCACAATTTTGATATATGTTTTATTCTATGTATTGTATTATAATTAGTCCATTATTAAAACATAATTTTGTAATTATTTCAATATCTTACGTTTTAGTTTAATGTTTAACCTAATATTAACACATAATATAATATAGGGAAAAAATGTCGCATATGTTTCTTACAATAAGACATAAGACAAAGGGGTCATTTAATCTCTTAGGAAAAATGAGTCATTTTGTCCTTGGTCAAAGAAGAACAAATTTTTTATTAATATTTTAAATAAAATAATACTATTTTATTAAAATTTTATGTTAATATGATTTTTATCAATACTAGGTTTGACTATTCTCCATAAAATCCGTGAAATAAACAAACTATTAGGGCCATGGACTACTTTGTGTGGGAGATGATCTTCAGCCTTCTATTGCTTAAGTTAACAACTATAAAATGAAGGGTAAAGAAGATTTACAGTCTCGCTCTAGTCGTTATATGAAAAGAGTGTTTAGATGTGATTCTCTTTCATGAGATTAAGTGATATTTCAAGATATTTTTCATATTTACAATTCACATTGTACTCTATACCTATATGTTGGCTTCCTATGTACAAAATACAATATCTATTTATTTTTACTTAGTGTTCTACTTTTCTTTGTGTAAGGTTGGTTACTATGGATCAGTAATGTACACATGCACATAATTAGGTACACTTTGTATGCGACCATATTTACACACCCCCCAAGGTTGGTTTTCGTAGCATTCATGCTAAGTTGAGTGCATGCTTACCAATATTGTCACTCTTGTTTTTGTTTCATTTCGGGTGTGAGTATTTATAGAAATTACTCAACAATTTTTGAAAACAAAAAATGAATTTTTTTTGCCACCTCACCACACATTCCACAACACCCTTTGCCACCACCCCTTACACTACTCCTCGTAAGGTCCATTACGAGATGGCTAGCCATGTGCTATAAATACCCTTTTTCTCTTGTTTTATTGTCAAGAAAATATATATGCAATGAAACTCTATCAAATTGACATCTCGGTTTTCTACTTTTGGATCACTAATACCATTTTTGTTGTTTGGTATTAGTGATTCATTACTGTGTCGGAGTAGTGTGTTGATATGTAGTTTCCTTTGTGAAACTTTTCTTCGTATGTGAGAACCTCGTTGTGAGAGTGAGTTGAGTTAAATTCTTTAAGTAGTCATATCTTGGGCTGCGTGTACCTTGGTGGTTTGTGATGGATAGTGTGTACTATAGAGATGATTTGCTATTAGTGATTTAGGGTGGTCCTCATTGTTCACATGATCTATGGTTTCTGATCACACCACATTGAGTGGTGTTAGCTTTGGAGGTGGATCAGGTTAGTGTGCCAAACAAGGTTGTTATGGAGGTAGCAAGCGAGGTCAGAAATAGGTAGTTTAGACAGAGGTCTTGGCTGATAGAGGCGATGTGGTTTTTATTTCTGTTAAGGCTATAATTGTTTCATTAAGCAATATATTTGTTTGCTGTTGAGTGGTTTCCATAAGAAACCCTTAGGATATTACCATATAGATAGGGCTTCTCTACGGATTTACTTCATTATATTTGATGTTATGCAATATGTTTTTTAGCATAATCTAAATTTCTATCCTATATATTCTAACATATTAGATGCATACATTGATTAAAATCTTATTTGTAGCATGTTAATGCATTCTTTCCTTGGTTTTTTGCAGAATTTCTATAGCTTTATAATCATTACTTATGCTATATTAAATTAATCAGATTGCTTCCTGATTAATTTATATTACTTTTTCTTGTTATTTACATGTAAGTTTGGTTTGAGTCTTTAAAGAGTTTTTATCTCCTTACCCTCATTATGTATTAGGTGTCAGACTCTTTAATTGGTTTGTAGTGTTTGAGTGCATGTTGTTTGATGTTTGAGGTGTTTATGCATGTTTCTAGCCTAACAAGAGCTTGTGAGGCACACCATCACTAGTATGTTTAATGTAGATTATTGTTCGCGTATATGTTGATTGTTTTATTTGGATGGTGAATTGAGTATGTTATCTTGTACTTCAGCTTTGTAATTTGTTTAATTCATGTTTGTAAGATAAGTTTAGTCGAATTGGTATACAACTCATAAAAAGATTCCATCAGTTGGCATTTACTCCCCTCATCTAGGTCCTAATTACCTATTTGAATTGAAAGAACAATTGATCTTATGCAATTGTTCCTACGTATGGAAATCTTCAATATCTATTAGTTGTATGCATATGTGAATATATAAAGGGGAAAGAATTAACCTAATAGCTATTTTTATCTTATTAGGATAGAGCTATTATAACTTTGTAGACACTTATTCTTTATAGATATTTATCCTTTGTAAACATCTATCATTTGTAGATATCTATCCTTATTTACCTCCTCAATTAACCTTTAAGATAATTAAAGGATAATCATTATCCTTTATCCATTTAACATAATTAAAAGATAATCATTGGACCTGTATATCTTTAAGATGATTATCTTACGTCCATTTTTGTATGATGATTAGGAATTTATGAAGCTTGGCCATAAGTTTTTTACTGATTAGGATCACTCTTTGACAACCATATAATATTAACGAAATTATCCCTAACATGAGCCCCCTTGACTTTTTTGGCCCTTGGATTAGATGGTCTAACTATAATTTTGATCCATCCTTATGCAAAATATTTCTTTAAATTATGTTGATGCTACTGAGCTTACTTTGCATGATTTTTAATTACCCAAATGAAAGACTTTGCACCATTATTGGAAATTTCCAATTTAGAAATCTATTTACATCCATAAATCCATATATATATCTTTTTTTATTTTGACTCTTTGGCTATTCGAAATGTGCCCTATGGCGATTATTGTCAATAATGTCTTCAAATTTACAATAGGACATCCAATTATGAAGTTACGTTGAATTCAATGTTTTTATCATGGAAGTCAGACCACCTATTTTTGTAGGAAGCTCGAAATTCAATTCCTAAGCATAATTCGCTTGGATTAGCTATGTGATCGGGACCATTGATTGGGATTTTAGAGGTGTGGATGAGATTAACTCACCACCTCTATAAATATAAGCCTATACCCTTTCCATTTTTCCTAACTCATAATAATTTCTAAACTTTCATAATGTCATATGTGTTCTTTGCCAGAATACTTATGCACGGTGTGAATAATCCAATTTTGTTTAAGAATGATTTTTATTCCAAAATTAATTATTTGAGCGATATTCATGTTTGAATAAATCTACAATCTTTATTCCAAAAAATTAAAATAATTTTTTTTATTATTTTTTGTCTGTTTATCTATATTTGAGTGTCTACTTGAAAAACTAGGATAAATATAGGACTTGTTGGGAGTTTTTACAATTTTTAAAAATTAAAAATATCGATCGATTGAGTATGAACTAGATCAATCAAGATATGAATGTCAATCGATTGACATTAATCTCGATCGATCGAGCAAATTTAGTTTATATGTACTTCTTCTTTCTCCTCCCCTCGTCACGAATCCTAACCCTCTTTACATGATGACCTTACTTTTTTCACTCAAAATACACCAAATCAACTAATTTTGGTCCCTAAATCACTTAGAATTTATTTTTAATCTAGTTCTAGCATCAATCCTTACCAAAAACACTAGATTTGGAAAGAAATCAATAAAACCTAAATTCCCCACTTTTCCCCATTTACTTACCAAACAAACACCTTTTATGAGGTTGTTTCTACAGTTTCTTCCCAATGTTTTTCCATTCATCTTGATTCTGAAATTTTTTTGTGAAATTTTTTACAATTTGGGTAATTTGTAATTTAGGGGTATTTTCATCATTTTGGGTTTTGTGCCCAGTTTCTGCAATGATTGCAAGACATTGTGAACTTCCTTTTGATGCTCTAGCCCCACATTTCTCTTAATGGTGGGATGATGAATCAAAATCGAGCTATCACACTTCTCTTCTTAAACATCCTATTTTACTTAAATGTGGGATAACCATAATAGAATTTCATAAAATCAAAATCACTTGGGCCATTAGGGTTCTTAGTTGACAGTCTCAGTCCATCACCTAGGACTTATGTTCTATAAAGTTTACTTTCAAAACAAAACTATTGACATCTTGGCTAAAAGAATCAACACTATTTTTTCCATTTCAAACACTAAGGATCCTATTTTTATGTTAGAACTGTATAGCATTTCTAATGAAGAGTTGTTAACTGAACTTTCTAATTCATCTAGTGTTGCTCTCAATGCTAAACAATTATTTATCCTAGGAATGTTCACTCCCTTTTATCAGGTGTTGAACAAAATGGTATGTGCAAACCTGTTACCCTTCAAGCACTCCTCTGAGATTGGAAACTTATATGTACATATATTTTTATACATTGGGAAAGGTATCACATTCAACTTAGGTTTAGTTATTCAGGATGAGATTATAAACCAATCTCACATTATATCCAAAGGATCATGCTTTCTTGCGGCTCCCTAATTACCAAATGATTCTAGTTACAAGTGTACAACAAATAAGGGATTCTCATACCATTTTCTTGATGGATGACATTGGAAAATCAACCATCTCATTATCATCTGCTCAGACATCAAAGAGACAGAGATCCGTCAATGTTGGAACAAGTGGTGGAGGAGCTACAGATGTTATTTTTGGAAATGAGGAAATGGAAAATATATATACTTCCGAACCATCTCGTCAGGATTTATTTGAAAATGAGATATAGATGAGAATGGAAACATTGGAGCAACAAATGAATGCTATGAATGAACTTCAAGAAGCAATGTTTTAGATGATTAAATACTTTCATTCACATTACAAGCTTCTTCCTTTAGGACATTGTATTCGGATAATATTAACTAATACATTACATTTGTTGAATATGATAGTTTGTGTTTCATCTGTATATTACTTATTTTCTTGAATTTCCTATGAGATTTCACATCTATTTTAATTGAATATGTAACATTTATTGTTTTGGTTTGTTTTATTCTTTTGACGAAAAAGGGGAAAAAAATAAGAAAGTTTGTTTCGTTATGGATCTAAATATCTAGTTAATGAAAGTATAATAAATTAAAATTTGTAAGCCACCAAACAACCAGTCACGTGAATGTAAAGTAATGCTTAAATAAAAATATCAACATATGAGAATTTTAGGTAGAAACAACCTAGACCACATCAATGACCTAAGATAAAAACCATCGGCTCACCAGACCAACTAACTATCCATTATGAAAAATAAGTTTCTAGTTACAAGGCTATGACTCAAACTGCCCACCTAGGTAATGTCTTCAAGTAACCTACTTATAAGTCACTATTTTTATCATAGTCTTTACAAGATAGGCATTCGGATCCAGATTAGCATTCCAGAAAACTCAAGTCCCATGAGTTAATTGAACCCATATAGTTGTCACATTAAAAGTTAGCACATAAACACATGTACAAGTATGTTTCCTAGTGCAGATTCAATAATGAACAACCTAACTAGTTTATTTAAATAATATATCAAATAAATCGAAAACAACTAGAAACTCTTAAGGAATAAGTTAAAAGCACAATGACACAATTAATCCGTCAAACACACCCACAAATGTTTGATAAATTAACTTAACGAAAAAGCCTAACTAAAAACTTTTAGAAAAGCAAGAGAGAGAATAAGCATAATAGCTCTTGTGTGGTTAGTTTCAAATGTATTCTTAGGTTTGTATTTATAGAATATTTTGAAGCACATTAGGTTAAAGTGAAATTATCATATTGTCCATAAAATTAGTTAAACAGTTTTAAGAACTAAAACAATACTGAAAAAATTCAATACAAATCATAAGAGAAATACATTTTAAAAATAAAGGTTAATCAATCTAACCAAGTACTCGATCAATCGAGTACATAAGTTGATTGATCAAACATCCTCTTAATTGATCAAGTAATCATTTAATCAATATTCAAAAAAGGTGGATCAATCGAGTGATGTTTTTATCGATCTAGTCCTCATTTGATCTAGTAATGAATTAAAATCAATTTATTCATGTAATATTATTCAATCGATCAAGTCACTACTATATTGATAGAGTAGCCTATTTTCAAATTGTTTTTATTGTGTATAATATGCAATCAAATGTGTACGGGAACAAAAATATACCTGGTACGTGATCGTTGAAGCTCAATAGTTTTTTAACTTAAAAATATTCATCTAAGATACAACTAGAAACTAATTACAATTATATATATTTTTCATGAATATTGCTAATAATAACATAAATCTTACAATCTCCCCTTTGGCATATTCGTATGACAAAACCTCTCTCTCACTACATAATTCTCATTGGAAAAATAAACTTTTATTTAGTGGTGCTACACTATGATTTGATAAACCATCTTCATTAGTATCTTGATAGCTCTTGTTTACACTGAAAAAAACAAAAACACCAACAACCAAAAAACTTGTCGCGAGGAACTCGTTGTTTATTAGCTAAGTTGTAATATAATAATATAAAGAAAATAGTATATATATGATAGAGTAATATCATCATATAGAACATTTTAAAAAATATAACTGCCCTATGTGTGATATTTCCAAAAAATATTCAAAGTTGATTAATGAGATACTTTATGTCCCCTAAGATAAATATTCCATTTTTTTATCAATTAATGTTTCCCTTTTTTTTAAATTATAATGTTTTCAATTTTTGCTAGATTTTTTAATTGAAATATACCAAATTTTATCTCACACTTTTTTTCATATGAATAGACCATAATAAAACATTGCAATAAAAATTCAAATGTAGTAAGAACAAGATGAAGTACAAACATTCAGATGTAGTCAAAGTAGCGTGTTGATTAATAATCCTCAAGTACGTTACAATCAAAATCAATTATACTATAAAAAAGCATAAAAAATTAAACACACAAATCATCAAATTATAAAGGAAAAGAACTACACAAAAAAATAACAAAAATATATCACTGTCCGGTCGAAGGATTCCTAAGGTGTGTATGGATGGCACATATCTTCGAAAGTATTTCTTTTTGTGATTTAGTAATGCATATGATTCTTTGATCCATTACACCCACCTTCTGCTCAAAGTTCCCCAATCTCATCATTACTTCATCTTCAAATATTTCCTAACGAGAAGGTGAAGGACCAAATAAATTATCCATATCCTCATCCATGAAGAAATCACCTACAACTCCTTCACAGAGATTGTTGACTTTCCAAAGTCACTCATTAACCAAATAGTGTCAAATCATCTATTTGTTGTACACCAATAGCTTGAATCAATTGGGTGATAAGGTATCCATAAAGAAGTCCAATTCTTAAGTTTGTAATATAAGATTGGTTGATAATCTCATCCTAAAGTAATGATCATACATCAAAATAATCCCTTTTCCAATGCAATATAAAAACTTTTTGTGTAGGAAACCAATCTTAGCAGAGGTTTTGGAAGGTTGGAGATGGACACAAACCAGTTTGTGCAACACCATATAGAAGGGTGTGAACTCACAAAGGATAAATAATTGCTATATACTAAAGCTGACATTTGATGAACAAGATTTTTTGGTAAGTAGATATTTAATGGAAACATAAACTGATCTATTTTAAATTCTAGGTCACCTATGTTTGTGAAAGACAAAAAAATATTGATTCTCTGAGCTGAGATATTAAATGTTTATTCCTAACAAAAACTTTGTAACTCTTCAGCCTAGGGTTACGGGTGTTCGAGTCAATGTTGGCATATAATTCTCATCAAAGGGTCGGGCAACACAGTTTAATAGGGGTGAATAGGGATACCCAACCAAGAGCCCTTATGGCATGGGTTATACCAACTTCATGGAATTCACTTCATTTAATTCCACTATCATATAAAATAGAGCATCAAGAGAAGGAAGTATTATACCTCGATTCTGATTCCTTATCCCATCATTAGGTTAAGAAAAGAGCAAGGATAATGGGAGGTAGTTCACATCACTTCACAAATATGGTAGAAATCGAACATAAATCCAAAATGATCAAAATAACCCTTTTATGGAAAATTGACCAAAAATGTAAAATTTCCTAGAAAATTTGTAGAAACAGGATCAATGCAATAATGCTAGAAGAAATCAAAGGAAAGAACCTAAAAAAGGGGGTGTTTGTTTGGTGGGAAAATGTGGGAAAATTAGAATTAGGGTTTTTATAATTTCTGCACAAATCATATATTTTTTGGAATGATTGATGCTAGATAAGTGTTTAGTTGTCAATTCTAAGTGATTTTGGGACAAAAATGAGTGATTTTAGTGTGCATTTGGGTAAAAATAAAAAATTTACCATAAGACGACAAGGGTTGTGTAGGGGATAAGTGGAAAAAAAAGTATATTTATACTGAGCATGCTCGATTGATCAAGAATAGTATTGATCGATCGACATTCAAAAATCCTATAATTTCCAAAAACTTCCTTAAGTCTTATAATTACCCAAAAATCCCAAATAAACACTTAAATAAACACATAACTTAAAAATATTTTTTTATATATTTATTCGAATAAAGACAGTAGGCTTATTCAAATATGAACATTACTCAAATAATCAATTTTGGAGTATGAAATAAAGATTATGCTTTAACAAAATTAGATTATTCATAGCTAGCATAAGTATTCCTATAAAGCACATATATATTTCTCATAAGATATGGTGACATATTGAAAATTACTCAAAGTGAAATAAATATTGGATTAAAATAATATGTCAATTTATCCATTTATAATTACTTATGAAAAATTTACAATACAAAGTATCACCAATTATGCATAAATTTTAGTTGAAATAAAACTTGAACATAACACAACATATTCTTTACTAAGAGAGCTTTAATTTTTTTCCCCTCTTAATATTTATCACACTTATTTTCTTTTATTCTTTTTGAATGAGGGAATGATTATATAATTTTATCTTGGCATAACCATTTATGGCTCTTTCTTTTTGTGCACCAATTACAAATTTTTTCTAGAAATATGTATGAGCCAATAAACCTAGTATGATGAATTCACACTAGTAGTGAGGTAGCCCTCTCCTCTCATTACGGTAGCTTTCACACTTCACAGCAGATATCTCTCCATAATAGTATTTTATATAGTGAAAGATAGAGTTCAACCATAGTTTTTACAATCAATGTTATCTCATATCCTAAAATCTCACATAGTTAATTATAAACTTCAAGCGTAACATACTTATGTATTCAATGAGTATATGAGTGAGTTTTTGTTAACATCGATCACTATACAAAACAAAAATTATAGATGTACAAAACAAGATCCTCAATTACACAATGAATAATTAATCAAAATAAATTTTATTTTATAAAATATTTATTATTTTGTTCTAACATAGTATTTGAGTTTATTTCATTATTAGAACAACTCTACTAACCTTTATTATTTTTTAATTTTTATTTCATTTTTTAATTTTAATGACATAGATTAAATAAACTAAAATAAAAATTATTACTCAAACAACTGAATTCAAAATCCAAAATATTATTTTTTTCTAATCAAACTAAAAAACTCACCTAGGATCAAAGAAGCACATAATTATAATTCTTAGGTGAAACAGAGACGATCATATGACCGAAAAAATATTATCTTGTCTAATCCAAATTTTTTTAGATTTTGGTTTTTCTATATTTTTGGGTTTGAAATTAATAGACATAGTTGTTTTTGACTTATTCTTAGGTTTACCTTACTTTTTCCTTTATTATTATTCTTTTTCATCTTTGGTGTAGATATGAATGATGAAAATTATTTCCATAATATCTAGCATGAAAGGCATTGTTATAACATGGATAAGTCCTAAGGAATCTACAATAATGTCTAATGTGTCCTTTCCTACCACAATTATGATAAACAGGCACAAATTTAACATACTTTTCAACAAAGAGTGCAATTGTTCTTTGACTATAGTGTGTAATAGCATGAGAAGGATTATAAGCCTTATAGATGTGTTTTTGATGTTGAAGGAGTGGAGCTCTCAAGTTCATGTTCCTGCACAAAAATTAATTTTTCTTACTATAAAACTGTAAAACTTGAATTCAAAGCATTAGAACATTCAAACAGATCAAAACTATCTTTCTTAAGTAGTGATGAGTTTACTTCAAAGGATTTAAGTTTGTTATTAAGCTTAGTTACTTCTACAAGAAATTGTTCTTTATCTCTTTTGCATATTGTGAACTCTTTGAACACATCATTAATATTAGTGACATTAAAATGTTAAGGTGAAAATTCATTGTCACTTTCCTCATTGTCTGAATCAATATTTGGCTTACGGGAATGTCCACCAACTTTTTCAGCAAATGTTAGGAAATTGATGTTGGTGTTTTTTGGTTCAACTGGATTGTGACCATCATTTTAGAGTAAGTAAGTCTAATATTGAAGGCTCTTCAAATGTTTTTCTTCTTATTTTCACAGTCAACTGTATAGTGGCCAAAACCCATACATTCAAAACATTGAGGTCTAACGGGTCTAGGTTTCTTACCATCAGAAACCACACATTTGAGGTCTCCTAAATTATAGTCCTTTTAATGAATTGGTTGTCCTTTATTTTGAGGATTCTTTCTATTAAAGATTTTGTTCAGTCTTCTTATCAATAATGTCAGTTCTACTTCTTCATTATCACTTCCTTCAATCATTGTCATTTTGAAGAGGACCTCTTTGTTTTTTATGGGTGGATAAAAAATTCTCCCAAATGTCTGAAGTGAACCAACAAGTTCTTCAATTTTGATATTGTCCACGTCCTTGCTTTCATCATTGGAAGGGACGTTTGTATGGAAACATTATGGTAGCTAGTAGAGAAAATTTGTTAATTTAACTAGTGAGGTACCCTCATGGGAAACCTTCAAAATATCCTATGCATGCTTAGTAGTTAGACGAAACTCATCAACATACATAGCACCAAATATACCATTTATATATTTTTGACTCCAGTTACTACAATTTTATTCTTCTATGGTATAATCTTTCCCAGGTTTAAGAGTAGCAATATCATCTTTGGTAACCATAAGCGGTTCTCAACCATAGAGCATAGAGTTCTAGAAGCTTTCTCTATAGACTATAGAAAGGCTCTCATACGAGCCTTCCAATATGAGTAATTAGACCCATCAAAGTAAAGTACACATGTTGTAGATGAACCCTCTATTAAATGATCCATACAAGATCCAAGGCATACTAAGTATATCTAATGACAACTCTGATCCCAAATGGAGTTTGTTTCTTTATAGATCTGAATACCTAGTCAACGAAAGTATGATAAATTAAAAGTTCGTAAGTAGCCATAAAACCAATCATTTGTATAAAGTAATACGGAAATAAAAATATCAACATACGAGACCACCCAACTATCTACTATGAAAAATAAGTATCCAGTTACAAGGTTAGGACTCAAACTACCCACCTAGGTAGCCCCCAAGTAACCTGCTTACAAATCCATGCTTTCATCATAGTCTCTATAAGGTACGCATTCAGATCTAGACTAGGATTATAGAAAACTCTAGCCTCACAAGTTAATTAAACCCATACTACTATCACCTAAAAATTTAGCATATAAACACAAGTGCAAGTGAGTATCCTAGAGCACATTCAATAATAAACACCCCTAATAAAATGATTTAAACTATATATGAGATAAATTGAAAATGACTAAAAACTCTAGAATAATCAGTTAAAAGCACAATAATACAATTATTATTATTATAGGCTTGTTAATCTATCAAACACAAGAACAAATGCTTGATAAATTAACTTAATGAAAAATCCTACTTGAAAACTTTTAACAAAACAAGAGAGAGAATAAAAGATCAAGAGAATAAGCACAATAACTGTTGTATGGTTGGTTTCAAATGTTTGTTTAGGTTTATATTTATAATGAAACACATTAGGTTGAAGTGGAATTACCGTATTGTCCATAAACTCTTTGAAACACTTTTACGAAATATAGATAATACTGTAAAAATCCAATCCAAATCGAAACATTAATACATTTTAAAATTAGATAACTAGCTGCTCGGCTGATCTGACCAAGTACTCAATCGATTGAGTACATAGGTTGATCGATCGAACAACATCTCGATCAATCCAATGACCATTTAATTAATATTCAAATTTTTGATGGTTTGATCAATTTTCTTGGGTGATAGAGAGGATATCTCGATCGGAGAAGAGAACGGGGAAATACCATATAACTCAATATATATGATAAGTAGCACTATACATCAACCCACGATGCATTTTCTTTTCCAAAACTTTGTAACGGTACTTTTGGAACACCAATACGAATTATATGAAAAAAATACTCTATCCCACTTTGATGTGAAAATGTAACAATGGTTTATTATCTTAATATTACGACTATTATCTTTTATTATATTTGACCCATAAGCTCTTGAACCTGCTTGGATCACGTCTAGACAAATTGACGTAGGTCAATGATCAATGATAGAGCGATTGAATTAAATCCTTTGATCAATCTTGTAGCCTCTTTTCACATTGTTCCTATTATGTTTATTATGCACTTTAACTTGTTTCTGAATAGAAATATACCTGATATGTGATCATTGAAGAACTATAGTTTATTTGGCTTGAAAATATTCTTCTAAGACATATTCAAAATCTAAAATTATAATTATAAGTTTTGTTTTCAAATATCACTAACATTAGCATAAACCTTACAAATTGGAATATAAAATTTGGCAGAAGAATCAAAATTAAAAAAATTACAATTTTTTTGAAATATTACACAAAGGGAATTATGTCTTTAAATTCAATCTAATGATTACTGATACTCATGAATGTACTTTGCTTTTTATATTTTTATATATTGAACTAATGAAAAATAAGTCTTTCAAGACAAGCTGTTTGGGTATTTGTGTTTTTGACTTTCACTATAAACGTGAGCTTTCTAAATTGAAGCAAAAGATGGTTTCACTAGATCATAGGATAGTACCACTATGTAAAACTTTATTTTTCTAATGAGCGTTATGTAGTAAGAAAGAGGTTTTATCACACAAATATTCCAAAGGGAGAAATTTTAAGGTTTATAGGCATGTCCTTCAAGAATATTTGCAAGCGAGAGAAACTTTTGGGCTCCAGCAAGCACAATTCAAGTTATCTCTATTTTATGCATGTTAGAGTTCATATTAGACATGTAGGAACATTTTGAGACTAGGATACTCAATCGATTGAGACATGTCAACATTGATCGAGCTATGTAGATTGATCGAGGATCGATCTACATAATTTAAAATATCTTGAATTAATTTTATTCATTGACTAGATCGATCAAAAATTGACTAGATTGATCAAACTAGGTACTCGATCGATCAAACATAAGTTAGATCAATCGAGAGGTGAGGGCTTTGATTTTAAAATATATTTCTAACTTGAATTGAATTGGTTTTTTACTATTTTTTCCTTTTTCTTTGAAGCTATTTTAACGGATTTTATTGACAACATAGTATTTTTACATTGACCTAATGCTTCGAAATATATTATATATACAAACCTAAGCACATAACTTTATTTAATCACACAAGAGAATTCTTCCCTTCATCATATGCTCTCTCTCTTTTATTATGCAAAAACTTTTCAAGTAGGCTTTTTTCACTGAGTTAGTTTGTCAAATATTTTTGGTTATATTTGATGAATTAACAAGCCTACAATGTTTGTTATATTATGCTTTAAATAGATTTTTCAAGGGTTACTAGTTGATTTTGATTTATTTGATATATTTATTAAATCATCTAGTTAGGGTTACTCATTATTGAATTTACTCTTAGACACATATTAACACTTGTGTTATTATTCTAAAATTGGTGTTTAGGAATCAAATAGTGGAGACTACTCTTATGAGATATAATTTGAGCCTAATTTCTTTTATTCTAAGTGAAATATATTTTTTCTACTCCAAACACATTTCCTATTTCTTCAAATTTTTAGATGATCTCTATATGTATGAATTTTTTTCTCATCTTAATAGAGTGTCGTATATTTTTTTTTCTTTTTGCTTAGATTAAATTATTTAAGTAGAAATTGATAATATATGCTTTTATCTCATTCAAGCATGATCTCTACAAGGAAAAAAGATATATCTGGGGTTACCTAAACCAAAATCAAACAGAAAAGCCACAAAATTAACCACTCACCAAAATCCTACAAAAATGTACAATCTATACATGGGTTCACTCTCTAAAAAACATATATTGAAAAATCTCTTAAAAAAATAGTATGATAAATAATATACAGTATAATCTACATATTATGACCCATATAGCCTACAAAGTTATGAGTAAAGGCTAATTACAAAAGAAAGTTATAGGAAGTAAATCCCCAAAACTCATTGCATTTATTTTTTCTACACTTCTAAAAGGCATATATCTTGAAATTTTTGCTTAATGAGTTTGATTGATGCATGAAAATAATTTTTATATATGATAATTTATATATTCGATTTCTTTCATTAGATCAAAATTAAAATAACAATTTGAGACTTTTTTTCTTTATACATATGCGAATATATTAGTTCATTTCTATACATCAACTCTTTTGCATATAAATTAGTATGAATGTTTGAACCCATAGGATTCAATGTTTTTGAGAGTATTGACTTATGAGGAATATAGTCAAAGCGAATTCGAATTCTTGACACTAAATTGGGGTAAAATTAAATTGATACATTTTTAATTAAAATATAAAAATTATTTTCAATTAATTATTATAATAAATCATGAATGTTTAGGAAGTTGAAATGATCTATGTTTAAGATTTTAATTATCAAATTTAAAAGAGATCATAAGCATGATTTATTTTTGTATTTTATTTAGTCTTTTTCTTTTATTTTAAATTTTAATTAACTTCTTATTTTATTTGTTTTTATTTTTGTTTTATTTAGTTCAATGTTTGTGGGTATCATTACTCAAAATCCTCACAAGACTTAAACTCGTCCACTAGGGCAACTTAGGGGTTTAAAGGCTTGCTACATACGCTAAATGCAACTCTGTCAAACCACAGAAGTGATTTAGGATAGTTTAAATTTTAGTTTTTATAACTTTTTCTTGCTAAGGGCCTAACAAGAAGCTAGTTGGGGGTTGTGATGAGTGATGAGCAAAAACTAGCATCGTCGATTCTGCCAATACTTTGGTTTTATATTTATAAAACTCTCGTAAGTGCACAAATCATTTCGTAGAAAATGATAAGTATACTCCCAAGGTCAATCTAAGGAAGGAATATATTTGGTTTTTAATTTATTATTCAAACTTTTAAAAATAAAATTAAATCCTAAATATCCTGCCACGATAGTTTTGTTTTTGTGTTTCTAATCTAATAACATAAAAATAAACATAGATACAGATTCAATAAATATTTATGCAAATTTTATCATTTATAATAGTGGAGTATTTATAGATATAATAACTAAGTTAATTATGCTTGCTCATATTATCTAGGTTATTAAAGATATAAATTGATATTTATTGATTCTCTCTTTTTTATATGAATACCACCTATGGTGGGGTTAGATATTATTTGTTAACTAAAAAAATCAATTAACACCTATGGGTGAGGTTGATAACTAATTTGGTTAATTAAATTAATTCCTTTTTTCTAAGAGATTGAAAATGAACCATTTAAATGCCACCTTTGGTGGGGTTAGACAGATTAAACTTTATTCAAGGTGTCCAAATTAAACCTAAGAATTTAATTATCCGAGTACTAACTTTCAAGTTTTAAAACCACTACTGAAACATGTTGTCAATACATTTTCAGATAATAATTCTTATAAAAACATTTGAAATAGAGCTTCACTCTAACTACCGGGCGATTGTACCAACAAATAAAAGAGCACTACTCTAAATCAGACCGGATAACTAAACCTTAAAATCTAATTTTCAGATTTAAGTTTGTAATGAAAAATAATATATTTCTCTCTAACATTCTTAATATAAAATCTTGAATAAAAATAAAATCAATTCATTTTAGAGATTTTTACCTATTTAATATTTCGCAAGCATAACAACATTATTATTATATCATGTTTACAAACAGCCAACAATGTTAAATTTAGTCACAATCAAATTAAATATAACATGTAAGTATAAAGCATAAAAAATAACTATAAAGAAAATAAAATTCTTACAATACTTCGATGCTATTCCCGTTGTTGGATACCTCCAAACGGAATTTGCACTCCCATTTATTGAATCGAAAAGCAAATAAATTACAAAAACATAACTAGTTCTTCTCAAAAAGAGAAGAACTCTAAAACTAAGATAAACTAACTAAGAAAAGCTAAAAACTAAGAAATGAGAGAAAGAAAAAGAAGAGAAGATGTGTTTTGAGGAAAGGAATAAAAAGTGTGTGAAAAAATGATTAAAAGTGGTGGAAACACGTAGTAGGTGAAGATGATGTCAGCTGACATCAGTGGGTAGGTGGTGCGCGTGGTTTGGGGAACAGATGGGCAACGACGCGCACGGAGTGGAGCTGGGGAGCACACAGGCGCGTGCAGAAGTAGCAGCGGTGCGCACAGGCGAGCGCAGAAAGGGGCAAGGGCGCGCGTGGGATGGAGAGCTGGCGCGCGCGGACTGGGCGTGCTGCATGCGTGACGCGCGCGTTTCTTAGCGCGGTTGGGTGCACTATGCGCGTTGGCCGGCGTGGCTGGGCACTCCGTGCGCAATTTCCTTCTTTTTGACCCATTTTGTCCAATTTTTCCATATTTGTTGACCTTTCCTCATTTATTTATGAATATATTTGTGATGTATTGCCTTCAGTATTCCTCTTGGAGTCTTTAAGTTACGTTTTTAAGCAAAAATACCTGAAAAATAATAAAAATACTTGTGATTCCGAAAAAGACAAATTAGTATAAATATATGATAAAATCATATAAATATATATATTTTTAATCAATTAATGTGCATAAAATCATGGTAATTTTAGTGCTTTTTGAGCACTCATCAACGAGTGCTTAAAAAACATTAAAATTATCATCATTTAATGTACTTTAATTGATTAAAAAGATTTATATTTATATGATTTTATCATATTTTTATAAAAAAATTATCTTTTTGGAATCACGAGTATTTTTATTTTTTTCATGTATTTTTGCTTCAAAAATAAATTAAAGAATTGAAGAATAATACTAGAGGCAATACATCACAAAAAAATGGAAAAATGGAAAAATGGAAAAAAAACTACCCTTTACCACCCGCGCATCTGCGCCCTGTCGCATCACACCACATCGAGCAACGCCCCTAGATGTGCCTAACGAGCCCATTCACGTTGTACCACGCAACAAGTCTATATGCATCTGTGCCCAACAATGTTGAAGTCTGCTCGCATCTGCTCGCACAACGCCAACGTCTACACCCATCTATGCCTAGCCACACCATATCATGCTGAATTTGCTCGTGCGCCACTACCTGCGTCAACACCTATCCATTCTACATCAGCATCCATGCATTATGCGTTTAAAGCTATTTTTTATAATTTCTTCCCACTTTTTTACCTGTTTCCTCACCTATAAATACCCTATCTCCCCCATTATAAAAAACACACCTCAAAAACATTTTCTTAGCTCTTTATCTCTCTAGTTTTCTCTCTCTAGAAAGCTTTCTTATTTTTTTTTATTTTTTTGTTTTAAAGTTCTTCTCTTTTTGAGAAAAACTAGCTATTTTGTTTTGTAAATTTATAGCTTTTGATTCAATAAACGGAAATGCAAACTCGTATGGAGATTTTCTAGCAACAGAATTAACATCAAGGTTTTATAAGGATTCTTATTATTTATAGTTATTTTTATGTTTTATTCTTATATGTTATATTTAATTTGTCTGTGATTAAATTTAACATTCCTGGCTATTTGTAAACATGATATAATAGTAACGTTGTTATGCTTGCAAAATATTAAATAGGTAAACATCTCTATAAAATGAATTGATTTTGTTTTTATTCAAGATTTTATATTAAGGATATTAGATAGAAATATATTATTTTTCATTACAAACTTAAATCTAAAAATTAGATTTTAAGGTTTAATTATCCGTTCTGATTTAGAGTAGTGCTCTTTTGTTTTTTCGTACAATCACTCCATAGTTAGAGTAAAGCTTTATTTCAAAAAATTTTGTAAGAACTATTATTCGAAAATGTATTAACAACACCTTTTCAGTAATGGTTTTAAAACTTAAAAATTAGTAGTCGGATAATTAAATTCTTAGATTTAATATGGAAACCTTGAATAAAGTTTAAACTGTCTAATATCATTAAAGGTGACATTTAAATGGTTCATTTTCAAATTCTTAGAAAAAAGAAATTAATTTAATTAACCAAATTAATTATCGACCCCACCAAAGGTGGTATTCACATAAAAAAGAAAGAATCAATAAATATCAATTTATATCTTTAATAACATAAATAATATGAGCAATGATAATTAACTTAGTTATTATATCTATAAATACTCCACTTTTATAAATGATAAAAAATGCATAAATGTTTATTGAATCCATATCCATATCTATGTTTATTTTTATATTATTATATTAGAAACACAAAAACTAAAATATCGTGACAGGATGTTTAGGATTTAATTTTGTTTTTAAAAGTTTGAATAATAAATTAAAAACCACATATATTTCTTTCTTAGATCGATCGTGGGAGTATGCTTATCATTTTCTATGAAATGATTCGTGCACTTGTGAGAGTTTTACAATATAAAACCAAAGTATTTGTAGGATCGGTATTGCTAATATGATGGTGGTTTTGCTCATCATGTGCTCTGACACTTATAAGACTCATAAGTTGATCACTTCAGTCAAGTACAAGGTAGAGTGCTCTAACACTTAAGTTTGATTTGAGCACCTTGGTCAGGAACTAGGTGGAACCCTCTCCCCCAATTACTATATGCCATGGGTTTATCAAATTCGTCAAGAACTAGGTAGAGCACCCTTACATTTGTAAAAGTCATAGGCTGATCACCTCAGTCATGAACCAAGTAGAGTGCCATAACATTGATAAGAGTCACAAGTTGATCACCTTAGTCAAGAACTAGGCAGAGTACTCTGACACCGAAGTGAGAGTTCAACACCTTGGTCAAGAACTAGGTGGAATGCTATCCATCATTACTATATGTCACAGGTTGATCACCTTGGTCAAGCACCAGGTAGAACGCCCTTACATTGGTAAGAATCACAAGTTGATCACCTCAGTCAGGAACTAGATAGAGCATTCTAACTTTTGTAAGAGTTATTAGTTGATCACCTTGGTCAAGAACTAGGTAGAGCACTCTGACACTAAATTGAGAGTTAAGCAGCTTGATCGAAAACCAAGTGGAACCCTCTCCTCCATTACTCTATGTCACAGGTTGGCACCTTTATGAAGAATCAGGTAGAGCACCGTTACATTCATAAGAGTCACATGATGATCACCTTGGTCAAAAACCAGGTAGAATGCCCTGACATTTATAAGAGTCATAAGCTGATCACATAGGTCTTAAACTAGGTAACACGCTTTCCCCATTACTACACGTAATGAGTTGATCACCTCCATAATAGACCAGGTAGAGCATTCTATATTGTTGTATAGACCAAACTATACAAGCTTGTTCTTTCAAAGAGAATACGTGTGAAAAAATACATTAGTTTGGCATCACAAGCACATTTTATTAAAAATATTTTTATTGTTCGAGCTTACAACACTTTTAAAGTTTATTAGTATATGGCCAGACCTCCCAAAGTTAAAAAATTCCTTAGACATTTAGACACACGACCTATGTCTAGGTCATTTTCCTTCTCCACTAAGGGAAACAGCTTGATTGGAATGTTGATGATTTTATTTTATACATTGGCCAATATTTTGATTGGAGTCAAACTCAACGCGACCATAGAATGTTCCAATCATAAGCAATCCTCATCCCCTTGAGAAAGACCCCTTCAAATTTTTTCATATACAAGTATGCCTAATAGGACTCCCTGTCCATAAGGACAACCATTTTAGTCATGGTCCTCTCTCGAGCCCAAGTTTTGAATAGTTGTTTTTTACAATAGGCGAGCTCGTACTTGGTCTCTACATATAATTTTAGCTTATCCTTGATCCTGGATAGCTCAATTTTTAATTTCCCTACCTTGGTCTTAATTATACCATTTTCTAGTTTTAAAGCTTGAGCTGAATGTCTGTTAGCCTCATCAGAATCCATAAGGTTTGAACAAGAAAGACGGAGAAGGAGTTGGAAACTATTTCAAATAAAATAGGATGTCTAAAATTTACAAGTAATCCTAACACCCTTTTATAGGGGATGATATTAAGAAAACTTTTGGTGACACATGTCCCACAAATAGGGAGGTAGGTCATCAATATAAATAAACACTACAAATGATATAAATACATAATTATGAAAGAAATATAGTTGGTTCTCAAAATCAAATTGATTTTCATTAATAGTATAAGATTACAAGGGTAAGCCCATGAACACACAATTAAGAGTGGCATCCAGCTCAAAAAAGTGGAAAGCATTTGGGGCTTAGGATCTACTTGGTTAGGAGGTTCGATTCATTACCAATATTAATGGTCTTCCATCCTACCTTTTGCACTAGTAACCTCAAGTCAATCACTACTCTTACTAGAGTCTCAGCCTTCTTTATTTCCCCCATGGCTAGTTTATACCCTATCTCCATATCAAGGTGAGTTGTTCGGCCATCACATCAAGCTCGTGCTTTGCCTTCTCTTCTGTTTCAGCTAGCTTGTGATTACATGCTTCCACCTCAGTCTTGGCCTTTCTCTAGGCCTTTTCAAGCTCCGTGGAATGCCATAAGTTATCATTTAGCTCGACAATGGCCTTAGACAATTTCTCCTCCTTGTCATTGGCCTGGCTCTCCCACTTGTTAGCCTTCGCCAATAGCACCGTGTATTTGGCCTGAGTAGAGTCATGGCTCTCTTTTTCCTATGGTAGCTCATTCTTCAAATTTCCAACACAACGAGCCCTATTTATCCTATGAATCAATTGCAATTGAAAATGATCCAAACAAAGGGAAAACAAATCAAGTCTTAGGGCTAGTTCACCATCCTCAAGGACCACCTCAAACATTCCCCCATATTCTGTGGGAGGGGTCTGGCTATTAGAGGATGCTCAAATTCAACGTATAATCCTATAGGGGGCTCCACTATGTCCTGCCTCATCAACCCACATGCAACAAAGTATGGAGGGTTTAATAATTGCCTCCACAAAGATTTCTTGGGTAGATAGTTCAACTCGGGCTTCAGTCTGAGGTGAAAGAGTGAATACTGGGCACATGATATGAATCATTCTAATCCTACTATAAATGTGTGTCATTTGATTGGAGTGATAAATCCAATGCCTCTATATAAAGGGGTGCTTAGGCTGGAACTTATTATTCCTTACTTGCAAAATTGAGAAATAGTGAGAGAAAAAACGCTCTTTCCTTCCTTTTCGAGTGGTGAAAGATTTTAGTTCAGTGGTTATTTTTTAGGTCGGTTTTAAGAGGAACAATTTATTTTTACTTTCAAGTCGTCTTTAGGTAATCTCTTTTTCTCGTACCTTACCACCTGCTATTGTTTTGTCTTTATTTATTTTCTTTTTAGCTTTTATCAAAATGTATATAGAAGAAACATCAGCCTCCAGCTCTGGCTCATAGAAGAGTCCTCAATATTCTAATGGAAACTCGGCCTCCTCTAATGAAACACGTTAATCATTGCCACAACCATCTACCATTCTCCCCTCCCTACTAGACAATGTCGACTATAAAAATGAGCATGCTTATACTCAGATTTCAGTGTCTAGGACTTAGAGGAGAAAAAATAGGAATATATGATCTGGCGAGCCGACAGGTCACGTTAGGGGTTGGGTGGCCATTCCTAAGACTTATGCGTTATTTCCCTAGGATGAAGAGAGAATAAGGAAGACCTATGACATCCCTCCTTCAATTCAAATAATGATTCCCTCTGAGGGGGCACGTGATAGTGATGCACCTTCGGCTGGGTGGACAGTTTTCCATGAGAAAGCTCTATGGCTAGGGGTAAGATTTCATTTGTATCCACTCATCAGGAAAATTTTGGCTAGGATGTAGCTTGCACCGGGGTAATTCATGCCTAATGGATGGAGATATATGCTCTACCCTACCCTTATATGTCAAGAACTTGGGGTCAATTTAGAGATGGCCGAGTTTAATGAGGCGTATATTCTGAAACAGAACCCCACAGAGCCGCAAATGATGTGTATGTTGGTGAAATAGGATTTTGGGGTGAACATGTCGCTTCCTGAAAATGAGAAAAATTGGAAAGAATATTGTTTCTACGTGTTAGGTCGGTAGGAGTACCCTACAAGTGATACTAGATTGGTAAGACGTGTCTAGAATGATACTAAGGTCATGATTAGGAATATGGCCTCTCTCATCACGACCTTGAGTCTTGGTGTGAAGTAGAGGTTGGTTGATATCCAAAACTATCTTTCTGAGAGAATGAACTATAGGGCCCTTTTAAATACTCTATGTTTTGTTGCTGATGAGTGCTCAAAAAGCAATAAAATTACCATGATTTTATGCACATTAATTGATTAAAAATATATATATTTATATGTTTTATCATATATTTATATAAATTTGTCTTTTTGGGAATCACGGGTATTTTTATTATTTTTCAGGTATTTTCGCTTAAAAACATAACTTAAAGACTCAAAGAGGAATACTGGAAGCAATACATCACAAATATATTAATAAATAAATGAGTAAAGGTCAACAAATATCGAAAAACTGGACAAATGGGTCAAAAAGGATGAAATCGCGCCGCCGCACAGCCCAGCCGTGTGCCTAGTCCCGCGCGCACCATGTTGTTGTTCCGCGCGCATGCCTGCGTGTCCCTGCTACTTGTATGTGCGCGCCATGCGTGCCCCTCATGCTGTCTGCGCACGCCGCCGCCCATTTCACCCCATTTTCGCGCACAACTGCCCAGCGTCATGCTGACGTCAACAATCACTACTCCGCATTTTCACCATTTTTTAACATTTTTCCCTCCATCCTCACCTATAAATACCCCTTCTTTCACTTCAAAACACACCTCAAAACACATTCTCTTTTCTCTTTCTTTCTCTCATTTCTTAGATTTTTTAGTTTTTTTAGTTTTTCTTACTTTTTAACTTTTCTTAGTTAATTTCTCTTAGTTTTAGAGTTCTTCCCTTTTTGGGAAGAACTAGTTATGTTTTTTTGTAATTTATTTGCTTTTTGATTCAATAAATGGGAGTGCAAATTTCGCTTGAAGGTTTTCCAACAACGGGAATAGCATCGAAGTTCTGTAAGGATTTTATTTTCTTTACAGTTATTTTTTATGCTTTATTCTTACATGTTATATTTAATTTGTCTGTAATTAAATTTAACTTTGCTGGCTTTTTGTAAACATGATATAATAATAACGTTGTTATGCTTGTGAAATATTAAATAGGTAAAAATCTCTAAAATGAATTGATTTTATTTTTATTCAAGATTTTATATTAAGAATGTTAGAGAGAAATATATTATTTTTCATTACAAACTTAAATCTGAAAATTAGATTTTAAGGTTTATTTATTCGGTTTGATTTAGAGTAGTGCTCTTTTATTTGTTGGTACAATCGTCCGGTTGTTAAAGTGAAGCTCTATTTCAAAATTTTTTATAAGAATTGTTATCTGAAAATGTATTGACAACATGTTTTCAGTAGTGGTTTTAAAACTTGAAAGTTAGTACTCGGATAACTAAATTCTTAGGTTTAATTTGGATACCTTGAATAAAGTTTAAACTGTCTAACCCCACCAAAGGTGGCATTTAAATGGTTCATTTTCAATCTCTTAGAAAAAGGAATCAATTTAATTAAACAAATTAGTTATCAACCCCACCCATAGGTGTTAATTGATTTGTTTAGTTAACAAAGAATATCTAACCCCACCGAAGATGGTATTCATACAAAAAAAAAAGAGAATCAATAAATATCAATTCATATCTTTAATAACCTAAATAATATGAGCAAGCATAATTAACTTAGTTATTATATCCATAAATACTCAACTATTATAAAAGATAAAATTTGCATAAATGTTTATTGAATCTATGTTTAATTTTATGTAAGTAGATTAAAAACACAAAACCCAAAAATATCTTGACAGGATGTTTAGGATTTAATTTCGTTTTTAAAAGTTTGAATAATAAATTAAAAACCACATACATTCATTCCTTAAATTGACCTTGGGAGTATACTTATCATTTTCTATGAAATGATTAGTGCACTTGCGAGAGTATTATAAATATAAAATCAAAGTATTGGCAATAATCGGCGATGTCGATTTTCGCTCATCAAGTTTTTGGCACCGTTGCCGGGGAGTTCTGTCTAGGAGACTAGTTCTTGAAAGTTTTTGTGCCACTAGTCTTTCCTAGGAACGTTGCTCTGTCTAGAAGGATGGTTTTTAAAGAGTCTTTGCCCCACCATTCTTTCTTGGGAGCACTCTTGGATAATACTGATTATGTTATTTTATCTTGAAAAAAAAAACTTAAATAAATTTTAAATAAAAAAAATCAATTTATTTTATTTTTATTAATTTTTTTTATTATTTTTTTTTCTTTAACTATATATATATATTTATTTAACTTATTTAACTTAGGTTTTTACTAACTTAATTAACTTAGATTTTTAATTAACTTAACTTAATTAACTTAGATTTTTAATTAACTTAGATTTTCATTAACTTAATTAACTTAGTTTTTTTTTACTTCACTTAACTTAATTAACTTAAATTTTTAATTAACTTAACTTAATTAACTTAGATTTTTACTTTAATTAACTTAGATTTTTCATTAACTTAATTAACTTAGATTTTTACTTCACTTAACTTAATTAACTTAGATTTTTATTAACTTAATTAACTTAGATTTTTACTTCACTTAACTTAATTAATTTAGATTTTCATTAACTTAATTAACTTAAATTTTTACTTTCATTAACTTAATTAACTTAGATTTTTCATTAACTTAATTAACTTAGATTTTTTACTTCACTTAACTTAATTAACTTAGATTTTAATTAACTTAATTAACTTAGATTTTTACTTCACTTAACTTAATTAACTTAGATTTTTACTTCACTTAACTTAATTAACTTAGATTTTCATTAACTTAATTAACTTATATTTTTACTTAACTAAACTTAATTAACTTAATTTTTATAGCATGAAAAGTAAAGATCTAAGGGAGTTCTGTCTAGGAGACTAGTTCTTGAAAGCCTTTGTGCCACTAGTCTTTCCTGGGAACGTTGCTCTCTCTAGGAGGATGGTTTTTAAGGAGCCTTTGTCCCACCATTCTTTCCTGGGAGCACTATTGGTTAATACTGATTATGTTATTTTAACTTGAAAAAAAAATTAAAAAACAAAATTAAAAAACAAAATTCTGAAACTATCTCCAAAATTTTAAAGTTTTAATTACAATCTCAAGAGTTAGTTTCTTTGTCTGATCTAGGTACAATTGTGTTTTGATGCCTTAATTATTTGATTTGCACCTAGATGTGAGTTATCTAAAACCCTCAAGTATGCCCTAGTTTTAAGTACAAATTGTTTTTTTGAAAATCTATAGGGCATGTTTGAAACAGTACAGGTAGACAACCTTGTTTTACTTGTAGGTTTGATTGACTCAATGATGAGGAGACATTGAGTTTACTTAAAATGCAATCCCCAAGTTACGTCTTGCTAAGACGTTAAACTAAGCGCTGGATGGAGGCAACCCATCATTTTAGTTTAGAGCAATTTGTTTGTATACACTTTAATGATGAATATGATGGATGCACCTGCATTTCTTCATTACTACTTACACATTCTTAGGAAATAGGTAATCTTTCTTCTCTTTTCTCTTTATCTTTAATTTACAGTTGTTACATTGAGGACAATGTAAGTTCTAGGTTGGGGTGATGAAAAGTTACCATGCTTAATTCAAAAAAAAAGATTTAACAATTTAAAAATAAAAATAAAAATAAATATTTTTATTTATTTATTAATTTTTTTATCACGTTTTCATTTTTTGTGTTTGGTTTTATTTTTTGTTTTGTGTAATTTAGTAATTTTTGGAATTAAAATTAAAAACAAAACAAAAAAAATATTTTCTCACAAAAATTTATCATTTCTTCAAATCAAATTTAAGTAAATAGTTAAGTCTTTTGTAGTGTTAGATTAATTTTTGAAAAACGTATCATGAAATATTTTGTAATTATTTTTGATAATTAGTTAGTTTTTGTCATAACTAGTATTTCTTGATAAAATGTGGAAATTATATTAAACCCAAAATCGGTGTTTAAGAATTGTTTTTAGTGGAGACTACCCTTGTGAGATATAATTTGAGCCTAATTTCCTTTATTCAGAGTGAAATATATATTTTTTCTACTCCAAACACATTTCTTATTTCTTCAATTGTTTTTTTAGATGATCTCTATAGGTATTAGCATTGAATGTATGAATTTGTTTTTCATCTCAATAGAGTATCGTATATTTTTATTATTATTTTTTCTTAGATTAAATGATTTGAGTAGAAATTGATAGTATATGCTTATATCTCATTCATGCATGACTACTACAAAAAAACAAAAGAGACATATTTGGGGTTACCTAAACCAAGATCAAACAGAAAAGCCACAAAATTAACTACTCACCAAAATCCTAAAAAAATGTACAATCTGTACATGGGTTGACTCTCTAAAAAAATAGAGAGGTAAAGAATATATAGTATAATCTATATACTATGACCCACATTGCCTACAAAGTTGTGAGTACAGGCTAATTACAAAAGAAAGATATAGGAAGTAATTCCCTAAAAAGTCATCGCAATTTCTTCATTTGTAAAAGGCATATATCTTGAAATTATTTCTTAATGAGTTTGATTTATGCATGAAAATAATTTTTATATATGATATCTTTATAAATTATACATTCGATTCCTTTCATGAGATCAATGTTAAAATAACACTTTGAGCCTTTATTCTTTATGCATATGCGAACATATTAGTTCATTTCTATACATCAACTCTTTCGCATATAAAGTAGTATGAGTGTTTGAACCCATAGGATTCAGTGTTTTGAGAGTATTGACTTGTGAGGAATAGAGTCGAAGTGAATTCTGATTCATGACGCTGAAATTGGGTGAAATTAAATTGATACATTTTTTATATGAAATATGAAAATGATTTTCGACTAATTATAATAATAATTCATGATTGTTTAAAGAGATTAAAATAACTTATTCTTGAGATTTTAATTATGGTCTTAAAGGAGATTAAAAAGTATGAGATATTTTGTGATATGTTGTTTTCTTTTATTCTTAAAAGTTAATTTTTGATTTTGTTGTAATTTTAGTTTTTAAGTTGATTGTTTTTATTATTTCTTTTAATTTTTGCATTTAGTTCAATATTTGTGGGTATCATTACTGAAAACCCTCACGAGACTCAAACTCGTCAACTACGGCAACCTAGGGGTTTAAAGGCTTGTTGCATAGGCTAAATGCAACCGTGTCAATCCACGGAAGTGATTTAGGATAGTTTAATTTTTAGTTTTTATCGCTTCTCTTGCTAAGGGACTAGCAAGAAGCTAGTTGGGGGTTGTGATCAGTGCTCAAAAAGCATTAAAATTAACATGATTTTATGCACATTAATTGATTAAAAATATATATATTTATATGTTTTATCATATATTTATATATATTTGTCTTTTCGCTTAAAAAGGTAACTTAAAAACTCAAAGAGAAATACTGGAATCAATACATCACAAATATATTAATCAATAAATGAGGAAAGGTCAACAAATATCGAAAAATTGGACAAAATGAGTCAAAAAGGTCAAAAATGTCAAAAAGAAGGAAATCGTGCCGCCGCTCTGCCCAGCCGTGCGCCCAGTCCCGCGCGCGCCATGTTGTCGTCCCACACCCACGCCCATACCCGCGCGCACCCCTGTGCACTGCTGCTTCCCGCGCGCACATGCCTGCATGCCCCTGGTGCTGTCTCCGCGTTTTCACCATTTTTTAACATTTTTCCCCCACTTTTTCTCTTTCTCTTCACTTCAAAACACATTCTCTTCTCTCTTTCTTTCTCTCATTTCTTATATTTTTTAGTTTTTTAATTTTTCTTAGTTTTTAGCTTTTCTTAATTAATTTCTCTTAGTTTTAGAGTTCTTCCCCTTTTGGGAAGAACTGGTTATGTTTTTTTGTAATTTATTTTCTTTTTGATTCAATAAATGGGAGTGCAAATTCCGCTTGGAGGGTTTCCAACAACGGGAATAGCATCGAAGTTCTGTAAGGATTTTATTTTTTTTACAGTTATTTTTTATGCTTTATTCTTACATGTTATATTTAATTTGCCTGTAATTAAATTTAACTCTGCTGGCTGTTTGTAAACATGATATAATAATAACGTTGTTATGCTTGTGAAATATTAAATAGGTAAAAATCTCTAAAATGAATTGATTTTATTTTTATTCAAGATTTTATATTAAGAATGTTAGAGAGAAATATATTATTTTTCATTACAAACTTAAATCTGAAAATTAGATTTTAAGGTTTAGTTATCCGGTCTGATTTAGAGTAGTGCTCTTTTATTTGTTGGTACAATCGCCCGGTAGTTAGAGTGAAGCTTTATTTCAAAAGTTTTTATAAGAATTATTATCTGAAAATGTATTGACAACATGTTTTCAGTACTGGTTTTAAAACTTGAAAGTTAGTACTCGGATAACTAAATTCTTAGGTATAATTTGGACACCTTGAATAAAGTTTAAACTGTCTAACCCCACCAAAGGTGGCATTTAAATGGTTCATTTTCAATCTCTTAGAAAAAGGAATCAATTTAATTAACGAAATTAGTTATCAACCTCACCCATAGGTGGTAATTGATTTGTTTAGTTAACATAGAATATCTAACCCCACCAAAGGTGGTATTCATACAAAAAAGAGAGAATCAATAAATATCAATTCATATCTTTAATAACCTAAATAATATGAGCAAGCATAATTAACTTAGTTATTATATCCATAAATACTCCACTATTATAAAAGATAAAATTTGCATAAATGTTTATTGAATCTATGTTTAATTTTATGTAAGTAGATTAAAAACACAAAACCCCAAAATATCATGACAAAATGTTTAGGATTTAATTTCATTTTTAAAAGTTTGAATAATAAATTAAAAACCACATACATTCCTTCCTTAGATCGACCTTGGGAGTATACTTTCATTTTCTTTGAAATGATTCGTGCACTTGCGAGAGTTTTATAAATATAAAACCAAAGTATTGGCAAGAATTGGCGATGCCAGTTTTCGCTCATCAGTTGCGTGTGGGTTAACGAGCTTTTTCTAGTGCCTGGGCTTCTGCTAAATGTTGCACTCTTCCTACAAATTTTGGGGGGCGTTTTGAAGTGGTGCAGGAGGATGGTGACCATTAGTTTCTTTGCATCCCATTTTATCATTTATATATATACATGTTTTTTTAAGGTGCTCAACCCTTATTTTTTTATTTTTTATAATTCGGCAGACCGCATGGATTTGATCGCTGATCATTTTTTTGCTATGATGATGGAGGGAAAAGTGGCATCGAGAGGAACCGACTCACCGATTGGTTGATGCCTTACTCCTTGGGTCGGATTCTTAGTGGGTAAGAAGAGGGGTAAGGCCATTATTGAGGACCTTATTACTGGTGTTGATAATGTCGTGCTTAATCGGGCCTTGGCACCTAAGTACCTTGATCGTTATACGAGCCACATTTCCATGGAAGGGTGCAAGGAATAGCTTGTAGATATTTTTGGAGGGACCGATGTTGGTGAGATCATTCGCCATTAGTTGTTTCATATGTGTTATACTTTTTCTTTGTATTACTTAGCGTTTTCTAGTGTGAGCTGAATTCTCGTTTGCTTAACCTTTTTCACTTTTTTTTGTGTAGTTAATGTTAATCTGTGATTTCGATAAAACTCACAATGTGGGCTATTTAAAGTCCAAGCTTGTTAAGCAGAAACAAGCTCATGCATCCATACACTCGAAATGCATCGCTTTGCTTGCGAGAGCAACAAAGTGGGAGAGCGAGAGCATTGATAAGGAGGAAAAGCTGAAAGAGGTGGGCTCTGAGCTTAATGCAAGTGTTTGATGAGTGATCGAGCTGGAGGAGGGGACGGGGGAGGTGCATAAACAGGTTACGGCCTCTATTGAGGAGGGGTGACATCAAGCCAAAACCAACGTGGATGCTATGGCACAGAAGCTCAAGTCAAGTGTCGAGCGTGCATGTGAGCTAGCGATAGAGACTTTTAAGACAGAGGCTAAAAGAAAATATTTGGGGGAATATTACTATCACATTCTAGATATCCCTATTATATCTCCCTATAATCAAGGCTACTCAACTGAGGAGGAGGGGGAAGGGTTGGGCTCCTCTACTGGTGAAGATGACCTCGATGTTCCTTGGGTAGGGACTATTGATTCTTGAGCCCTTTTTTTGTTGTTGTAAGCTCGATGTCTTTTTGGCTTGTATAGACACAAGCTTTTACTTGAACTTGTGAACGATACTAAATAAATGGATTAATTTGACTATTTATTGTGTATTTATGATGTTGACCTACCTTTTTTCCTTTATGTAAGGAAAGAGAGAACAAATAAGATTTATTTAATTTTCCTTTCCTATAAAAAAGGGTTGGAGAATAATGGTTTGATTCACTTTTTTAAGAAACAAGCTGGTGACTCTAACTTTTCTGTTCGCAACTTATGGATTCTGATAGGACAAATAGACGATTAGTTTGGGAATTTCATATTTCTAATGGTAGGCTTGAGGACGAAGTTATTTTTCTTAAAGTTGAGGTCATGAAACTAAAGTGTGATACTAAAGAGATAGTGTGCGAACTTGATGCTTGTAAGGAGCAATTAATCCAAACCCAAGCTCGAGAAAAGAGGACCATGGCTAGTATGGTCACTCTTGTTGAGCAAGAATCGTACTGGGTAAATTTTTATATGAAGCACTCTCAGAGTGCTTTTCTCAAGGTTATGGAGGTTACCGAGGATCTAGAGTGGGGGACTACTTTCCATAATGGAAACACACCCTGAACTGGTGATATATGCATGTGAGAAAGTTGTTGAGATTCAAGCTGAATTGTTACCTTTAGTTGAGGAAAATAGTGATCCTGATACTGGTAGTATGTCCAGGCGGTTGAAGATTTTGTAGTGTATATATATATATATATATATATATATATATATATTATGAATGAAGGCCAATATGAGTGGTATGTAATAATTACTAATTTTAATAACGAAAAATAAGAGTGATATATGTTAATGTATAGTGGTTGTTTGGTATAATGCCCATTTATAATGGAAAAGGCTTGACCTGGTTCTTAACTGGGGTGTTCTATATTTTTATCTCTTTTTAACTGGTTGAGCGCCGACCTAGTTCCTGACCGAGGTAGGTTGCTTGACCTCTTCATCTTGTTAAGGTGGCCTATTTATTTATCTAGATGCATCACTTCTGATGTCGATTTATAATGTAAAAATCTTGACATGGTTCTTGATCGGTGTGCTTTATATTTTTATCTCTTTTTAACTGGTTGAGCATCGACATGGTTCTTGACTGAGGTAGGTTGCTCGACCTCTTTAGCTTCTTAGGGCGGTCTATCGGATTTATTTATCTAGGTGTACCGCCTCTGATGCCCATTTATAATGGGAAAATCTTAACCTGGTTCTTGACCAATATGCTTTATATTTTTATCTCTTTTTAACTGGTTGAGCGCCGACCTAGTTCCTGACCGAGGTAGGTTGCTCGACCTCTTCATCTTGTTAGGGCGGCCTATCTAATTTATTTATCTAGGTGTGCCACTCCAGATGCCTATTTATAATGAGAAAAGCTTGTATAAATGATCAATTGCTGCAAAGAAAAAATTATTTCATAAATACACGCCGTGTTTTGCTGTTACAAGAAAAAGATATATGGTAACATACATGTCTTTTTAGAAATTGTATCCTTTCAAGTGTCTGGCATTCTAGCTTGTCCCTTCTTCCTTTAATTCAATGCTTTTCAATAAGTAGGCCCCTTCTAGCGTTATCTCCATTATTTGATAAGGTCCCTCTCAATTGGCACTCATTTTACCGACCATTCGTTCTTTTTTTGTTGGGGAAAACCCTTATGAGGATCCAATCACCCCTAGAAAATTTCTTAAATCGCACATATTTGTTGTAATACTCTAATATTGCTCTTTTTTATTCTATCACCCTTCTCAAAGCTTCATCCTTTTTCTTCTCCGCTATGGTGAGCTCGTCTTCTCTTCTTATCTCGTTTTGTTCCTCTGTTAGGGTTGATCTAGGAGTATGGATTGTTACTTCGGTAGGTAAGACCGCCTCGGTTCCATATACTAGGGAGAAGAGGGTCTTATTTTTGCTTCCTTTGGGGTTTGTTCTAACAGCCCATAATGCTCCTAGTAACTCTTCCACCCATCTTCTTTTGGCCCTTTCCAGCTTTTTCTTTAATAAATTGATGAGTAACTTGTTGGAGGATTCTGCTTGACCATTAGCCTGAGTGTAATAGGGCTTTAAGTGGCCTATCTTGATATTGTATTTGAAGGTGAATGCTTTTAATTTTTGACCTATGAATTTTTGCCTGTTATGTGTAACCAACTCTTTGGGGAGACTGAATTGACAAATTATGGACTTCCATATGAATTTGATGACATTCTCCTCTCGAATTCATGCTAGGGCTTCTGATTCGATCCATTTTGAAAAATAGTCTGTTGCGACCAAGAGAAACCTTTTTTGGCTCGTGCCCATGGGCAAAGGTCCTACAATATCGAGTCCCTATTTGTAGAAAGGCTAAGGGCTCATTACTCTGACCATGGAATTGAGGGGTGTGTGGGTTAGAGGGCCAAATCTCTAACATTTGTCACGTTTCTGAGTGTATTTAATGCAATCCTTCAACATGGTGGGCCAATAATAACCTTGTCTCATAATCTAATGGGATTGCCTTATACCACTAGAGTTCGAACCATAATCTCCCTCGTGTGCTTCAGACATTATTCTTTATGCTCCCTCAATGGCTATGCATAGGAGGTCGGGGCCTAGTGGGGTTTTGCGGTACAATTTTCCTACCATAATCATATACCGACCTACTTTAGCTTCAATTTATTTCGTAGTTAAGCGGTCTTCAGGTAGGTCCTCCCTATCTAAGAAATTATAGATCGAAGTGTACCACGTGGTAGAGCCTATCTATCCGATAATTTTTTCGGCCTCTTCCATAGATGCCTTTGCCAACACAGTTAATGAGACTACTCGATCTTGCTTGGTTTCCCTTATTGATGCCAGGGTTGCTAAGGCATCAACGTGGTTATTCTCATTTTGAGTTATTTGTTCGATCTTGAACTCTGAGAACTTGGAACACTCACATTTTAATCTCTCCAAATATTTCATCATTCTACCATTCCTTGCCTCATAAGTTCCCAGGAACTAATTGACTACCAGCCTGGAGTTGTTATATAGGGTAATTATATTTGCCCCTAACTTTTTGCAGTTATGACTCCGAAAATATAAGCCTCATACTCTGTGATATTATTGGTTGCCGAAAAATCAAGCATGACTGTGCATTCGAAGTAGTTGTCGTATTTATCATCTATAACCACCCCCAGTCATCCACCTTTAAAGTTGTGTACTCCATCTACAAATACCTGCCAGATTGGGGCTTTTGTTAGGTAGATTGTGCATACCTCTGCCCATATCCTTCCATTAAGTTGTTGTATCCCCTGAGATTAGTAGGTGCCATCATGTTCATCAATGCATGTATTTTGTCAGGATTGGCCTCTATTCCCCTCGCTGATACGAGGTATCCTAGGAATCTTTCTACAGCCATATCAAAATTGCATTTTTTTGGGTTAAGTTTCATGCCATACCTTTGTATTACTTCGAATATCCCTTGTAAGTCTTTGATATGGTCTAAGGGTTGAGCTAACTTAACCACCATAACATCGATGTACGCTTCCAAGTTCTTGCCCAACTGTCTTTCAAACATTTTTGTTGACGAGGCATTGATATGTTGCCCCTATATTCATTAATCTGAATAGAATTCTTGTGTAACAGAACGTTCCTGCTTCAGTTATGAAAGAAGTTTTTTCTTCATCATCGGGGTGCATTTTGATTTAATGATACCCAAAATATGCTTCCAAGAAGCTCATCAAACCAAATCCAGAAGAGGCATCTACCAGTTGGTCAATGATTAGGAGGGGGAAACAGTCTTTTGGGGAATGCCTTTTTTAGGTCAGTGAAGTCTACGCACCACACGTCTTTTTAACCAGTACCACATTTGAGAGCTATGAGGGGTATTCGACTTCCCTAATTACCCCTGCCATTTTGAGGGCGACCATATGCTGTTTTATTGCCTCATTTTTCTCTCTATGGAACTTTCATTTCCACAATTGGATGGGTCTGGCTTCTAGTTCGACGTTTAGTCAGTGGGTTATGACTCGTGAATCAATTCCTAATATGTCTATGGGGTTCCATGAAAATATGTCTGCATTGGATTCTAGAAATGACGAGAGCTCCTCCTCGAGCTCTATTGCTAAGTTTTCATTGATTTTCACCTTGTGGCCACTTCCCTTCTATTTAGTTAGATGTCCATTAACTTATTCATAAAGACTAACCTTATTATGCTTTTATTATTGGTACGCCTTGGAAGGAGAACTTTCGGTGATTTCTATTTGGTGTTAGCTCCCTTCATTGTGACATTATAGCAACGCCGATCATTCTTTTGATCTCCTCTCAACTCTTCAGGGCCTTCAGTTGTAGGGAACTTGATTACCTGATGGAAGGTGGATGGGACTACATTTATGTTGTGTATCCAAGGTCTTCCGAGGAAGGCTTTGTAATGCACTAGGGCATCGATGATGACAAAATTGGTCATTACTATCACTCATTTATCCATGACAGGTAAGATCATTGTTCCTTTTGTGTAAGTGGTGTTGTTGTTGAATCCTATGAGAGGCATCTTTTTTTACGATGTTTGTGTCATCTTATCCGAGGGCCTTGGCAGTTGTTTGGAATAAGAGGTCTATGGAACTCCTGGTGTCAATCATTACCCGTCGGATGTCGCAAGACCCGATTCTCAGAGTTATGGCCAGAGTGTCCTCATTCTGCAGCTCCCTCGTAAATCTTTTGTGAGCGTTATTGGAGACCCCACTAATTCCTGGCTCGTGATGAATGGAGTGGATGGTTTTAATGTTGGTCCCCCCACAAGGCTCTTTTCCTGCACTTGATGAGTATGTTGGTCAAAATATTCTTCGTTCACTTTGGTAGCCTCTTCTTCCATCCTCATTTGTTGTGATGAGGTCCTTGCAATATCCTCTTTCCAAGAATGCCTCCAATTCTCTTTTGAAGTTTCTACAATCCCTTGTCTCGTGGCTTATATCTTTGTGAAAAGCACACCATTTCGATACATCTCTCCCTAGAGTACTCATCTTGGTTGGCCACCTAGTCTCGGGCTCCCTTTCCATCCTCTGTATAACCTAGGTTAAATCGACCTTTAAGGGAGGGGAGCTTTTGTTTACTACCCAATTTCTGTTTATCGACGAATTTGTTTCTTGTCTGTTGCTTGGAACAAATCGTTTGTTTCTGTAAGTTTGGCAAGTTTGGTGTGTTTAGTCTGGGCTCATTCTTCTTTTTTCTTTGTTTGGGGTTAGGATCAACTTTTCACCCATTTAACGGTCTTTGGTTAGGATAAGCTCCCTTTCCAAGTTGATGAACTTTATGGCCTCCCCATATGCTTCCTCTAAGGTACGTGGTACTGTTTTTGTTAATTCCATGAACATGTTGGAATTTTTTAGCAGGCCTCGCCTAAAGGCTCGACGTGCTCCTTTTCTCCTTGCACGATTGAAAAGAGGTGATAAGATTCTTTTCTCAAGGATTTGTTACAGGGGTAGTTGGTGATAAATAACTTGGAAAACTGTGGGAAAGAGACTCTAGACCTGGGAGGTAGATTTTTGAATCATTTCTCTGTGCCATCACAGAGGGTGGCTACGAACAGTTTGCACATCATTGCGTCTCTCTTTTCTTGGGTAAGGCTCATGGGTGCCATGGAAGTTTTGAAATGTTGGACATGCATCACTAGATCCTTCATCCCAAAATAGTCAGGGCATTTGGGAGCACTGAACTTGGGAGGAGGTTTATCATTTTCTATTGCATCTGAGAAGGTAGAGACGTATAATTGTTCACAATCGCTATCCACCTCATAGAGAGCCTTTCCTTTTTCCTACCTCTCACTTGCCTCTTTCAAAACCTTATCTTGTCTTTTATTGTTCTTCTCTAAGGCTTGAATCCTATCTCCCAGCTTCTTTTTTCTTGAAGCCAATGCTCCTCATCAGAATGAACCGAGGCAGAGATGGGGTTTCCCTCCATTTCCTGCTCAGCAAATCGGCACTTGGCATGACCGCGCCCTATTACCTATCCATTAACTAGTTCGACAGCAGGATTATCTGAGGTTCTTTCTTCCACCTAAGATTGTAGAACCCAATTTTCTCTTCTGGTTTCGTTGAGCTCTTTTCTTAGTTCGAGCAATTGATGAGATAACTTTTAATAGATGGTGTTGTTTTCTACCTTAGTTCCACTGGTTACCGGCGGCGTGTTTTGTTGAATAGCCACTGTTTTGGGATTGGTCGAATTAGACCCTCTCTCAGACGGAGTTATAGCCATGGTTTTTGAATTGTAGGTAGCGTGCAACGGTCCTTATAAGATATGGGGTCAGAAACTTACAATTAACCTTAGAATCTATGCCTCCACGGTGGGAGCCAAAATGTTAGGGCTCAAAACCTTAACAATGAACTTGTAGAGAGAGATGAGTGTGAAGGGGTCAATGTGTGGATCTTCATGAGTGGTCCATCTATTTATAGCACATTTATATGTACAATTGTCAAAGATATAACATGTACATGTAACTGTATGTGAGGAGGGCATGATTAACTTAAAGTATAATGTGTTAGAGATCCAGATCTAGTATTACTCAAGATGTTAATGAGCTTGTGTTGATCTTAGGCTTGGTCTGAATAGGACTCGAGCCGACCTCTTTCTGAATAAGGCTCGAGCTAACCTATTTCTAAATAAGGTTCGAGCTGACCTTGGGCTTGGTCTATACCATGGATGGGATGTATAAGGTACTTCATCATCTATCTTGGACTCGACTTGGCTTGGATAGGTTACCATGTCCATACTTTGGGTCGGCTTGCATGTCCAAACAATTACCAACATCGACCAATGAACTCAACCCTTCAAGAATAAGCTTATAGTCTTTAAAAACCAAATTCATCATCTCAGAATCACTAGCCATTGCTTCATTGAAATTATTATTGAATTCTAGATTCCGTTTCCAAACTCCCAAAAGCTCTTCCTCTGAGAAATTTCAAAGGGTGTAATTGATTCCTTTCCATCTTCTTGAAACCAATTTCCCAAGTAATGAAATGGAGTTACTATAGTTGGATCAACCATCATCATACCAAGTTGGAACAGGTTAGGGACTTCATCTTTTAGAAGAAACTTTGAAGAAGGCATGAGAATATATGCTTCTTCTATAATCGATCTGTTACTCTCCATTTTGAATTTCATTTTTTTTCTCTATAACAGATCATTTAATGGTCCAAACATTTCTATCATTGAAGAGCTTGTCAGTTATGGCTATAGTTGGTAACAGTGTCAATACTTTGATGGGAAGCATGGCTATAAAAGGGATGTTATGGTCCCTAAGCTCAACACACAATTCTAGTAAAACACACCATCCATTTGAGTGTTATTAAGAGCTTAGAAGTTCCTAACATAGAGAGCAAATCAGTTTTAATCAGTTTGGAGCTTAAAAAACAATTTCAATGGTTCGAGGCAAGATCGTTACTTTAATTTTTTTCGATTCCTTTAGTTTGTTTATTCCACATTTAGGTCGATTAATTTATACTTGCATTTGGTATCAAAGAATATATTATCTCTGTCTTGATCAACTTTAAACAATCTCTATTTTTCTCTGTTTCACTAAGGACCTTCAAATTTGGTTTTTTGAAAGGCTCAGTTTTCATGCCTATGAAAATTATAAATGATTTCAAAACCATGAAGAAAATCATTTCAATTTGGCATTCGCGTTCATTGGAATGTATTAATTAACTTTTTATTTAAAATAACATTTTTTATTTAAAATGAGACCATGAATCACTTGGAAATTCAATTATGAGATACGGTTAGGTATTCATTCGTATTGTAACCGATTCGAGTTGACCCGACTAGAGGTTGAAGATGAAGTCAAGAGCAAAAAAAATATGTTTTCCAGGATTCAAAACCTTGGGAGAAATCCAAGCAACTAGACTACTAGGCTACAACATGTTTACTCTTGTTTTATGTACAATGCTTATTATATATTCTGAATTTAATTTTTTTTATTAAAAAAATCAAATATAATTTTAATGTGATTAATAATTTAACTTAGGTTTGTCATGTGTAGAATATCTATTATAAATGTGACATTTATTTAAATAATTTTAACACATTAAAATTTATTTATGATTAAATACATTATGTTTAAATTATTTGTGTTTTTATTTGTATGTATAAACTATACATATGAAATTTGGTTAAATAATTTATGCATAATGGAATTAATTGTTAATAGCTCTTTATGAATTTAATTTGTGCATATATTATTTAATTTACTTGTATAATTTATTGTCATTTATTTATACATGTAATCTTAAGATAGATAATATTTATACATTTGGAATTAAATTAATATTGCTTATGGTTTTATGCAATAATTGAGCCTAAGGATTTGGCTCATGTTTAAGTAATTCATATAGTTTAATTAATTAGGGAGTAGTCACAACATCCTTAATTAATTAAAACTATAATAAGGTTTATTTAGAATCACATTTATAAAAATAAATATTAATTGTAATTAATCATATGTAATATAATAAATCTTATCCCACATAAATTTTTATTATATTTTTGTGTGATTAATTCAGATAGAATATCAAATTATATTTTCTAATTTACCCCCATGAATTAAGAAAATGAACATAATTTGATAGTTTTATCATAAAGTTAAGATGAATCTAATTGAATTAAAATTTTATTCCACAGGTAATTTTTATGTCACTAGATTCATATTTTTCATGATTTACATTGGTAAAAATTATTTTAATTTAGGTCTCAAATTTTAATAAGCATATAATCTTTCATTGCAGTTTCACAACCTGTGAATTTCTCTGATATTCTTTGTGACATTCTCGAATTGAAATGGGATAATTATAAAGTATGGAAGGAAATAATTCTCCTTCATCTAGGATGGATGGATATTGATTATGCTATTAGGAAAAACAAACCACCTAAAATTACTGAAACCATCATTCCAGTGAATATCATGCTTTATGAACAATGGGAGCGATCTAATCGCCTTAGCATGATGTTCATTAAGACTAAGATCTCTGCTGGTATTTGTGGTTCTGTTAATAAGCATAACAATGTTTAGGACTTGTTAAAGGCCATTAATGATTAGTTCATCACTTCACATACGGCTTTAGCAAGCACCCTTATTATGAAGTTCTCTTCCTTAAGACTCACTAGTGTGAAAGGTGTGCGCGAGCATGTTATGTAAATGAGAGACATTGTGGCTCAACATAAGAATCTAGAGGTTGAGATGTTAGAATCCTTCTTGGTGCACTATATCCTTAAAACTCTCCCATATCAGTACGAGCCATTCAAAATCTTATTCAATACACATAAGGATAAATGGCCAATCAATGAACTAATGACCATGTGTGTTCAAGAGGAAGGGAGGCTTGTTATGGAATTTTGTGAAAGTGCAATGTTGGCTACAATATACGAGAAAGGAAAATCTCAATACAAATAGAAAGGAAAAGGGATAGTTCTAACTCAGGTTGATATTAAGAAAGAAGCCAAGTTTTTCTTCTGTAAAAAGAAGAGACACGTGAAGAAGGAATGTATCAAATTCCAAAAATGGCTTAAGAATAAAGGTCATCCATACTCGTTTGTTTATTATGAATCTAATATGGTTAATGTTAATGTTAACACCTGGTGGAAGCCAGTGGGAAGTGAGCAATAAATCTTATTCGGTAACAAGATGAGATCACATGTGGAGGTTGTAGGGACATGCAGTTTGATTTTAAATAGTGGTTTTATTTTAGAATTAGAAAATACCTTTTATGTTTCAAGTTTCTCTAGAAGCTTGATTATTCCTTTTGATTATTCCTTTCACTTTTTAGAAACATCTTTCAATTTATTTAATAAATCTGATTATATTGGGAATGGTATTTTTTTATGGTCTTTACTGTATTAATTTACAAAATAACGTCGCTCATAGCACTATGCATATGCAAAATGGCACTAAAAGGTGTATTATTGATGAGGACTTTTCTACATTGTGGCATAGGAGATTAGGACATATCTCAGTAGAAAGAATTAAAAGATGAGTGAAAGATGGGGTACTTAGTACTCTATATTTTACTAATCTTGAGACATCTGTGGACTGCATTAAGGGGAAGTAGACTAACAGGTCAAAGCAAGGTGCCAATAGGAGTTCAAACATATTAGAAATTATACATATGGATATATGATGTCCAGACATGGACATTCAAGGTCAGAAATATTTTATCACCTTTATTGATTATTTTTCTCGATATATGTATGTCTATATGCTTCATAATAAAAGTGAAGCATAAAATGCCTTTAAGAGCTTTAAGGTTGAAGTAGAGAAACAATGTAAAAAGAAAATAAAACTCATAAGATCAGATAAAGATGGTGAATATTATGGTAGATATACTGAGAATGGACAGGTGCCAGTTCTATTTGCTTAGTTTCTTCAAGAGCATGGGATAGTTGCCCAATACGTTATGCCTGATTCACTAGACCAAAATGGTGTAGCAAAAGGAGAAACCAAATATTATTGGACATGGTACGAAGTATGCTTAGCTACTCCAATATTCCTAAATCCTTGTGGACTAAAGCTTTAAAGACGTCTATCTATATATTAAATCAAGTTCCAACCAAGGTTGTCTTAAAGACACCATTTGAATTATGGAAAGGTTGGAAATTGAGTTTGCAACATATGCTCGTTTAAGGATCCCCGTTTGAAGTGAGAATTTATAATTCACAAAAGAATAAGTTAGACCCAAGGACCATTAGTGGGTATTTCATTGGATATGCTTAAAGGTCTAAGGGATATAAATTTTATTGCACTGTTTCATAGCACTAGGCTTGTGGAATCAAGAAATGAAAAATTTCTTTAGAATGACTTCAATAGTGGGAGCAATCAATTCCAGGGCATTGGTCTTGAGAAAGATCATTCAGATGCTCATTGTGCCACTTCAAGTAATGGACTGATCGTTGTTGTTAATAACGCACCTCAAGTACAAACATGTGTTGAAGAACCCAATCCTAGAAGTACCACAAGTTGTTGATCCTGGTTTAGTAGATGATGAAATTCAAGAGTTGCCTGAAGCTGTTGAACAACAAGCTGAACAACATGTTCCTGCTCCTCAGGAGAATTTTGAAGCAATATTTAGAAGATCTACTAGAGTAAGGAAATTAGTGATTCCTAGTGATTATGTTGTGTATCTACAAGAGTGTGACTATAATTTTGCAGCGTAAAATGATCCTAAGACATTTTCACAGGCCAAAAGTTCTAAGGTTTTGAACTTATGGTACTATGCTATGAAAGAAGAGATGGATTCTATGGCATCTAACTGAGTTTGGGATTTCATCAAGTTACTTGATGTTGTAAAAGCCATTGGATGTAAATGGGTTTTTAAGACAAAGAAATACTTCTAAGACAATATTGACAGACATAAGGCAAGACTAGCTGCCAAAGGATTCACTCAAAGGGAGGGAATCGACTACATGGAGACATTTTTTCTTGTATCTAAGAAAGATTCACTTTGTGTGATCATGGAATTGGTTTCCTATTTTGATTTGGATTTTCATCAAATGGATGTGAAAATGGCTTTCCTTAATGGTAACCTAGAGGAAGAGGTTTATATGAAATAGCTTGAAGGATTCTTCTCTAGTAATGGTGAACATTTGGTTTGTAAACTTAATAAATCCATATATAGATTTAAAAAAGCTTCCCATCAATGGTATTTGACATTCCATAACATCATCACTTCATTTGGTTTTGAAGAGAACGTCATGGATTAATATATATACTAGAAGGTTAGTGGGAGTAAGATTTTTTTTTTGGTGCTATATGTGGATGATATTTTACTTGCAGCCAATGATAAGGGTTTGTTACACAAGGTAAAACAATTCCTCTCTAAAAATTTTGATATAAAGGATATAGGTGTGGCATCTTATGTCATTGGTATAAAATCCATAGAGACAAACTTCGAGGCATCTTGGGTGTATCTCAGGAAACCTACATCAATAAAGTTTTAGAGAGATTTTGAATGAAAGATTATTCACCAAGTGTTGCTCCCATTATGAAGGGGGATAAGTTCAATTTGGACCAATGACCAAAGAATGATTTTGAAAGAGAACAAATGAAGAACATTCCATATGCTTTTGTTGTCGGAAGCCTGATGTATGCTCAGGTTTGCATAAGACCTGACATTGCTTTTGCAAATGGAATATTGAGATGATAACAAAGTAATCCAAGTTTAGACCACTAAAGAGATACAAAGAAAGTGATGAGGTACCTTCAAGGAACCAAGCACTGATGATCTAGAAGTAATTGGCTACTCCTATGTAGACTTCACTAGCTGTGTTAATTCACTCAAATAATCATCTGGTTACATTTTCATGCTTTCCAGTAGAGTCGTGTCTTGGAGGAGTGTGAAGCAGTCCTTGACTACTACTTCAACTATGGAGGCCGAGTTTGTGTCATCTTTTGAGGCCACATCACATGGTGTATGGTTGAAGAGTTTCATTTCTAGGCTTAGAATAGTTGACTCTATTTCTAGGCCATTAAGATTGTACTGTGACAACTTAACTGCTGTGTTTATGACTAATAACAACAAGAGTGGTAGTCTTAGTAAGCATATTGACATTAAATACTTGGCCATAAGAGAACGTGTTAAGGAAAAGAAAGTGGTTATTGAGCATGTTAGCAATAAGTTGATGATTGTTGATCCTTTGACTAAAGGCATGCCACCATTGAAATTTAAGGATCGTGTAGAGGAAATGGGAATTGGTTCCATTTTGTAAATATTTATATACAGTTTATTATTGAAACTCTTATATATTATGATATTTTCTCATATTCATGTACACCTTAAGTTATTTGAGAAAATATATTTTGTATAGGACTAAGAATAAATATAGGATTTATTCATTATGTTTTTTACCACATAAATCTAATACTTCAGAAACTAAATACATTATAATACATGGAAGATAATACTCGCTCTTAGAGGATCTATCGTCATGATTCATGTATTTATTTCTTAAGAATAATCGATGGGATTAAGTTGAACGTTTGGACCAAGTGGGAGAATGTAACCGATCCATTACTCTCCATTTTGAATTTCATTTCCATTTCTCTGTAACAAATCATTTAATGGTTCAAATGTTTGTATCATTTAAGAGCTCATCGATTATGGCTAGAGCTAGTAATGATGCCAATTCTTTGATGGGAAGCACGGCTATAAAAGGGGTGTTATGATCCCTAAGCTCAACACATAATTCTAGTGTAATACACTATCTATTAACTACTACAAAAAGTGGCATTTAATTCGATATGTAAATTCATCTTTTAGATAAAATCGACTTATAATAAATATAAATTCAGTTCGGTGAAAAACCGACGCTATCTATGTAATTAATTATTTTATTATATACAATTTTTTTATCAATTATTATTTTATTTGAACTATTTATAATTGAATTTGGATATATATATATATATAGTATAATATTTTTTTCTTTTTTTTAGTCAATTGGTTTTTAAAATTATATAATTTATAGAATTTTGTGTATTTGTTTGGATACATTTTCTATGCATACAACAATGATTTATATAGTTTGCTATTTTTTTAGAAATAAAACATATCATAATCTATCACTTGGTGATCTCACCTTAGGATGTTAATTAATTTGATTAACAAAGAATTTGATCCCTATCTAAGGATATTTTCATACAAAAAAGAAAAATCAATAATTTAAATTTATATCTTTATAATTCTAAGCAAGTATGATTAACTAGCTAATTACTCTCATAAATTGCATGTCTACCTTAAATTGTTTGATTCAAACCTATTTCTCTCTTTTATTATTTTATCATATGTTAATTGATTAGTGTTTTCAAAACCAAAACATTGTGGTAGAATAATGTTTTTTTTAAGAAATTTGTTGAATTATTTAAAATCACGTAGTTTCTCATTAAACCAGACATATGAGTATACTTATCAGTTATTATAGTGATTTGTGCACTTGTAATGTTTTTATATATATACAAAATATGACGACCAAGTTTTTGTGCATCATTAACCCATCATAAAAAAATTGGTTTTGAGACTGTAGTGGGTTGATATGGTGTGGGTACTGAGTGAGAAATTTTTTGAACATTTTCCAAGCTTTATAGACTGGTTCTCCTTCCATGTGAAAGAATGATGCAATTTTTGGTCTCAAATCAGAAGTTTTTGATAGGAGTAAATTTTTTCCATAAATTTATTATAGACTCTCTCCCAAATTATCAAGGAACCTAGTGTGAGATTCATTTTCCAAGCCTTGGCCCTATCCTTTAAAATTTATGGGAAACACCTCATTTTCAGTTGATCTTCATTAAGTTCATTTAATAGAAAAGTTTGGATAGTTGGGTAGAAATCTCTAATGAAACGCAAAGAATCTTTATTAGGGATTCTATAAAAAAAAAAGGCAACATTGAATAATGAATTTGTTTCGATTCATAATTTCTAGGTGCCTCACCCAACTAAATAGAAGCAGTAGTAGTGCCAATGATTGGCCTTACATATTCCTTCATTGCAACTTTCCTAGGTAAATTTTCTCCCATAACTATTGTTTCTAATATAAGGTCTAATGGTGGCTCTATTGTAGGCTCAAGAAAAAGGCTTTTGGATTTCAGTATCTAATCTTTTTAAATGCTTATTAGATTTTTTTACATTGTCTATGAAAGGTACAAGTGGATTCTAAAGAGATTTTACACCTCACATGTACTAAGAAAAATAACAAATAAATTAAAGCACATGAAAATAATAAATAAATAATAAAAAGAAAATAACAAAATAAATAAATTAAATAAACAAAAAATAACTAAAATAAAAAAAATCTAAACAAATCACAAATATTAACAAAAAAAAACACAAAAAGAAATCACAAATATTAACAAAGAGTTTTTAAGAATATTGATAATAAAAATATAAAATGTGTTTTCCTCCCTGATAATGTTACACACCTTTTAGTGAAGGAAAAAGCACAAAAATCTTTTTTCCTAGAGATAGAGAGAAAAAGTAAGTGGGGTGCTTTATCTCTTCGCTCTCGATATCTCCATTAATTGATATACATAATGTGAAAGGATTTCCAGATCATTTAGATTTAAGGCAGAATATGGATAGAATCGAGAGGGAAGAAAGAGTCCATTTTCAGAAGCTTGGTCCACTTTGTATAAAAAGCTTACAAATACACGAATCACTTATAAGAAGTGACAAATACACTCCCAAGGTTGCTCTCTAAAGAAATTACAGTGGTTTTAGATCATTCTTCAATTTTCTAAAAAACTTAAACAAATACAAAAATAAAATATAAACATTCTATCACAATGATTGCGTTTTGAAAATTCTAAACTAATGACAAATAATTGAAATAACTAAATATAGACTCGATACAAACAAAATCAAGTAGATATATATTTAATAATTAATGGAGAATTTATGAGAATATTTAGCTAGTTAACCATGCTTTCTTAGAAAGATATAGGTTAATTAAATTATAATTTTGCTATTGATTTCCATTTTAAATATGAGAAATTCTTTTGACGGGGATCATTTTCTTTTTAAATCAAACCAATCGAAGTCTTTTGATAAGAATCATTAACTGATTGATTAAATTATGCATTATGCTTAAGAAAATAGCAAATCATTTAAATCAATGTTTTTAGCAGAGTCACCAATTTAAATTCTTATTTTAGTTGTCTAAATTAGATCTTGATAACGCGTTTAAAATTTCATTCTCAAATTTTAAATCTATTATGAAAAATAAATAGCTAATAAATTATTCATAAATAAATCTTATAAAAAATCTTGAATAAATAAATAATCCTTATTTATTTTATTACAAAAATATTCACCTAAATAATTTACACGAACATGAAAAAAAAACTATATTCTTCTAGTTAAATTTAGCGAGACATACTCAGATTAAAATCCATAATCAGTGTTTTAAAATCAACATTCATTCGAGAAATTACAAAAAGAATAATATGAAGAAAAAGTATTATAAATTAGATCTAAATACTAATTAAAGATGGATGATATGTCCTTCTATAAATTATGATTTTGATCTTTAAAGCGTGCTTGAAAATTCATATATCTTTTCTTCTTTTCTTGATTTGGAAAAAATCCCAAAGAGACTGCCTCTGATTTATTATGAATCTAGTCTATATTGTGTTTATAAAATAAAACTATCCTAAGAAAAATAAATTGATGGCTAGAAAAAGTATAACACTAAAGCTCCTTAACTTGGAAACCTAATAGTTTTATTTATAAGAAAATGTCACTAAATATGGATAAGAGTTAATATTCAACATCATGTGCCATAGTACAACATTTTTCCCGTTATGGCACAAGGTTTGACCATACTTGCACAATTCAACCCAAGAAGGCCTCATCGAAACACACATTATTTCACACCATGACACAAAAAGTTCACTTGGTCCAATAGAATTCCTAAGAGGTGTGCACCACAGCACACATATTCCCTCCCACGTAAGACAACATGCTTTTGTTGAATTTTTCCTTGTACCTCTTACACACTTTTTGGTTATTGATGTAAGACTTATATGCCTTAATCTTTTAAGCTCTTATGGGGCTATCTGAGTGCTTCAAGTGTTGTGTCTTCATGTGTTGATATATTTATCTATTTTGAAGCTAAAAATACCTTAAATACAACAAAATATACTCGTGACTCCAGATAGATTTTCATAAATAATAAAATAAACATGTTATAATCAAACTTATTTCTTTCAAATAAGCACAATAAAATCAAAGAATATTAGTGCTTTTCAAGAACTTATTAGCACTTCAAGACAAAATCTTTTAGCAACAGACTTAAAAGGTGCACTCTACACCAGAGATTTATACACAGGTAAACAATAAAACCAACTAGGAACAGATAAGAAGGAATAAGAAGATATAACATGTGATGTATCTTTCAACAAAAAGATGGAAATAAGCAAATGAAAAACAAACTTAGTAAAGACAATTTTTTTATTAAATAGTTTATAAGTAGTCATGTCATAGCACACATACCCATGTTGGTTACATGTATAGCCAAGAGAAATGCATATTGAAGAACAAACTTCAAGTTTGTTTCAACTGTATGACCTCAAGCAAGGAAAGCATATCCTACCAAAAAATATAAGAAAATTTTAATCAAGTGACTTAGAGAATAGAACTACAAAAGGAGACACAAGATTAAGTACCTTTGAATGTAACCTATTTAAAGTGTAAAAAACACTATGAAAATCACAAGGCCAATAACATGTAGGACATCAGATGTAAGAATAAAACTAAGACAAGTGTCAATAACATGTCTATGTCTTGACTTTACCATTCCATTTTGAGGAAAGGAATGAGGGGAAATGACTCTAGAAACAACACCAGCAAACTCAAGTAAATGAATAAGGGATTTGAATTGAGCCACACCATATTGATTCTATTTAATTCTTGTATGAAATTGACACTTAACCATGGTTTTAAATTTCATGAAACTGGATACAATTTGATCTCTAGGTTCAAGAAAATAAAATTCATTGAAATATAGAACAATCATAAACACTTTAAAAAAATTATTTTTTAAAGCCAAGTGTAGGAAAGGGTCCCCAAATATCAAAATACAAAAAATCAAAAGGATTACAAGAGTTTACATGTCTTTATTGGTAAGGAAATATATGGATTTTTAAATTGCACAAGCAATACAAACGAGAGACAAATGTGTAATAGAGGATACACTTATTCCACGAGATTGAAGAATTTTACTCACAATTGGTTCGAAAGCATGTCCAAGCTTATCATGTCATACTGAACTTATTTCTACAAAAGCATCATGATGTCTAGAGTGCACAGTAACTTTGGTTGCATCCACCAAGAACTTGTATAATCCATTATCCCCTTGGAGAATAATTCTCTTAGTACAATTGTCCTTCACAAAGAAATTTTTATCATGAATTTCTATGAATACACTATTATCTTTACAAAGCTTATGTATAGACACCAATTTTGTAGTCATAACAAGCACATGTAAAACATTATTTACATGTGATACATTACTACGAGTTCTTGAAATAATAATGGAACCTATAAGAGATATAAGAACTTTACCACCATTTCCCATAAGAACTCCTTCAGATCTTGTATAACCAGGATTTGATAGACTATTTGCATCATTTGTGACATGATATGTTGCACCACTACCTAGCATCCAAAAATTGTCACTATAACCATTACCTCCTCCAAATGATGCTACAAAAGAACTTGCTTGATTCTTGAAACTTGAATTGTTATTTTTTTTGACCATATAACATATTTTTTAGAGAATAAAAGAGTGAAGCTATATGTCGAGTCTTGTAACAAAATTGACATTGCACCTCACAGCCTCTACCTCTATTTTTATTATTGTTTTAGCCTCTTCCATAACCTTGAAATTTTTGTTAGTATTTACATTTTTTCCATAGTTCAAAGACTATGAATGACCTTTATTCTTGTTATTGTTAGCTTTCACAAATTTTCTTGACACGTCAGATTTTCCTTTGATCATATTAAGTAAGCAAGTTCTTATAATAGAACAACCTACTTTTCACTTGTTCTAACATCAACTTCTCACCTCTACTGTTAAATGAATAGGTACACGGGTTATAACGAGGCCCTAAGCCACTGGATACTGGCACGATTGACAACACCTAAGCAATAAGTAATTTAAGAATAAGGTTATCGTATACAAAAGGATTATAGTAATGTTTACTCCTAACTACTAGTTTTTTAGTAAGTTAATTAAAATTAGTAAATATGGGTTTTGATTATTTTTGAAAGAAAATAACAAAAAGCAATAAAGTAGGTTGCACAAGGATTACGACAGATATGTAATCATGTGACTATCCTCACAATTACCATACAACTTAATTAAATATATCATAAATATAAATTAGTTTCTTGAGTTATAAGTCACTTTCATAATTTAAAAATATTCTTGAATTCTTTACTTTAGTTTTAGAAGTATATGTCCACCTAAGGATTCCCACATTTTCTTATTTAAAGAATATATAATCTTATTTTATCTCATTTAGATTATAGTTTTAATGAGGTTAGTTTTAAATATATATTATATCATTTTTATTAATAACCTTACATTATAAATGATCATTTATCATATTTTTTTTATTCTTTTTTATATTCTTATATATCTCATTTTGACTCATTAAATACAAATGAAATATTTTAATTAATACAGTTTCATTATCTCATCTCATTAAAAATTAAATAATATAAGATAATACGAAAATTAATAAATTGTCTAATAAATTTTATTAACGATTATTCTCAATTTACAACTCTATAGTAAACTACGGGCATAGCTCTATTTATCCCTACCTAAAATTAGTACTTAGCAAAATTCAAACTAGTGATCTCTTTCTTATAGAATACAAGTGATATTAGACATTTTTTTTATGTTTTTTACAAATTTTTTTATGCACGTGGTGCAAAATTAAAATGAGATGTTTAATTAATCTATGATACAATCTACTAATTTTATAAATCAACTTCATCTTATTAAGTTTATTTTTTAATGGATTATGATGGTATATATTAGAATATTTTATTTGTTTTAAATGAACTTAAATATAACAAATAAAAATAAAAAACATTAAAAAATAAAACATGAGTATTTATAATCATCACGAGCCTATTAATAACAACTTTAAACATGAATATCTTATAGAAATTAGACTATATGTAAATTCAGATGAAATAACTACTTTACAGCTCTATGACACACTACTTGGATTTTTGTTGGTTGCTTTGATGTAAATCACCAACCAATGACTTGGATTTGAAACTACTTTACAGCTCTACGACACACTACTTTGATTTTTGTTGGTTGCTTTGATGTAATTCACCAACCAATGACTTGGATTTGAAACTTTCTTTATCAAAATATATTTGAAATGGTTATTAAAAAAATAATTATTGCTTAACATTATATAAAGTTGAAGTTTACAAGTCCACATTTAACGTATTAAATAACTTTTCAATCTTCTATAACTTTACATTTAGAATAAACATAAACTTCAGCTATATGGTAGACTAAGTACAGCTGGTTTAACAGCCGAAATTGAATACGCCACTAGTAGAATCTTACCGAGCTTGAAAGTTAACTGTCGAGCATTTCCAGTTGTTAGCTAGTCTTACAGCTATTAGATTTGTAACTTTATTTGTCAGCAACCATTTTCTGGGACAACAATTTGTCAGCAATTTTTTTTTTTTAATAGAACAAATTGTCAGCAACTTTGCTAAACTTGCGTTGTACATTTATCCAAATTTGCAACTGAAACTTCTATATCCAGATAACTACAAACATGCTGAAATAAAGATCTATGTACTTAATTTTCCTTTTTAGTTAACGTAACACATGATTAGTAGTGAAGAATTAAACCAGCTGATGTCTTATTTCAAACCCAAAACAAATAAATAATTAAATAATGGAGGTGTCAAATAAGCATTATTTCTTTCATTATAGTATAAAGATTGTGCAGCATAAAGATGCAGTACAAAGCTAAACTTACCAAATTGGAGGGCCATAATTGCCCTTCAAATAAGAATCGTGTAATCTTTCTATCTGTCTCCCTAATACATGTACAGAAAGATACAAACAAGCCAACCCAGCTTCAATGACAGATTGAAGAAACTGGCTAGTTAAGTTTTCTAGACATGTACAAGTCTGAAACCCGACAACCAAATGTACAACAACAGTGGCCAAAACATACATGTATATACAGAGACCACATAAAAAATTTATACATTTGTCTCTATGAACACACACGTCTTACTTGGAACAATGATCCTCATCTGCTGAAGCAAACAAAGCAACAGATATACTGTCCAGCTTCTTCCCACAGAGTCTTGACCTTGGTTGCTTTGTCTGTTTTGGGGCATCTGGAGCTTCAATGTCATCAACTTCGCTCCAATCAGCAAAATCAAGGGTACTTCGAAAAGCACGCGTCTTTGAAGGAGTACTATAAGCAAAATGACAATGCTTCGCAATAACAGTCTGCATTTTGGGAACAGAGTCGATATCAGTTACAAACTTATGAACGGGACACAGCCAGATGAAATTATGAAATGAATGAATAACGAACAATGCTTTAGTTACACTTACTGCTGCTCTAATCGAATTGGATACATGAAAAAGCTGCTTCAGGTCCTCATGGTTCACACGGCACAGAATCCTAATCTGCATAAAATGTTTCAAAGTCCCAATTAGAACCAATAATATGATTTTAGGAAAAAAAATACATAGATTAAGTCATTTCAAGATTGGAAAATTAGGGCTAACCAGAATGTCCTGGGGTAAAGCTTCGAGAGAAGACTTCTCGAAGTCCACATCCATTCTTTCCCCGCATTGCTTCTTCAATGGAGTCTTGGGACTAGAATCAAATAGCGATTCCTCTGGATTATTTGAAATCACAATCCTTTTTCTCCCTAATATTCGAGCATATGTCACATGCCCCAATTCCAAACCCTCATCAGTAACCAAACCACAATGCTTCAACTGCAGAGAACTTCTACATTTCTTTCCCAATGCCATTTCTAACTACTTCAATCAAGATTAAAATCCCTGTTGATTCCAAAAACAGTGTACATAACATCAAAAACCCAATAAAAAAGAATGCAGATTCAAAGAAACCCTAGTCACTACGAAACAAACTGATAAAAACACTTAAGAAAAAGCAGAGAAATAACTAACGAGAACAGGAAGCAAACCTATTTTGTGGTTGTAGTCTAATAAAATTTTGATACGGCTTCTCTGTTATGTGTTCTGTTTTGAGTTTCGCAAAAAAGGCTTTTGCTCTAGAAATAGAAAGTTGAAAACCAAGAAAAATCACTTACGAAATCGCGGGGCTGCTATTAATAATTTACTCTTCCCATATAAATAACCTAGAAAAATGTCATATCTCTCCCTCATTTTATTTCTATTTTTTATAAATAAAAAATAATAATATATACTACGCGGTTTGCGAAATCTATTGGAATTTTCGAATAAAATATATTCCTTGCGGGTTGATGTTTATTTCTTTGGCGGTTAATAAAATGAAAACTAGCCGTTTAATAAGACACATGTCGCTATTTAAGGGAAAGTAGGAAAGAGCTAAGTTTGCAGATGGAGATGTGGTGGTATGGTCGGTCTAAGTCGGCTGCTGCCAGATGCATGGCAGCTTCCTTTACAGAAACGTGTATTTTTGGACTTGCATTTGGAGAGAGGTTTTTTTTTTTTTTTTGGGGGCAAGAAGTCAAATTACTCCATTTATTTCGATAAAAATTTCATTTAATCTCCCTAATTTTTAATTTTTTTTAAATGTTAAAAAAGATATTTAATACTTTTAAATATTATTTTATTATTAAAATTCATTATCAAAATATTATTTTATTTTTAAAATTTATTGTTAAAGTCTTTATAAAACTATTTTTCATAAAACAAATGATTAAATAACATATTTTCATAAAAAGAATGACTACATGACATATTTTATAAATTAAGAAATTAAAAACTATCTTTAATAAAAACAAAAGGATCTTTACTAAATTTTTTCCTATTTTTATGAATTAAATTATTTTTTCTTCCATATATATATAAATATATATAAAGAAAACATCACAACTATAAAACCATGATAAAAAGAACAAATTTAAATAGGACATATATTAGAACTAGACTCAAAATAAGACATAAAACCCAAAGCAATTTAAGCATAGTCATAAAAAGAATGCCTCCCAAGAAGCAAAACCTAACAAGTACGTAGCACCAAGATAGTAGCAAATATACTAAGAAAAATCTTAAAAACCCTTCATGTAACCAATTAAAGAAGTAGAAAGAGACATTTCATAACATATAGACATTGGACACAAGACTCAAACAAATGAAACAAAAACTAAAATGGGACAAAAGTCACAAGACAATAGCACTAACACAAAACACTACTAAACAAACCAAACAACCAACAAACAAAACAGAAAAATAGAGGTATTAGAAACCAACAAATACCATTAACATTCCAAAGAAGCCCAACCCTAGCCATCCAAGTCATATGTGGCCTTTCCAGCTTTGATACTAACACGTTCAATAGAACTGGATGACAACTTTGACTGAAAGTCTTGAGTGATATTCATAAAAGAAACCTCTCCCAAGCATTGTCTCATCATTTTCTTTACCCCAGTCCCCTATGTCACACCAATATTGCCAACAACTCTATCATTTTCGGTACTTTTTCCTTAACCCTCCTCATAACTCTACCACTACTTTTCTTCTTATGCATAGCATTTTTTATGCTAAACACAAAACCCTTAAGCTCTTTCTTCTTCAAACTTCCATCTGTAATGTGTAGAAGAACCCTCATATTCAAACCTAAGCCATTCACCAAATTGGGCATACTTCCCACCAAACTTAATCCTCGCATCACTTACAGCCTCATAGAAATGACTACTGTGTGTAATCTGTTGGGAAATTACGTAAATTCCCGATAAGTCAAATTTATGAGAAAATAAAATAGACAAAATAACACACAAATTTGATAACGGAGTTCGGCCAATTTTGCTTACGTCTCCAACCTGCTATAGATCTTTTTGCTGAAAAGGGAGAAATTACACAAGGTGTTTACAACACTCACAACTCACAACCCACAACCTAATTACACCCAAGAAAATTACTCTCAATTGGAATGAACACTTGGTTGATTAATTCATTACAATTACACATCTATTTATAGGAAAATTCACTCCTTGAATTACTCCTTAAATTGATGGTTCCTTGAATTGCTCCTTGAATTAAGCTCCTTATTTTGCTCCTTGAATTAAGCTCCTTATTTTGCTCCATGTTTTACTCCTTGTTTTGCTCCATGTTTTAGTCCTTGTTTTGCTCCATGTTTTGCTCCTTAATTTTCTCCTTAAATTAAGGAGCTTTATAACAATCTTCAACATAATCATGTCATAGTAGTAACAAAACTCAAGGAGTCTCTCATACTTGAACTTTATCCACATATAACTGGCCCTAAAAGGAATACAAGCTCCAAGAACCAAAGCCTTAGCAATATCAAAACTAATTCAAACCTTGACTGATCTCATGAAGTCGCTCACCAAAGAAAACTTATCTACCTCAAGAACAAGACCGATATGAGCCATAACACATCTAGAAAGTACCTCACTTCTCTAATCCACATGGAGATCATAAATTTGTACCCAAATAGAAGTGAAATCGAAGCGTAAAGACGAAGGAGACATTCCAACTCCCATTCTCTACATCACAATGAGGCCATTGTCAAAACTTCATAGAGTTTTCCTAAGAAAAAATTCAAGATTCGAAGCCTCCCTAAAGTAGAAAATAAAAGTAATTTGATCTACAGCTTTCAAGTTTATCCCCTCATTCTTCATCCAATTATTATGATGCACGTGTAGCAATGCAACAACATTTAAAAGCTTCTAAGAAACAACACGAGTTGCAATTACAAGATTAGAGATATGCTCTTCATTTTCAACTAGATCCCTTAGGTCAATTGTGAGATCAATCTGGTCCATTCAAGATCGTAGTTCTTCCATTCAAAGATACGAACGATATTAGGGCACAAAATAACAAGAAAATAGGGAATCAAAACTAGCATAAAAATCAAAGGGAAATAGAGAGAAAATCAAGTAGAAGAATAAGATTTAGAAAAGAATATGAAACCAACACTTGGTTGGAAAAGGGTATTCTAGAGATACCAAACCTCTTGGAGGAAGGCGATCGAGAACAAATCAACTATAATATTTGATATTTAATCCACATTGGGCATTTGCTTATTAAGGTAAAAATTGCTCTATACATATTTCTCATTTTCATAATTCACCAAAAATGACACATAATTAACCAATCTTTTTCTCTTTGTTGGTTCAAGTTTTTATCTAAATTAAGTATCAAAGTTCCTTTAGAAGTGACCACATTTATGTCTCAAGGTTCATATCTTTCTATATATTATTGAATATTTGTTTTCTTAAAACTTTATTAACATAGAGTACTACATGTTGGGTGTAAAATAGTTCATGTCACGTGGAGTAATATGATAGGTCATAGTCAGAAATCACAAGCCAACTTAGTCAGTGTTGAATTAGCAGATAAGCATTGATATTAATTAAATATCTAACATGATAAACGAGCGACATTTATACCATTAATTATCTGAAAATGAGATAATTAAAGAGATAAAATTCCAATATTTAAATGCAAGTCTACCTCTATAGATAGGTAGAGTCATCAACAAGTATATTCTTTCCCTATAAATATTATCACAATTAAACACATAATGATTTCTACTACAAACACTACTTCTTCTCTCAATCACCTATACTCATGTCTAAAATCTTTCTTCCTAAATATCTCATTGTATCTCTCTACATCATAAAGAGAGAGATACTAGTCTCCTCCTTTTCCTCATTACCCAAAGATACTTAACCATCAAAAGGTCAAAGGCCACCACATCCCACGGTGATCCAAGATCCTAATTTTGTGATCTCTATACTCAGGTACACAGGAAGTGAGAGGTGTACCAATCATTGATGTTAACAAACAACAACATCAACATCTGGCGTCATTTATGGGAACGAATGTGTTTTGCTACTTGAATCACAACTAGAGAGAAAGATTTATGGTGTTATCCAATATTCTGAACTAGGTGGTTTTTGAAAAATGTCCTAAAAATTTAGAAGAAAACTGCTCAAAAAGAAGTTCACTATGCATGGTATCTAAAGGTCATACCTCTCTGTCCTTTCAAGATGAACTAACCTCATGAATTAGGCAGGCAAGTTTTTGAAAAGGAAAATGATGTCCCATCTTATGTCTAACAAGTTATGCAATCACCTATATTGGTGGGGGAACCAAGACTTTACCCCCAAAAAAGGACAGAGAGAAATGGTTCATACTTTTTTTGGTGCCACTAGTAGGGTCACTTGAAAGATACACTTGTCACATCATCACCGACCATGATATAGCCTGACATGGTGCATCCACTACCACTTTAGGAATGGCTTGAAAAAGTGTTTCAGACAAACAATAGCCATCCAAACTTGATGGTGCCACCCAAGAATCGCCAATTGACCTTCCAAGGGCCATAAGCACTTGAGCTTGAAGACATCCCTATGGCATTTTCCAATGTCTACTGTGCACCAAATCTGGTCCACAGCCATATAGTTGAGATTTGAGACGTGACTGCTTCGATGAGGTATAAACCCACTAGTCAAACAAACAAGTTTATTCCATACAGTCTATGAACCAACACATGTGCACCACAACTACTACCACCAAATAGTGGCTTAGTTTTTGACACCGATAGAGAGTGAAGCATCATGGGCTATCTGATATGATATCCTAGTTGGCTTGACCCGGTGGCACAACCAGAATAGGACCCACCTTTCACTTTTCTGTTTGATCGAGTGTCTTTTGTTTGAATCTCGAAATTAGAGCATCATATGAAAAAACTAAGAGCATCATCGGAAAAGATCAAGTGAAAAATAGCATCCTACCAAAATTTCACATTGTATGGCCGTTAGATTAGCTCACACGTACCAACATGCATCGCCATCACAAATAGGCATCAAACAAACTAGTTTTTCATAAGACAGGGAGAAAAATTGATCTGGTTCATCAGACAAACCCAGAAATAGGTTCAAAGCGATTTTACCTATTTTTTTGGCGATTCTGGGAAAAATAAAACCAATTTTAATATTCTCTTGATGAGACAATTCCAACGGCCATATATTCAACATTTTTCTATACACGTGTAAAAACAAACATGTAAGAATGTGTGTATGGGGAGATCGTTCACCTATCCAATTCAATCAAAATTATGGATAAATTATTTTCCATTCATCCAATGCATCAAAATAGTATTTTGAAAGATATTATCTGCTCTTTTAGTCATCATCGTCATAGTGGCCTTAAAGAGTAACCGATCGTTCTTCAAAAAAGAATGAAATAATGAGGTAGTTCCAACACTCAAAATGATGAAGATAACATTCCAAGCCATCTTAGGAATGCATCCCAAGGCCATAGACCTATGGTCCACCTTTTCATTCTAGAGAATGTCCATATGGAATCTTCCAATACTAAGAGCGCTATAGTGCCCACTCTAGGTTACATAGTTTAGACCGTCACCTCATAGGCCGCATGGTCTATATTGATGCTCTAAAAGCCCATAATCACACGAATAGATGAGGCCATAGTCAGGTTCAAAAATAGATGTACAAGTAAAGAAATGTATGGATCAAAACCAAGGACATACATGATATGTCTGGAACATTCATGCAATGATATAAAGTGTGCAATATAAGATTGCACCCCATTAACAAATTGGGTTGTGAGGTGTATAACCATCACATATCATCCAAAGATGCACACCTTCCCATGAATTATTTCAAAATAAGCTCTATGAGAATGTCCTAGGAGTACACTTCATAAATCCACCAAAGTCCCATATGAGAACACTTGGTGAGATCAATATAATCAACCAAGTCTAGACACAGACTCAATAAAGTGACACATAATGTCCAACTAAGGAACAAAATATGTGTCCACTCACATATCTAAGATCCAAGACAATATTCTAAGTCCTCCAATATTACATAAGTTCACATAATGGCCAAAAGGCACACACTTAAGAGGTGGACATGGTTAGGAAGGCCCCACAATAGAGTTTCAAAAAGGCAATTCCTGCATAAGGCCATGGACTCTTATCCCTACATATGATATCCACCAAAAACTCTAGTAATAATAATTTTCTTGAAAGATTAGAAAGTAGCATAAGATGACACTCATAAGGAATAACATAGGATAGAAACAATGTCATACTATGATAAAAAAAGACAATGTTTTAGGTATACTTTCATTTTAATAAGAATTATGTTTGTAGTTATTTGGGCCAAACTTTTCTACATTCATGAAAATTGACTAGGATGAGAAAGTCCAATATTCAAAGGAATTGAAAGGTAGGAACCATGAAAGGTCATATGCTAGTATCCTCAGGGGGAGTTGCTACGACTTCTACACCCCACCTCTACGGACCATACTGGACCTTTAAATAGATAGCAACTATGCCCCAGATCCAGGAGTTGTTATAACTCCTACACCCTATCTTTATGAGCCATGTATGACCTTTGAATAGACAGCATTTATGCCTCTGGACCAATAGTTTCTATAACTTCTGTGCTCCACCTCTACGAGCCAAGTTGAACCTTTGAACAATCAGCAACTATGCCCCGTATCCAAGAGTTGCTATAACTTCTACACCTAATTGATGCAACCATAGATTTGCTTATGTTGGCTACCACGAGTATCCAACCTCCGTTATTGATAAAACTGATAGGAATGAATAGAATGCAAAGACACTCACAATAAGGTGGAATAATCTACCAAAGACTTTAAAAGTTTTCTAAGTCTCAAGACTTAATGCTTGGATGACTTGATAAACTCAAGTACACCAAGTATGGGGCTACAATACAAGGAACATCCTGGTCCAAAAAAACCACCTTTACTAAGACAAAATGAATTTTTTTACGAAAACTACAAAGTCTAAGAATAAGGCCAATGGGTACACAGTTAAACTAAAAGTGATAGGACTAGCTAATGGACACATAACAAACTGGGCTAATAGGAGCCCACCGAATGGCACATGGTCAGACACGACTTATGTGACCAACATGATACATGGCTAGACATGACATATGTGACCCGATATAATACATGACCAAACATGACTTATGTGACCCGACATGGAACATGACCAGACATGACATATATGACCCGACATGGAACATGACCAAACATGACATATGTGACCCGACATGGAACCTTGTAGGACATGGCACATATGAACCTATATGATACATGGTTGGACACGACATATGTGACCTAACATGGTACATAACCAACAAGACATATGTGACCAAACATGATACATAGTCGAACACAACACATGTGACCCAACATGGAACATGGTTGAAAACAACACATATGACCATATATGGCATCTAGCCAGACATAGTACATATAACCCTATATGGTATATGGCCATAAATGGCACATGTGACCCGACAAGGTACATGGCCAGACACAACATAAGTCACCCATTATAGAACATGTAGCCAGACGCGACCCATATGGCCGAACAAGGAGATCACGATTGGACATATCATATATGGTGGGATACAATGTGTGTGCCTAGTTAAAGTAAATGTACATGGACACACATCCATCTAGATCACCCTGGACTCGTTCCCTAACAAGTACACACCATTGCGTACCAACATAGTAGATTATAGATCTCAATAATGGATGTACTCAAAGAGCATCCACCATCTCAAAACAAACAAGATCATAGATAGATCTCACCCAAAAGTAAAAGAAGTATATATATGAAACACAAGTATAGAATAACAAGTACATGGCATATACATATGTCCAAAAAGTCCACACAAAGATTTGAACCCTAACATCATGATCTAAGCATACGGTAGACCATTGGGCCTGAAAACCTTAGTAGGCATGTCATAGTTCACAAGCTCTATGAACTTTGAAAATTTGAAACAATGCACGACTCCAATGAAGTCACAACGAGAGCATCAAACTCAGTGGGTCATGAACCTTTACCATCTATAATCAACACTGAGTATTCCAAAAATACTTGAACAAAAATAAAGGATTAGAACTTATTGTCCAAGCCTAGAAGGTTATCACCCTTGGATATGGCCACTATAAGGTGCAAACCTTAGTAAATAAATCACTTAGGAAGTACAAAATCCAAAACGCATGAAGTATAAAGACATTTATGATCTCTAAGAACAATTAAAGGATACGAAACATAGACTTTTACCTCACACAAATTTTTTTTATAATGGGCCAAGATGCCCTATCCACTACCTTCTTAAGTGGTGCCACATTATATGTCCTTCCAAAGAACATACACCTCCAATGGTGCATTTCTACATGTCTTCCCCTATCGAGTACAACATAGAATTTTTCAAAGTAGACCAGGATATTAGCCTACTAGAACTTGAGGTGATTAGGACATGATCCCTCACTACCTGAACCCCTCAAAAAAGTTCAGACTTATATGTACCTATAATCCTTCATTTCAACAAGGGTTAGAAGTGCACAAGTTAGGAAAATAATTTCAATAAAGAAAAGCCTAAATGTCAAAGAGTGTGGATGTCTACAAGAGCAATATCAAAACCCCTACACTTACGCAACTTTCCCAGAAAAAGGGTGATCATGTCATCGAAAGATCTTGTAAAGATTTCAGAACCGTCATCATAGATAGAATCGAATTATTGAAATGATCCATAATCATCACCCAAATTGATGTGCACCTGGTCACCACCACATGGACCCAAGCTATCACCATGGTCGGATACCCCATAGGTGGCTGAACCATGGATGGACAAGCTATTGTTGGATGGACCGTGGCTGGATACACTTTGGGTGGTCAAACACTACAAGAGTGGTCGGACCATGGCTGGATACATCACGACAAGTTGGATGTTGATATAACTCCCTAATCCCAAGTTCGATTGAGAATTCATAAAAACTACCCATAATAAGATATCACTATGCACATTTTTGGTTGCTCAGAAAATAAGAAATTCGTCATATGGGTAACTAAAACCATATAAGAGTGGACTTGACTTCATTTGTGAGAGTCAAAAAATAGTGAACCCAGATGGTGATGGAATGGTAAAATATACCTCCTAGTCCTTGTACCCAGGCCTAGCAAGTCTAAGGGGTTGATGTTGGATATAAATTAGTTTATATCATTGGGCGTAATATAAAAGGTCCTAATCAACAAATAAATCACAGGCTAATCCAATTAGTATTGAGTTAGTAGATAAACATCAATATCAGTTAAATATCTAACATGACAAATGATCAACATTTAAACTCTTAATTTTCCGATAATGATATAATTAAGGAGATAAAGCTCAGACATTTGATTATAAGTCCATCTCTACGAGTAAGAGTCATCAGTAGTTACATTATTTTCCTATAAATATTCATCTCATCATTAAACACACAATTATTTCTACTAAAGACGCTACTTCTTTTTTCAATCACCAATACTCGGATCTAAACTCTCTCTCCCTAATTATCTCCTTACATCTCTCTACATCACATAGAGAGAGATATTAGTCTCCTCTTTCTCCTTATTACCCAGACTTACTTAAGCATCAAATGACCAAAAATCACCCCGAGGAGGTCTTATTAGTGTGTTTTTTGTTCTCAGGTACATAAGAAGTGAACGGTGCACCAATCATTGATGTTGACAAAAAAATAAATTAATAATATATTATCACATATCCTAAAAGTAATAAATAATTTATCCTTATTTTTTTAGCTCTTTTTTAAGTTAATAATACAATAATTTTTAAGATAATTACATATTTTTTCTCAAAATTTAATGTTTGAAGATGTTTCAAAATAGAAATATTGTTCTAGATTAATAAAATTTGATCTGATAATAAGATTATTCTAATTTTTATTATTACTACAATAAAAATGTATAAAATGTTTAGTTTATTTTTAATATTAACTACATTTTAGTGTTATTACTATAAAATAAAAATATTATTAATGATTTATTTTTATAATAACAAAAATTTATTTAGATAATTATGTTATGAGAGTAGATTTTATTAATATTATAACAATATATTATTAAAAAACCCCGTATAAAATAAGATGTTTAATTACTATAAAATTAATATTTTTTATATATTATTATTAAAAAAACAGTTTAAATTTAGTATTTTTAATGAAAGTATTCTTAATTTCTTACTTATTAAGTAATGCAATTCAAATACTAGTCACAAAAATTTATTTAATACAAATAATATATTTATCTTTCTTGACCTTTCCCGTATAAATACAAATATTATGTTTACTTTTATAAAATTTATAATTTTTTTTAAAAAGTATTAAACTAATATCATGATATATAATAAATATAAATTTAAAATATATTTTAATTAAAAATAACTGAATTGGCCCACCCTTCCTCTAGTATTGGATCGCTAATTCACTACCTTCAATTTGTCCTGATCGTTACTTTGTAAGTAAACGCGTAACTAGCGGGATCGGATTTTGTGTTGACTCATAGTTTTTATGTCTACATTGGCGGCTCAGATCTATTTATCATAAAATAGTGTATGTATCATAAACTGGATTATTATCATAATTAATATTAAAATTAATTATAAATTTTAAAAAATAAAATTCAGTACTTTAATAAATAATTATTTAAAATATTATATTTGTAGTGCCGGGTTTTACACAATGCGAGTAGATAACATAGTCAACTTACGTCAAAGCTCAGGCATTTTGCTTTCTTTAATAGAAATATATATATATATATATATATATATATAACAAAATTGGAAAATGTGTTGAATTAATCTAAAAATTGTACTTGAAAATACGTTTAAATTTTAAAATTATTATATTAAATATTATAAGTCTGATTATTTTTTTATAGACTAAGTTAGTTTTAAAAGGCTAATTTCGTTGATTCATTCATTTAATTAAAAAGATGACACATAAATAATTAAAAGATTTTTATTTCTTTTTATATCTAATATTAGTTTTTTATAATCTTAACTTACTAACGAATTATACAAAGTAAAAATAGATTAGAAAAAAATAATAAAATAATAAATATATAGAATATGTGATGAACTATATTTTCTCTCTAACTAAAATTGTTTACAAATTTTTTACTATTTAATTGTTTTAGATTATTTTAATTTGAATCATATTCATAATATATCATATTCTCAAAAGTTAAAAATATAAATTTTTATAATGAAACTGACTTAAAATATCAACATAATTCACTTTAATTTATGGAGTCAAATTACACTTAAATAGAAAGGAAAATTGTTGAGAAATTACGAAGGAATATAATTTTTTTATCTCACAGAAACATAGCATATGTTTACATAATTTGTGTTTATATATTTAGGCATTTTTATCCTTGTAATTGCTACAGGCTTCTAACACATAAAATCATTGAAAAAAGAGACAGCAATAGTACTCGAAGTCCTCGTTGTGAGAAACTATTTGGCAATCCCCAATCAAAAATATGAAACCAAGTCATCTCAATTCAAGTAGTGTGATGGCTTAGGTTTCTACACCGATGTTTGGTGTATTATATTAAATAAATTAAGTATATTTATATTGAATTAAATTAAATTATATATATATATATATTATAATTAGTTTATATAATATTTTATAATAATTTATTTAATATAATTAGATAAAATTAATAATAAATATTTTTATGTAATTTATTTTATGTAGTTTTATTACGTACCAAAATAATTGAAAATAACAAAATAGTATCTTTAAAATTTGTAAAACTATAAATTTGTGACTACAAACATATAATCTCTTATGTATACCTTATATATTTTTTACTATTAAAAAATTTTTGATACATTATTTGTTGTTTAATTAGAAATCATTTAAATTGAACTACTGATGATAATCACGGACCGTTGCATATTCTAAGTGGACCCATCACAAGATCAAAAACCAAGCAACTCAAGAAAGCATTGAATGGGTTAATTTAAGAGTTACTTCAAGACCAAATGATACCACACAAGGAGCCCAAGTCATTACATGGTTCAGTCAATGAAATAAGGTTGTTGGTTTCAAAAACATGGAAGTATGTCGCATCATAGATAATGCACGCTAGGTATGGTCCTCTTAGGTGGTTTCTAGATAGTGAAAGCGTGTTGATGCATAGAACAATGCGTACTGCGGCATGAACCTCTCAACATGAATAAATGTGTGTCGTGGTCTACACTTATATTTTTAGTTTTTCAAGTGTTAAGGCTTTTATTTCTTTTCTGAATACTTTCTTTAGAGTTTCTAAAATGTATAGACCCCTTAATGAGGTAGCCAAATTGATAACCAGAATTTTGATAGTTTTATACAAGTTAAGAGCTTTTTAGCCTTTTGTGTTCCTATACAAATTGACTTATCAAGGATTTACAATCTTTATGATGTCTCTAACACTGTTAATCCCATATTGCATATAACCATAAGGTTTAGATGGTGCTTAATCTGAATTTATATTTTTTGGGATTGTTATTCAATTTATCGATGAGTCTTTGGCCATTTCTTTAGAGTTCTAAAACACCAAATTAACCCCATATTGCATATAACCATAAGGTTTAGATGATGCTCTAATCTGAATTTATATTTTTTGGGATTGTTATTCAATTTATCGATGAGCCTTTGGCCATTTCTTTTAGAGTTCTAAAACACCAAATGTTTGTGGGTTTCAAGGTTCGAGCTCACAAGTTCACATCAATTGGTATAAGAGCTCAGTGTCACGTCCCGCTCAAATTGTCCCTAAAAATCCAAACAAATGATGGTTGCCTAAAGGATCTAGACTATTCTACATGGAAAGTTCTAGAGTTGCCTAAAGATGTCTAGAAAGAGCTAGAGTTGGATGGACTCAACTCAAGCTAGAAGACCCTAGAATGTTCTAGAGCACGCTGGAGAGTGCTAGAATGGGCTGGAATGTTCTAGAACGTGTCGGATGGTTCGGGAAGGATGTAGAAGCTGCTGGAAGCTTATGGAACATCCCGGAAGGTGCATGAAGGAACTAGAAAAACCTAGAAGACTCTAGAGTTGGCTAGAAGGTCCTAGACCCTTGTGGCATATTGTACATAATTCTAGAATTCTCTTGTATATTCTAGACTAGGAAGAATCTAGAAAGTGGTGGATAGCCTTAAGCTTAGAGCCACACTATAAATAGACCCATTGGTCTTCATTTGTATTCATCCTTGGGAAATTGTAAGATAAACTCTCTCTAGAGCAATACAAAGCATTCTTTGCAAACTCTCTCTCTATTCTCTTTGGAGTTTCATTCGGTTTCAAAGGCATGCTTAGTGCAACGGACGGTGCTAAGTGCCGCACGATCGCTACTTGAAAAATAAGGTCGTGACAGTTGGTATCAGAGCAGGTTAAAGTATCTCTATCTTTGGCAAAAATGAAGAACACCGCCCCAGCTACACCAAACATGGACGTTCCACCAATGGAACGTGGCCGTGAGGAAGTTCGGAAAGTCCCAAAGGAATCTCAAGCCAAGTCGAAAGACATGCTTTCTAGCTTGGAAGCACAAGTTGGGAGTGCACAGGACAACTTAGGGGAGCTGTTCGATCGGGTGGGCAACTTAGAGGAACGTTGCAATGGCTTGGAGGCCGAGGATGTGGAGATCCATGCAGCGGTTAAGATGTTCCTTAATGATCTAGATGGTGGCTTAAGGCAAGAGATTGATGGGTTAAAGGCGGAACTTGTCAAGGTAAGGGATCTTGTCCAAAGAGAACTTGCTAATGTGTTGCTTAGAATGGAGGATATGGGTGGTGATCTAGCTCTATGTAAGCGGGCTATGGCCGCGGGAACTAGTGCAACCACCGTCATTGAAGCTAAGAGGGTGGATGTTCCCAAGCCTAAGACCTTCAATGGTGTTAGGAACGCTAGGGAAGTGGAGAACTTCCTATGGGGGCTGGAACAATACTTTGAGGCTACTGGCATAACGGACCATGCCAGCAAGATCCGAACTGCAGCCATGTATTTGTCCGATACTGCGATGTTGTGGTGGAGACGGAGGCATGGAGATTTGCAACGAGGGGTTTGCGCCATTGATACCTTTGAAGATTTCAAAAGGGAGTTCAAAATGCAGTTCTTCCCTGTTAATGCTGAGGAGGAGGCAAGGGGCCGATTGCGACGATTGAAGCAAACGGGTAGCATAAGGGACTATGTGAAGGAGTTCACAACCTTGTTGCTAGAAGTCCCCGACACCTCAGACAAGGATGCCCTATTCTTATTTATGGATGGTCTCCAATCATGGGCTAATTTGGAGCTCAAGCGACGTGGTGTCCAAGATCTATCTTCGGCCATCGCAACTGCAGAAAGCTTTATTGACTACTCCACAAACAAGGAGGGCTCTAAAGCCTCAGATAAAAAGTTTAGTGGAGGAAAGAGTGGTGGAGGCCATGCCAAAATCCAGGGTCCCAAAAATCCTAGAGACAGCTCCTCATTTAAGCCACGAGACAAAGGGAAGGAGAAGGAGGATCAGAATGCCTCGAAGCCCCGTGTGACGTGCTTCATATACGACGGACCGCATTAGGCACGTGAATGTTCAAAAAGGAAGGCCTTGAGTGCCTTAGTTGCCTCCACACATGACCAAGATGGAGGTGAGTCGGACGGAGGTGCAAAGATGGGTTCTTTGCGCCTACTTGGTGCATTGCAGAGTGCCCCAAAGACCCCTAAAGGCTTGATGTATGTAGATGCAGCCATCAATGGGAAGGTCGCCAAGGCTTTGGTCGACACTGGTGCATCTCACAACTTTGTTTCAGTGGAGGAAGCAAAGCGACTTGGCCTAAAGGTTGTCAATGGAGGGGGATCTATCAAAGCAGTTAACTCGGCGGCACTACCATTGCATGGAGTTGCTCGTGGGGTTAAGGTCAGTCTCGGTGCTTGGACTGGCCAAGTGGACTTATCAGTGGCACCCATGGATGACTTCTCGGTTGTATTCGGCATGGAGTTTTTGGACCAGGTAAGAGCTTTCTTGGTGCCCTGCTCAAACTCTATGTGCATCATGGATGGTGCGAAGGTGTGTGTGGTTCCGACGGAGAGGACCACCAGACCTACTACCCAAGCTCTCTCAGCGCTTCAATTCAAGAAGGGATTGAAGAGGGATGAAGAGAGTTATTTGGCCATCCTAAAGGAATACGATGATGAAGAGGCGTCACCAAAGCCAAACTTGCCGATGGAAGTGCAAGTTGTCCTAGATAAGTTCCAAGATGTGATGCTGGAGGCATTACCCAAACGGTTACCTCCAAGGAGGGAGGTAGACCATGAAATAGAGTTGGAACCTGGCACTAGGCCACCAGCAATGAGCCCTTATCGAATGGCGAACTCAGAGTTGGCAGAACTACGGAAGCAACTCGATGAATTGCTGGATGCTGGCTTTATAAGGCCCTCAAAAGCCCCATTTGGTGCCCCGGTGCTCTTTCAGAAGAAGAAGGATGGCTCGTTGCGAATGTGCATCGACTATCGGGCTCTAAATAAGATCACAGTCAAGAACAAGTATCCTATCCCACTTATTGCTGATTTGTTCGATCAATTGGGGAATGCTAGATACTTCACAAAACTAGACTTGCGATCGGGATACTACCAGGTACGCATAGCCAAGGGAGATGAGCCCAAGACCACATGTGTAACCAGGTATGGTGCCTATGAGTTCCTTGTCATGCCATTTGGTCTCACAAATGCACCAGCCACCTTCTGCACTTTGATGAACAAGATTTTCCATCCCTACCTCGATCGGTTCGTGGTAGTATATCTTGATGATATCGTGATATATAGCCGGACTTTGGAAGAACATCTAGAGCATTTGAAGAAGGTGTTCGAGGTCCTGAGGGAAAATGAGCTATATGTCAAGAAGGAGAAATGTTCCTTTGCCCAAGATGAGGTGATGTTCTTAGGGCACAAGATAAAGGATGGGAAACTGATGATGGATAGAGCTAAGGTGAAAGCCATCCAAGAATGGGAACCTCCTGCCAAGGTTCCCGAGTTAAGATCTTTCCTTGGACTTGTGAACTACTACCAAAGGTTTATCAAGTCCTACTCAGCGAGAGTAGCCCCACTAACCGACCTACTCAAAAAGAACAAGTCTTGGGAATGGACAAGCGAATGCCAAACCTCATTCGAAGACTTGAAGAAGGTCATTAGTGAAGAACCGGTACTTTGTCTTCCAGACCCCTCCAAGACATACGAGCTGCACACCGATGCCTCAGACTTTGCCATTGGTGGAGTTTTGATGCAGGAAAGGCGTCCGATAGCCTATGAGAGCCGAAAACTCAATGACATCGAACGACGCTACACTGTGCAAGAAAAGGAAATGACAGCTATCATTCATTACCTAAGGGTGTGGCGACACTACTTGGTGGGTTCTCATTTTTTTATCATGACAGACAATGTAGCAACAAGCTACTTCCAGACTCAAAAGAAGTTGAGTCCCAAGCAAGCTCGATGGCAAGACTTCTTGGCGGAGTTTGACTATAGGCTGGAGTACAAACCCGGTAAGGCCAATGTGGTGGTTGATGCGTTGAGCCGTAAGGCGGAGTTAGCAGCCTTGAGTAGGCCAAATAGTCCTCTATTGGAAAGGATCAAAGAAGGGTTGGAGCATGATGCCCTTGCTCAAAACCTCCTTGCCCTCATCAAGGAAGGAAAGACGAGACGATTTTGGCTGAGTGACGGACTACTCTATGCCAAGCAGAATCGAATCTTTGTGCCAAAATGGGGGAGCTTAAGGAAAGGGCTTATCAAGGAGTGCCATGATTCGTTATGGGCTGGACACCCAGGAATGAGGTGCACCCTTGCTTTGATCAAGTCAATCTACTATTGGTCTCAACTTCGGGATGATGTCGAAGCATATGTAAGAACTTGTCTTGTGTGCCAACAGGACAAGATAGAGCAGCATGCACCCGGAGGATTGCTAGAACCGCTGCCTATTCCAGAGAGACCATGGGAAAGTGTCTCTATGGATTTCATCACTTGTCTGCCAAAATCAGAGGGCTTTGGCATCATTATTGTCGTCATCGACCGCTTCAGCAAATACGCAACATTCATACCTGCCTCAACGGACTGCACGGTAGATGAGACGACACGTTTGTTCCTCAAGAATGTTGTGAAGCATTGGGGAATTCCTTCCAATATCATGAGTGACCGAGACCCACGATTCACGGGGAAATTTTGGACGGAACTATTCAAGCTGTTGGGATCAGACTTGAATTTCTCCACAAGCTTTCATCCACAAAGTGATGGACAGACAGAACGCGCCAATGCATTGCTGGAGTTATATCTCAGGCACTTTGTGAGTGCTAATCAGCGGGATTGGGCAAAGTTGTTGGATGTAGCCTAATTCTCTTACAATTTACAACAGAGCGAGTCTACCGCGAAGAGTCCCTTTGAGATCGTCATGGGGCAGCAACCCATGACTCCTCATGCCTTGGCCACGAATTATGAAGGGAAAAGTCTTACTGCCTTCAAATTTGCCAAGGCGTGGCATGAACAAGCTGAGTTGGCCCGAGCCTATTTGAATAAGGCATCTAAGAAGATGAAGAGGTGGGCTGACAAGAAACGGAGGTTGGTCGAATTTCAAGAAGGCGATTTGGTCCTTGTCAAATTGTTGCCCCAACAATTCAAGTCCTTACGAAAGGTTCATAAGGGGTTGGTGCGGAAATATGAGGAACCATTTCCAGTCCTCAAGAAAGTCGGTAAGGTGTCATACAAGCTGCAACTCCCTCCAAAGCTTAAAATCTACCCGGTCTTTCATGTAAGTATGCTGAAACCCTTTCATGGAGACAAGGAAGACATGAGTAGGGGGAAATCCAAGAGGGCGCCTACCGCAGTGGTAACCTCCTTTGACAGGGAAGTGGACTCAATCTTGGCAGATCGCGTGATCCGGCGTAGAGATGTACCAAGTTATCGGGAATACTTGGTCAAATGGAAGAACGCTCCGGATGTAGAAGCAAGCTGGGAACCTGAGGACTCTTTGTGGCAATTCAAAGATGACATAGAAAGGTTCAAGCTTAAAGGCGAGACGAGGGCGTCACGAACTTGAGTGGGGGAGGGTGTCACGTCCCGCTCAAATTGTCCCTAAAAATCCAAACAAATGATGGTTGCCTAAAGGATCTAGACTATTCTACATGGAAATTTCTAGAGTTGCCTAAAGATGTCTAGAAAGAGCTAGAGTTGGATGGACTCAACTCAAGCTAGAAGACCCTAGAATGTTCTAGAGCACGCTGGAGAGTGCTAGAATGGGCTGGAATGTTCTAGAACGTGTCGGATGGTTCGGGAAGGATGTAGAAGCTACTGGAAGCTTATGGAACATCCCAGAAGGTGCATGAAGGAACTAGACAAACCTAGAAGACTCTAGAGTTGGCTAGAAGGTCCTAGACCCTTGTGGCATATTGTACATAATTCTAGAATTCTCTTGTACATTCTAGACTAGGAAGAATCTAGAAAGTGGTGGATAGCCTTAAGCTTAGAGCCACACTATAAATAGACCCATTGGTCTTCATTTGTATTCATCCTTGGGAAATTGTAAGATAAACTCTCTCTAGAGCAATACAAAGCATTCTTTGCAAACTCTCTCTCTATTCTCTTTGGAGTTTCATTCGGTTTCAAAGGCAAGCTTAGTGCAATGGATGGTGCTAAGTGCCGCACGATCGCTACTTGAAAAATAAGGTCGTGACATCAGGCTCTAATTCCAAATTCTTATCCTTTTTTTATTTGCATTCTTTTTCGTGTTCTTTGAATTCTTATTATTAATTTTGTTGTTATTCTTCTTGTTCCCATTCCTAAATTGTTCATGTCCTTATTTTTTTTATCTTTCTTATAATCAATTTTTATCTTTGATTGCTTCAAATGAGTCAAAAGAAAGAAAGAAAGACGATTTGATTTACAAAAAAAAATCTTAAAAAAAGAAAATAGAAAAGATCTAATAAAAAAATCAGCCTCTGCTCTAAGATTTTATTTTATTTGTTTCCTTAATTTTTGAACAAATCTTATGCTATTAAGACTTTTCATTGCTATTGTATTCATGTCATTGCTGTCCATTCTTAAGTCACTAAAATTTTCTTATTGTTCAAGTTTGTTGATGTCTAATTCCTTTGAGTCAAATCCTTGAAATTGTTCCTTAGTATTTTGACTGACTTGGTTATTTGGGACTACCATAGGTAATAGTTGAACTATACACTAGGTGGATTTCCTTGGCTAAGGTCTTAGTTTGTTTTTGAACTAAAGATGCTTGAGTGCTAAATACGAGGTGAAAGTGTGAGGGATTTTCTTGTTACTAATATCTTGTGTGCAATAGTTTTTTCCAAATGTCTAGCAGGGATATATCACCAAGTAAAGATGGAAGGGAGGACATAACATTCATGGTGAAGTCTATACGACAACAATTTGAGATGATAACTACATTAATGGAAAATATGAATGAGTGGATGTAAATACATGAGGCCATTATTGCAACCTTGCAAAGGGGACACCATAAGGAGTTCCCAATGCTAGAGGACAAGAGAGACAAGCCAATGGTGATGGTGACCCTGATGATGATTATTGGGTAGACATTAGAGACTTTGAGAATGAAGAAGATAAGATACCCATTGGAGGGAGATATGTATAGAGGGGAGGTAGAAATGGAAGGGGTGGTTTTTAAAGGCCACCTAGGTCATATGAAGGGATTGATTGAAACTTGGAAAACATCAAGATGAAGATTCCATATATCCTTCCAATGGAATAATGACTGGGAGTTATACCTTAAATGGGAGAAAAGAGTAGAGTATCAATTATACCGAAGAGAAAAAGGTAAAACTTGTTATTATTGAATTTATAGATTATGCATTAACTTGGTGATATCAATTGATGCTTAATAGGAGAAGGAGAGACCTATAGACAATTGGGAAGACATAAATGCTATCATGAGGAAGAGGTTTGTTCCTAGCTATTATTATAGGGAGTTGTACCAAAAGTTATAAAGGCTTAATCAAGGGTTCAAGGTGGTAGATGATACTACAAAGAAATATAGGTGTTAATGATAAGAGCTAATGTGGATGATGATAGAAAAGGCACTATATCTCGGTTTCTAAGTGGGTTGAACTAAGAGATTGCCAAAAAAGTAGAACTTCGTCATTATGTAGAGTTGGAAGACATGGTTCATATAGAAATGAAGGTAGAGAGACAACTCAAAATGAATGGTAACCGGTCACTACCACAAAGGCCAAACTTTTCTACACCTTAGAAGCCTAATTAGAGGAAGGAAAAGGGAACAAGTTCCAAACTTAAATCTGATTCATTCAAAGCCAAAGTGGTGGAGATAAGCAAGGATAAAAATAAAATCGAAACCCTATTTTGTAATCATGATATTAAATGTTTTCATTATCTTGGTATAGGTCATATAGCATCTCAATGTTCAACTAAAAGAACCTTGGTAACCCAAGCAAATGGAGAGGTGGAGGTTGAAAGTGAGAGTGAAGATAAGGAGATGCCAGCACTTGAAAAAGCTTGTGATAAGGTTGTTGAAGTATATGTTGTGGAAGGTGAGATGCTTGTAGTAATGCGAGCATTAAGTGATAAAAATAAAGAAGATGTCTTGGAACAACAAAGAGAAAACATATTTCATACTATGTGTCATGTTAACAATAAGATTTTTAATGTAATTATTGATGGGAGAGTTGCACTAATGTAGCTAGTACTAACCTAGTTAAGATGTTAAGGTTATCCATGTTGAAAATCCCAAGACATTACAAATTACAATGATTGAATGATAGCATAGACGTAAGGGGAAATATACAAGTATTAGTGTCTTTCTCTATAGGGAAGTACAAAGATGAAGTGTTATATGATATGGTGCTAATCCAAGCTAGGCATATTTTGTTAGATAAGCCATGGAAATATGATAGGAAGGTGATAGAAAGAATATCACTCTTGTGAGCTTTTTTGCGAAGGCAAGTGAGGTCAAAAGAGCACTTTATGTGAAGCAGCACATACTTGTACTTTTGTATAAGGAAGCTTATTTTTCCACTAATCTACTTGACCCTTCTTTTCCTAGTATTGTTATGTCTCTATTGTAGGAATTTGAGGACATGTTACCTAATGAAATTTCTGGTGGGTTACCTTCCATTACAAGAATTAAGCATGAGTTCAATTCTCTTAGGTTTAGAGTTCTTCTCTTTTTGAGAGGAACTGGTAATGTTTTTGTAATAATTTAGATTTTTGATTCAATATATGGAAGTGCAAATTCCGCTCGGAGGTTTTCCAGCTACGGGAATAGCGTCGAAGTTCTGTAAGGATTTTATTTTCTTTACAGTTATTTTTATGCTTTATTCTTACATGTTATATTCAACTTGTCTGTGGTTAAATTTAACTATGCTGGCTGTTTAGTAAATATGATGTAATAATGACGTTGTTATGCTTGCGAAATATTAAATAGGTAAAAATCTCTAAAATGAATTGATTTTGTTTTTATTCAAGATTTTATATTAAGAATGTTAGAGAGAAATATATTATTTTTCATTACAAACTTAAACCTGAAAATTAGATTTTAAGGTTTAGTTATCCGGTCTAATTTAGAGTAGTGCTCTTTTATTTGTTGGTACAATCGCCCGGTAGTTAGAGTGAAACTCTATTTCGAAAGTTTTTATAAGAATTATTATGTGAAAATGTATTGACAACATGTTTTCAATAGTGGTTTTAAAACTTGAAAGTTAGTACTCGGATAATTAAATTCTTATGTTTAATTTGGACACCTTGAATAATGTTTAAATTGTCTAACCCCACCAAAGGTGGCATTTAAATGGTTCATTTTCAATCTCTTAGAAAAAGGAATTAATTTAATTAAGCATATTAGTTATCAACCCCACCCATAGGTGTTAATTGATTTGTTTAGTTAACAAAGAATATCTAACCCCACCAAAGGTGGTATTTATATAAAAAAAAGAGAATCAATAAAATATCAATTTATATCTTTAATAACCTAGTTAATATGAGCAAGCATAATTAATTTAGTTATTACATCCATAAATACTCCGCTAATATAAATGATAAAAATTTGCATGAATATTTATTGAATATGTATATATGTTTATTTTTAGATAATTATTTATTGAATTTGTATCTATGTTTATTTTTATGTTATTAGATTATATTTAATTAATCTGTATATATGTTTATTTTATGTCATTAGATTAAGAACACAAAAACCAAACTATCGTGACAGGATGTTTAGGATTTAATTTCGTTTTTAAAAGTTTGAATAATAAATTAAAAACCACATACATTCCTTCCTTAGATCGACCTTGGGAGTATACTTATCATTTTCTTCGAAATGATTCGTGCACTTGCGAGAGTTTTATAAATATTAAAACCAAAGTATTTGCGAAGATCGGCGATGCCGGTTTTCGTTCATCAAGTTTTTGGCGCCGTTGTCGGGGATTTGGTCATCAGTGATGGATGAAAAATTGCTTTTAAAACCAAATATGGCTTATATGAATGGTTATTCATGCCGTTTGGTTTGACAAATGTACCTACCACTTTTATGAGACTAATGAATTATGTTTTACGTGCATTTATTATAAAATTTGTGATCATATACTTTGATGACATTCTTATCTATAGAAAAAATTTAGATGAACATGTTGAACACTTGTATTGTGTACTTGAGGCCTTAAGATTAGAAAAAAATGTATGTTAACCTTAGAAAAATGCTATTTTTGCATGGAAATATTTTTTTTTCTTGGATATATTGTCAATTCTAAAGGTATTGAAGTGGATGAAGAAAAGGTGAAGGCTATTAAGGAGTGGCCTATACCTAAGTCCATTATTGAGGTAAGGTGATTTCATGGTTTGGCTAGCTTTTGTCATCATTTTGTTAAAGATTTTAGTACACTAGTTGCACCATTAATTGAGGTTATTAAGAAAACTGTGGAGTTTAAATGGGATAAGGATCAAGAAAAAAACTTTAAACTAATCAAGGAAAAGTTATGTGTTGTACCTATTTTAGTTTTAGCTAATCTTACTAAAACTTTTGAAATTGAGTGTGATGCTTTAAGTATTAGTATAGGAACTATTATGCTACAAAAGTAGTAGCCTATTGCCTATTTTAGTGAGAAACTCAATGAAGTATCCCTAATCTAACCCCATATATGACAATGAGCTCTATTATTTGGTGAGAGTATTGGAGACTTGACAACATTATCTATGTCCCAAGGATTTTCTCATTCATACTGAACTTGAGTCCCTCAAATACCTAAAGGGATCAGGTAAGCAGAATATAAGACATGCTAAATGGATGGAATATGTTGAAACATTTCCCTATGTAATTAAGTACAAGAAAGGTAAAACAAATGTGTTAACTTACGTAGTATCTAGGAGGTATGCTTTGTTATCAACTCTAATTACTAGATTGCTAGGATTTGAATACATTAATACTTGTATGCTAATAATGATGATTTTTCTAGCATTTATCAGCATGTGAGAAAGATGCCTTTGGGAAATTTTATAGATTTGATGGGTATTTGTTTAAAGAAAACAAGCTTTGTGTGCTTAATAGGCCTATGCAAGAACTACTAGTAAGGAAGCATGTCAAAAAGACATTAGAAACTCTACATGAACATTTATTTTGCCTAAAATGAACTAAGATGTAAAGAGAGTATGTTCTAGATGCATTACTTGTAGACATGCCTAGTCTAAGGTCTTACCATATGGGCTTTACACACCTTTACCAGTACCTAGTGGATATTTCCATGGACATTGTTTTAGGATTGCCTAGGTCAAAGAGAGGAAGAAACTCCATTTTTGTAGTTTTTAATAGGTTTTATATGACGGCTCCTTTAATTCCTCATCATAAAACCGATGATGCAACTAACATAGTAGATATTCACAAACTCAGGTAGTAGGACTTTGACTACTTTGCTTAGGGTGGTTATTTCAAAGAACATAAAAAATTGGGAAGAATTCGTACCTTTTATTAGGTTTGCTTATAATGGGAGTGTACACTCTACAACATATTACTCTCCTTTTGAAATCATTTATCGATTTAACCTACTTACCCATATGGATTTATTACCATTGCCTGTTTCAGAAAGAACTAGTTTAAATGGCAAGAGGAAGACAAAAATGGTAAATAAGCTACATGAAAGTGTCCATGAATGCATTTAAAATAAGAATGAAGAATGAGAAACCTAAAGGAAGATACACATGAGAAAAGAAAAGTTCAAAGAAAAGTGAATATACAAGTTGTAACCTAAAGAAGATAGACAATTTGAAGTGCTTGTAAGCATCAACGGCAATGCCAATAAATTGGATCTTCTAGGTAAGTATAACGTTAGTGCTTCTTTCCATGTTTCTAATCTTTCCCCTTTTGATTATATAGGTAACGGTTCGAGGTTGAATCTTTTTTAGGAGAGGGGGAATGATGAGAATCATGGACCGTTACACATTCTAAGTGGACCCATTAAGAGATTAAAGACCAAACAACTCAATGAAGCATTGAATGGGTTAATTCAAGAGTTAATTCAAGACCATAGGATTCCACAAAAGAATCCCAAGTCATTTCATGGTCGAGTCAATAAAATAAGGGTGTTGGTTTCAAAATCATGAAAGTGTGCCTTAGCATAGATAATACACACCACGTATGATCCTCTCAGGGGGTTTCCATAGAATGATGGCGCACTACAGCATAGAACAATACATACCATGACATGACCCTTTCAGGTTTTTAACTAGTTCTAAAAAATGATTTCGTGTCGCGGTATGAATAAATGTGCACCGTAAAATGCACTTATATTTTTAGTTTTTTTGAATGTTAGGGTTTCTATTTCATTTTTGAATACTTTTTTAGGATTTCTCTTATGTATAAAAGACTCCTTAATTGGGCATCCAAATTAATAACTAGAATTTTGATAATTTTATACAAGTTGGAAGCTTTTAGCCTCTTCTGTTCCTCTACAAACTAACTTATCAAAGATTTGCAACGCATGTGGCATCTCTATCACCGTTGATCCTAGATTCCATATAACCATATGTCCGATGGGTCTTTAGCGGATTCTCTTAAAGTTCTAAAACACTAAGTGTCTATGGGTTTCAAAGTTCAAGTTCACGGGTTCATATCAACTATGGTCATTTAGACCAGTTCAATGTTGATTGTCATCCAATTAGATATATTCAATTTTATTGGGGTGTTATTTTTGTTATTATAGGTTTTAGGGTTATTATTTTGTAACTTCCAAAAATTATTTGAGAAAATAACAAAAATAACACTCTTAAAACTTGTAATTAATCATAGAAATAAAATCCTAATGTCTAACTCATATATTTTTACTATTATAAATTTTAGAAAATTATAATTAATAACACCCCTAAAACATATAACAACAAAAATAGCACCCCATTAACATTAAATGGGATCTAATTAGGTGACGTTAAACATTAAACGTGTCTAAATGACCATAGTTAAATTTAAACGATATTTAATTGGACAGCATTCAAAATAAAGTGATATATCATACTTTTTTAATAGTGAAAATGTATGAGGTAGACATAAGAGGTGCTATATTTGTAGTTAAAATTTTTATGGGTGTTATTGTTGTTGTTTTTCTAAAAGTTATTTGGCATATCATTTCACATTGAAAGTCATCTAATTGAACGATGTTCAAATTGAACTAGGATAATTTTGATCCGTCCAATGTTAAATATCATCTAATTCAATCATGTGCAATATTATTAAGTTAATATTATTAGGTTGATATTTTTATTGTTATAAATTTGTGAGTGTTATTTTTTGTAGTTTCTAAATTATTTGTTAAGATTTTTCATACATTTTGAATAAAAATATTATTTTCAATTTGAGTTAAAAAGAAGAAGATAAAGATGCGTAGTTTTAGTATTAAACATTTAGATAGACTAAGTTATATGTCTAGTACGATTTAAACCTATAATTTTGAGTTAGATACCATAGAGGTACCCTAGTTTTGCAACTGGAGTTCCTTTCAATCAATATTCTTGAATAGTTCCAATTAAATACGTGAGTTCATTAAATGGTTCCAACATTTATAAATTTGAACAATAAATGAAATTAATGTGGGGATTTTTGATCGTGGCCCACATGACTTACATTTCAAGGGAATTTTCATCCTTTTAACTACTTCCCACCAAATTAAAATAAAAAATAAGACCTAATTCATTAGCTACTAAAATGAAAAAAATAATAACTCATTTCAACAGGCAAGGATTAAAGGGTTGAAAAATCTGGTGGCTTTGCATGATCTCAATTTTGTCACAAAAAGTTATCTATTTCAAGTGGAATCAAACTCATTTCAAAACGAATCTTAATAGTAAATATTAAAAAGTGTTTGATTGAGACATAAGTGGCCATAAATTAATGGGCGGGGTTGCATTGGATGAGTCTATTTTGCAAGACAATGATGGTAACACAACAAGATACAATAATATTTTTTATCCTCGAATCATTGTTATAGCTTGGAAATGGTTTGAATAAATTTTAGAACATGATTTTTTTTGTTTTGTTTTTGTGGTGTGTTTTTTTTGTAGGTTTAAAATATTAATTTATTTTATGTTTAGTGTATCATGGGAAGGGAACAAGAGAGAGTTTTGAAAACATTTTGTTGGGAAACTTGACCATAGTGATCTCTCGTTGGAGTGTATTTTCTTTTTAATTAATATTTGTGTCAATGTGTATTATCTTACCATGTGAGTTATCTTTTTGTGGGTTAGTGTTGTTTGGAGGATTTATTGCTTTGTCACTTAGTAAGTTGATAGATAATAGAATATAAAAATATTTGTTTTCACGAGAACATGGTTTGAAGCTAGAATGTTTGTTTTTTATATTGGGTAGATATATTGAGTGACCTTTTCATAATGGATATGCATATAGATAGGAATTTTGTGATAGAAAATGCTTATTTACAGACGGGATAATGTGCATTATTGTGATTATTGCAACCAAGAAAAGATGCATATGAAGACATTTAAAATGATATGTTTAGAATTAGGTTTAGACTATCATAAAATTAATTTTTTTCGGAGAACTCCTATTGTTAAGGATGATAAAGGTTTGCATGAGGTTAAGGATAAAAGATGCTAACAAAGTTAGTAAAATTTATCCTTGAAATAGTAAAGGGTGGTGGAGGTTTATACTATTGAGAAAGATGAATAGAATAAGTCTATTGAAGATAAAGGCAATGATTTTGAAGAAGATGAACTGCATAGGCCTATTGATTCTATGAAAGTGGATAGTGATTAATTGATTATCAGCCCTTGAATGAAGGTAATGTTGAAGTTGAAACAAATGTTGAGATTGAAGATGGTGAAGTTGAAACAAATGATGTGGTTGAAGTTGTTAGTGACTATGAAGTGGACTCATCCAAAATTTAGTTCATGTACTATTTGAGTTGCAAGATAGTTCAATTTAATGTTGGTATGATATTTGTTAGCTTAGAGGTAATTAGAAAGGCATGTAGGTACTATGAAATTAGATATGAGAGGAAGTTGCACGAGAAGAAAAAATATGGAAAGTAAGTTTAAATTGTGTTCTACTTTTGAAAATTATTCATAGATACTGAGAGAAATAAGACAACAAGACATGAATTCATTTATAGTGACAAGGTGTTATAAAGAGGATATGCATACATGTGTTAGGAATGATGACATGAAATTTTTTTTGACCAGTCGATTCATAATTGAGGAAAGTTTATAAATGTTTAAAGAGAACCCAAGTATGTGGTGGAAATATTATAAGCTAAATAAGATAAAATATCATGTTGATATTACACATAATAAAGTGAAAAAATCTAAAATGAAAGCAAAGAAGATGATCCATGGATCATATGAGGATAAATATGATGCATGTACTCTATGATTATGCCAATGAATTAAAGAAGACAAATGCAAAGGAGATGAAGGAGATGAAGGAATTGAAAGGTAGTTTATAAAATTGAGTGTTTTACTTCATTATTATTTTTTATTCTTCCTTTGTCTAACTCATGTTTTATTTTATTTTTTATTTTAAAGAATATACATATGTTTTGGTGCATTAAAAGAAGGATTTTACAAGAATGTAGGAGGTTCATAGAGTTAGATAGTAGTTTTCTTAGAGGTTCAAACAAAGAATTACTTCTATCATCCATTGGTACAAATGTCAACAATCAAATCTATCCAATAGCATATATTGTGGCTAAAGGTGAGAATAAGGATAGTTGGTTGTGGTTTACATATTTATTTAAGAATGATTTACAAATTTTTGATGAAAGGAATATACAATTATTTCTAATGAACATATAAGAGTTATAAAAGCTTGGAAACTATCCCTGCCTCTGGTTGAGCATATATTTTATGATTGGTACATTCTCCAAAATTTTACAAAGAAAAAAAGAAACATTAAAGTTCCCCTTATGGAACATTTTTAAAGGTGTACAAAAGCTACAACTGAAGTACAATTTGAGAATGCAATTTCTCCACTTAAGAAGGCTAGTGATGAAGCACATGATTGATTGGCCAAGAAAGATAAACATAACTGGTGCAAATAATTTTTCTAGTATGAACTTCATGTTTTTCATTAGTTTTTTTGGTTTAATTTATGGATCTATAGTTCTTTAATTTATTTCATTTATGTGTTTTGTAGGCTTTATAATTCAACTGAATTGCAAACAAATAACAATTGTGAGTCTTTTGATGGTGAGATTGTAAGTGCTATCTCATAGCCCATTTTCATTATATTAGAGATGTATAAGGAAGTTAATAAGAAATTGGTATACAATTAAGAAAGATTTAGTGTAGAAATGAAAACATGAAATCGGGGACAACATTTACACAAATTTTGTTATTAAAAAGGGACTAAAGATTGTATTTCAGAGCATAATAGAGGTGGATTATTTAAAGTTCAATTTGAAACAATCTCTATTGTTTCCCTTGATCTTAAAAATAGAACATGTGGTTGTAAAGTTTGGGACTTCATAGGTATGCCCTATACATATGCCATGAGATGCATGTTGCAACAAAATAAGGATCCAATGACATGTGTTCATCCCATTTTAAAGAAAATGATATATGAGCCCATTTTGTACACTATTCAGAGTAGTGAGTTTTGGTATAGGAGTAGAGGTCTAAAAGTTCATCCAATGCATCCTAATGCTAAAGGTGAAAAGTCTAGGAGAGGAAACAAGTCTTATAAGAGAAGTTCAACAAGAAAAACATGCAAATAAGACCTAGTAGACATGAAGCCCCAAAAAAATTAAGAAGATTTAGACAAAAAAAACATGCACTGTTTGTGAAATACAAGACCATAATCACCTTAATTGCTTCAAAATCCTAGTAAAGTGTTTGGTTTTTTTATTTGATTTAATGATTTTAATTGTATTGTAATGTTTCAAGTAAAATGTTTATTATTTTGTAGGATGAAAATATTGGACAAATTTCAAATCATGAAACAAATACTACTCCACAAGTTGATGGTAAATGCTATATAGTTAGTAATCCATAACAAGCATGTCGTATGACTAGTAGTCCAAAACAGCATCACAAGATATAAGAATTTTATATTATTAATTTGTGCTTAGTGCACTTTATGTATTAATTGTTTATGATGTACATGTTTGAAATTCTATAAGATGTACATGTAGGAAAATGACAAACTTTGCTATGCAAGAAAGGAAAGTATAAAGTTCAAGAAAAGAGTAAAACATAGGACTATAAGGATTCCACACAATCAAGAGGCAATCCTAAATCAAAACAAGTCTTTAAGGACCTTTAATGGAGGATGCATATAATGGAGGACTTTTTTATTTTATTTTTCATATTTTTTAAACATTATATGCCTAATGAAATATTTTTTCACACATTACAAGCTATCTCTTTATATTTTTGTGAATTATTAAAATTGTTTATGGATTATTGTCTTATTCTTAACAAGTTGGATATAGGCATGATGCATATGTTGTATGGTGTATATGATGTGTTGTGTGGTGTATGTGTTGTATGCACAGGATGGATATAGGCAATACACAAGTCAATCAATGCAAGTGTATGTGATGTGTGGTGTATGTGATTTGTTCACAAGTGGATGTCACCAATGCCAAGTCAAACAATACACAAGTGTTGTGTTGTGTGGTGTACAAGATCTGTAGTTTATGTGTTGTGTACTACATGTACTATATGCACAAATTGGATGCAAGCAATGCATAAGTCAGGTAATACAAAATTGTATATGATGTGCAGTATATGTGTTGTGTGCACAAGTTATATGTATACAATGCAAAAGTGTAAGTGATTCATAGTGTTTTTGTTGTTTACATTGATACATACCAAAAAAGCACACAAAAAGCTTGTGACTTATCGAAATCTATCAAATGATATATCTTATTATTATAATTAAAAGATACAAATGACAAAAGATTGAACAAATTATCACAATCAGGAGCATAATTGTTATACAATGAAGGACCTAAATGCAAATATTTATACAATATACATCAAGGAGGGATCAAAACATTAAATTGAAAAAATTAAGGGTGCTTCATGGCCCGCAATCCAAATATGCACTTATTCTACAGATTTTTAGTACTTCTCTATTTAATGTTTCAGATTTATTAGATTAGCATTTTAATTGTTTTAAACATCTACAACCCTAATCCTAACTATATTGTAACTATATTATAAATCTTTTATTATAAATATACAACTAGGGTTAACAACAAAATGAACCACATATTGTAGGCATATAAATTTACAGAAAATATGTAGGTCTATAGAGAAATTAAAGGATATAGGCTAGATTGAATTCAAATAGTCAATTAAGAAGTTGTAAATCAACTATTGATATTAATCATTAACTTATTCTTCTTATTTTTCTTCTTACTTTTCCATTATTATAATTATGACTTTTTTAAAATGCATGCCTAGCTAATTTATTTATGTAATTGTGGGGAATTTTCAAGATCTAGATTATGATCTTAATTAATAAAATGTTATGATGAATTTTTAGATCCAATCCTTGATTTTTGATGTGTTTCACTCTATGTATAAATGTCATAACTATGCATGTATGAATTTGAGTAGCTAATTAGTTTACTACATGTAGATGTTTAATGTTAGTCTAAGATTGTTATTATATTATGAGAATATAATTGCTAATATTATTATTCCAAGTGGTATCTTGTTAATTTGTAATAGAATGACAAATAAGGTTGATACCTTCATTAAAGGTTATTAAGAATTGTAATATTGTTTAGTTTAGTCATCTCTTTTTTAAAACTTAATGCAATGAAACTACTACAATAAAAAGTATTTAAGTCAAGATTTAAAATCAGTTTAAAGAAAAAACTGACTTATAATGAATTATAAGTTGGTATGCTTATAAACCAACTTAAAATTTAAAGTCATTTCAAGTTAAAAACTGACTTTAAATGGACTTAAAACTAAAAAATACTAAAAAAATAAAAAAAAATAACGTCAATTGAAGTGTACAACCAACACTACATATGACACATAATGTTAGTTGTACACTTCAATCAACACATAATGTAACATTAGTTGACACGTAGGATTGATGTGTCAGACATAACGTCAGTTCTACGTTTCAATTGACACTACATGTGGCACGTATCATCAATCCTACGTGCCAATCGATGATACATTATGCATTGATTGACATGTACAACCGACACTACATGCCATGTGTAGTGTTGGTTAACACGTAAAATCAACACTAATTGTATTTTTTTCCTTTTTCTTCTTCCTCTCCCTTGCCTTAATAGCTTTTGCTACTATCCCCTATTTCTTTCTCACATGTGCGATATTTCTGACCATTTTTTATCACCATTTCCAACGCCATCAGTTAGTTTATGTTTCTCTTCACTTTTAGATCTAGACCCACCCCTTTTTTTGAGCTTAACACTCAATATTTTCTTACCCATTTTCATTCAATTTCTCACTTACCAAACATATTTTTCTTTCATTTTCTCACTTGTTTTATTTTGTAAGTATTTTTATGAATTATTTTACACTTATTTTTTATTTGTATTTATTATTCGTATATATTTTTGTTTTATATAAGCTATTCATTTTTATTCCAGCTTAAAAGAAAACAAGGTTTTATTTATTTATTTTTAACTAATTTCATGTTTTATATATATTAATTATTTTTGAATTTAATGTTTTTTGAAATTATTATTACTTGTATTAAATAATATTATATATTGCTAATGTGATAATGAATATATTAATTATTTGGATTTTATGTATTTATTTTTATATGATCTTTTGATTGATATTCTAATAATTTATAAACTTCATAATAAATTTTGAAATATATTGGTAATTAATACATTTATATTTTATTTAGTACATATTTAATATGTTTAATACCATTAATAGAAATTAGAGAAATCTTGGATGTCAAAGTGTAGAATTGAGCCGGAATATACTTCTAGAGTTAAAACTTTCTTGGAATTCACCTGTAGAAATAATAATAATGAAATTATTATTATTCTATGCTAATGTGTTAAATGTAAAAATGAGAAATTTCATGATGTCATGACAAAATAAGGATGATACTCATGGGGAAGAAATAAATAAGAATGTGAGTAGATTATATATATCTTATCATAATAGGCATTCCAGTCATAATGTACAAACAAAAATATGTTTCATGTTATGGAAGATGAACTACATAAGGATGATCCCGAAAGCTTTAAAAAACTTTTAGAAGATACCAAAAAGCCATTGTATCTAGAATACAATAAATACACTAAAATGTCAGGATTTGTTCATGTTTACAACGTGAAGGAAAAAAATAGTTTTTCTGACAAGAAATTCATAGAATTACTAAATATACTAATAGATATGTTTCCTAAGGGTAATGAGTTTCCATCTTCAATGTATAAAGTGAAGAAATCTCTTAATCGATTAGGCATGGAATATCATAAGATTCATGCTTATCCAAATGATTGCATTCTTGATATGAAAGAATATGAGATATTAGATGATTGTCGAGTATGTAAAGAATCGAGATGGAAGCATGCTAAAAATTAAACAACACCTAAGAAAGGCATGCCCACAAAGGTTCTTTAGTACTTTCCTCGCATTTAGAGAATTGATTTGATGATGGGATGCTACGTCATCCTTCTGATTCTCCAAATTATAAAGTAGTAGATAATTTATCCCTTCAATTTTCATTTGATCTGAGCAATTTTTGTCTTTTCATTACAACTGATGAAATTAATTCACAAAATTCCCTTAGTAGTAGATATAGCTGGTTTCTAGTAATTATGGTAACATATAACCTTCCTCCCTAGTTATGTATGAAAAGAAAATTCATGATACTAGCATTATTGATCTCAAGACAGAAACAACCCAGAGTTAATATTGATATGTATCTGCATCCTCCAATAGATTACTTAAATATGTTATGGAATGGTGGTGTAAATTTTTATGATGCATATAAGGAAACATACTTTAACTTGAAAGGGTCCTTTTATAGACATTTAATGATTTTCCTTCATATGAAAACTTATCAGGACATGAAACAAAAGGTTGTATATTAAATAGATGATTTTGGTATACATGTCAAATTGTCAAAGACACTATAAATGTTGTATATAAAATATATGATTTTGGATTTATCCTTATAAACTTATCCAAGATAAGTCACACTAATGATTCTTTCATGTTAGCATTTCATGCAAAACAAGTATTTTACATTAGCGATCAATTTGACACAAGATGGTATGTTGTGTTAATGCCTCCACAAAATAAATTCTACCATTGTGATGCTTTAGAAGATGATAATATGCTTGATATTTTATCAAATATAAGTCATTTCTCAAAAAAATTGCCTAATTTATATGATGGTCAAGTTGATGACGATGATTCATCATTATGGATTCAAAGCGATTATGAAAGAATATGTATAGACGATCGATAACCTAATTAAACAAAGTGTATATTATTTATTATTCTAATAAATCTTGTTTATGTGATTGGAGTTAAAATTGTGAATTAATTTTTATTTCATTTGCAGATATTTCATGAACCCTAGGGTGTAAAATATTATAGATCTAAATGATCCATTTGGGCATTTTAAAAGAAAGGATTGGACTAATATACTTGACACTCCACTTAATCTAGATGATAGGATACCTTTTGATAGAACCCCAAGTAAGGAAAGAGTTCATAGATTATAGACGTATAGATGAATTTCAAATTATTAGGGACGAACACCAAAATATAAAAATATAGAATATTCTTCCTAAATGTATTAAGAAGTCATCAAATCTTGAGGTTAGACAAATAATGGTAATATTATGTTGTTAGTTTATAACTATCTTTATATTTATTTTCTTCTAACTTAAGTTAATAAATTGATGAATAAATTTATTTAATTTATATGTGTAGAAAGTTGAATTAGGTAGAACAATTACTCGAGTTAAACTATATATAGAAACAAAGACACCAAAAATGAATAAGTCAAAAAAATGAATAAACAAGGAGAAGAACAACTCAATGAGTTGGTTAGTAATTTAACTTGATATAAATTCCTTGTTATGATTTTTGCAAATTCATATAATAATGTATGATATTCTTTATTACTTTATTATTTATAGAGAATGGTCCAAGAACAAAGAAATAGAGGTGAAATAATTGAGCAACTAGGGAAAGATGCCATATATTATACATTTAGACCCGATCATCCTAGTCTGGTTAAAAAAGGAAGCCGAAATAATGATTACATGGATTTTTTCAATATTTCAAAATAAAGGCCAGAAATGGTCAGTAATGATAAGTTGAATAAAGTTGAGGAAGAATTGAACTCATTTAAGGCTACTATGTTAAGTGAGCTGGCAAGTATAAAGTAATTTCAAAGTTACTAAGCTAGGGTATCACAACAGATGTCAATCATGCCACCATACTACAATCAAGGCATGCCACTATCCATGATAGGAATGTCACTCATGCAATCTCATGGCCAACCTATGTCCTTTATGGGATATAGTCATTCTATTGGACCCACATATATGCTAGGGATGCCCATGCAATTTCATAGTAGTTCAATGTCCCTGATGCAATCTATGCATTCTTACCATCAATTACAAAAATATGTTTATGAGAATGTTCTTCCAATAGCTACCCAATAGGGGAGTCCTCTTTCATTTGATAAATCATTCGTAGTAAGATTTAAAGCTTATGTAGATGGTATATTATTTTTATTGTTTATTACATTTTTTGTTTATTGTATATAACACTTAAATTTATTTACAAAATATAAAATGTCTATTAAAAGATCTATCATTTATGAATTATATTACTATTGGAATGGTACAAAAATTGAGCAATGATCGAAAGATTCACAATCAATATTTTCCAAATCATTGATGAATAGTAATTGATCAATCATTGCTCCATCACTTTTCCCCCTCTAATTCTACCACAGTTCAAGAAGCTATTAGACAATACATGGCTTAGTTATCAAATCAAGTTGTGATAAATTTTGACATGGTATTACTTATTCTTACTTAAGATAAAAAAAATTTACCGCTTGTATTTTATTATTATACTTCTATTGTTACTAAAATAATAGCACTTGTTTAGTCTATTACACCAAAGTTGGTAAGTGCCACAAATTTAAGAGATGCAAAGGAAATATCTCATAGTAAATCTATATCTAGTGGACAATTATCACGCACCAAGTCATTCAAGAAGAAGCCATGGAAATAGTTTAATTATGAATATGCTTACTGTAGTAAAACTCTTGGCTCTATGATGATGATTGTCACAAGCAAAAAATAGTATGAATGATGAATTGATTGTGCCACTTCCTAAAGAAATATCTAGAGTAGACATTGAAAAATATTATATATTGATGATTTATGATTCATCATATGTGAATCAATATCAAGAGCATTATGCTAGCCTAAGAGTGAAACAATTATGTGATAGGGCACAAATACTTCAGGGAAATCAAAACTTGATAATCCTTTGGCCACTAAAGTTTGAACAAGGTTAGATCATTGGATGTTGGTAATCATTGATCTATATGATAATCATATTTTGTATTATGACCCGGCTTCCATAGAATTGAATAAAGACACAAAAATAGTTGTTGAAATGTAAGAGTTATAATTAGATATGTTTCTTCTATTGTTCTCTCTAATATTAAATAAAGAACTAGCTATTTTAAATTTTGATAGACCATGGAGGCTGAGGAATAAGAGTAAGGGCATTGTCCTTAAAAAATCATATAAGCTTATATGGGATAAAGTTATGGTATGTGCAAGTGAATATTAAGAATGAATTTTATTAATTTAATTAATTGTATGATTGAATAATAAAGATGTTCGAATTAATAAACCATGTACACTTATTTTTTGAAGGTTCCACAACAACATGATGGAGTTATTTGTGGTTATTTTGTTATGAAATTTATGAGCAAGATCATATCAAATATCAAAATTTCAATTAAAAATGTGGTAATATCTTTTACTAATATACTCTTTTAACATATAAGTTATTTTTAATGAATTTATGATATTAATAATGAAATAAGTTTTGTTCATTTACATTTCTAGAATCGTAATACTTTTGAGGTGCTCACTTGTTTCATAATCATACTTAAAATTTGTTAGCCTCAAATACTTTTGGTTTAATATTTCAAATAGCATGCAACCTATGTCATTTTTTAAGCCTATTCATTTGACGTCATACGAACATTGAGGTAATACTTCATGTATACTTGTTAAATAACTAATATATTGCTTTTTTTAACATATATAAGTTATTTTTTTGTGAATTCATAATATTAAATTGTTATTTTTAATTTAAATACATGTAGTTCTTTTGTTGGAGTAAAACAGACTATAATAGGTAAACTTTTGAAGATTTATGAGAAGAATAGGCGGAACATATGTTTTAAATTATAAGATTGCAAGAAGAATCAAATGAAAAATCTGATAATATTGAATAGCATAGATATCTTATTATTATATTCTTATCTTATAAAATTGCATATAATAATGGATATATGTAATTTTATATCTAATATATCATGATCATGTATACTTTCTTATAATATTTAATAATATTGTAATTAAGTTAAATTTGTATATATATCTATTGTGTGTACATTATTTTTTTTAATAAGTTTAGTTCTTAAGTAATTAATTAATATCTAGTTTTTAAATAGTTTTTAAATGAATAAAAATTTGTAAAAACTCTTTTAAACATATTATATTTTTTTTTCAACAATTATGTGATTTAAAACATGTAGGAAAGCTAGCAGAAAATAACCAAAATATATTTAGGGGTTATATTATTTTAAGTCGGTTAACATGTAGAACCGATTTTAAATTTTAAATTGGTTCACATTTAAGGCTGATTTTAAATTTTAAGTCAGTTGAAACGTATGCCCGATTTTAAATTTAATGTTAATTCTACTCTAGAACCAACTTGAAAATTAAAATCACCTCAATTTAATTTTGTTCGGTCCTTTTTAAGTTGGCTAATAATTGACTTAAAAGACCTTTATTATAGTAACGTAAATGAATTATTTAGCAACTATGAGTATGTTGTTCTATTTATGTTAGTTTTTGATGGTATTCTAAATGAATTGTAAAATAAGAAAAAGTATATTTGATGTCTTTTTTTAGTTGCATAGATTTCACAATCTAAAATTAAGAATTTAAGAATAGTTCTAATATTCATTCAAAATATATCAGTGAAGATATTTCTATAATTATATGTTTCTCTTAATCTATTAGCTTGTGTATTTTAGTTAATGTTTTATGTTTTGCTTTTAGTTAAAAACAATTTTCAAAATCCTCTTTACTAATTTACTAACAAGCTAATATATAGTAGTAGTAGTTATTGTAGTAATCATATGAATTTGAAAATCTTTGTTTTTAATTTATTTATCACTAATATAATTTGATCACATAGACTTGCATATTTCCAAGCATACCATGAACAATTTGGGTATATTTCCAAGCATACCATGCACAATTTGGGTGTAGGCCATGCGTAAGTGTATGTGTTGTGTGCACAAGTGTATCTGATGTGTAGTGTATCTGCAACAGTTGATGAAACTGTAAAACTGCATCAGTTTTTAAAATACAGTTGTTTTATAATAGTTTATATAACTGTCAATTTGCATCGATTTATAAAATTGTTTCTGCACACCAACCTCAAAAAATTTACACCATTTTTGTCAATATGTGCTACACCAATTTATAAAACTGTTCTGCACAAACTCAAACCAGTTCACACCGAACTGAAAACAAGTTATTAGTATAATTTTCATTTAAACTAAAAACATCTCAGTTTACATCAAAGTTACAAAATTGAAACTGAACTTAGGGTACATATGAACATTCGATTTACAAAATAAACTGCACTTACAAATATTACTAAAGTAAACACACATATAGACAGGTTCCAATCAACATAATCACCAACAATTTAACCAATTTATTAGCCTTCTCTTCATTGAGCCTTTGTTTCTCTTCATTACACTCTTCATTGTGTATTATTATATCTTCATCGTGTCTTTCAACTCTTTTCAACAAGATATTAATAAAAATAGCATATCTCTCAGGTGGTGCATTATCATACCATTCTAACAATTATTAATTAAAAAGAAAGAAAGAAAGCATGAGTCGATGAGAATAACCAAAACAAAGCAGAAACAGTCAAAACAAAGACCAAAAATAATAACCAAAAAATATGATGCAAACTAAACAACCTCACCTCAAAACCACCAAATAAAGGTATCCCAGGATTTGATGAAGCCCATGTACAAATTAGTTTTTCCATAGTATGTTCACTCCCAAAATTGAAGCTTATTTCATCCATACTATTGTACAAAGAGAAAGGGAAGGGAAATCAGTTTACAAAGATAAAGGGAAGGGGAATCAATTTACTCCAGTTTACAAAGATAGTGGGAAGGGTAATCAATTTACTCCAGTTTAGAGAGAGGGTGATGAGAAAGATGCTCAGATTTTCCAGGATTTTCCCATTTTCCTGTCAGTTATAATATGCTAAAAAATGGCGGAAAAAATGTTAACTTAGATGTAATTTGGTGGTAAACAGTTAAAAGGACGAAAATGTCCTTGAAATGTAAGTCACATGAAGGCCACGAGTAGAAATTCCCAAAGTATCCATTTACTATTTAAAATTATAAATATTGAAACTAAATTTAAACTCTTCAATAACATTAACTAAAAGATACCATTGTTAAATTTGGATATCTCTGTTGTACCTATTTATTAGAAATAAATTTCTACATAATTTTACATTTTCATTATATATAATATAACCTAACCTAGTCAAATGCATAACTCTACCAAAATTATACTGTCAGAAACATGTTGTAATAACTTTAACATGCATTGTAGAAGTGACATGAATCTACTCAAAAATGGTGTGAATACCACTTAGTTTGTTACAATCCTACTTGTTTAAAAGTGTTATTTTTTTAATTCCCAAAAAAGCTTTAAGCTTTGATTAAGTTACTTGTTTGATTAATGGGCTATTGAGCTACCTTTATCATTTTTTACTTGTATTAAATATTCTAGTTCAACTCACTCTCTTAATTAATCATATTTTTATGCTCCATGTAATGAATTATCTTCAAACTATGTAGCTTAACATGATTCTATAAGCAAATATAGAATCAAAAACAATAATAATGCAATTGTGCACCTAGTAAAGCTAAAACATGCATGCATTAGTGCACTTAGTAACCTGAGGACGAAGGAACCTGATCTGAGAAGCTCCAAAAGAGATATTATTATCACGTTATAATATAACATTATCTGCATTGACATGATCCTATCTTTTCTTTCTCCTAGTTTATAATTAGGGTAACACAATTTTGTTCTGAAAATTCGACATTATTAGCTATAAATTTAACTCGAAACAACAAATTCTTAACAACATTCTTGAATCTGTCGATTGTGAATATTATAATGCTGATACAAGCCAAATCGAATAGATGGACAGAACAAACTTTCAACATAAACTTGAATTGATATAAAAATAATAATAAATGAATGATTAATAGCCACTAATATTTAGGTGGTTCACCAAAATTAACTAAAGGATACTCCATCTTGAACAAAGATTAGAAGGAATTCATTGTAACAAAATATTTACTTCCCTTTAAATATAGCTAAAGAACAAGATATATCTCTCACTTATAATATAATACAATTAATATCTCTCTCAAAATGAGGAAAATACCCTCGTAAGTGAGAAAAAACTAAAGCAATTGGAGGAAGAGCTAAAAATCTTTTTATACATTTATCACTCATTCACAAGTGTTGGTTATACACCACACATATCAAATAATTGAAATTCAATAATTGAGATTATTAGGCCTTATATACTAGACTTTCGGCTCTGATATCACGTTAGAAATTATTAAAAATCAAATTTTCCCCAAAACTTAAGTTATTAAAAGAAAGATGAATAATTATTCAAGTAATTTTCTTCTAAGCTTAAAAATTTGAGTATTTTTTTATATGGAAAAATGGTTTCTTATTTTTAGGCCAAATAAGTTCATTTCAAATAGAATACAAAAAATTATTCATACAAATGCTCAAGGAATACACAAATCAAAACAATCATATTTCAATTTAAGTCATAAGTATACTAACCATAAAACATCAACAGTCCCTCAAATAAGTTGATTTCATATTAAAAAAGTTGGTTGAGCAAAAAACTTATAGAACTCACCTAGGTTGTGAGAGAAAGGAGAAAACAAGAGTAATTTTAAAATTTTAAGTAAAAAAGATTAAATGAAATACATAATTCAATAATAGACATACAACAACCAAAACAACATCTAATTCACGTACAAAAGAACCACAAACAAAGGGAGAAGAGAAATAGACAAAATAGCCCCAATAGATTACACAAATTACTTATTAAATAGTATCCCTCGGTCTAAGGAATTTGTGAGGATTAATTGAGCTAGGAGATAGTATCTGAGTCATATGAGCATGAGGAATTTATGGAACTTGTGGTTTGCTTTGTTTATAATTTCTAGAAAATTCGGTTATTTAAGTAAATGGTGTGAGGTAGACTTTCTAAAGATGTTTTATTTATTTTTGTACTATGCCTAAGTTGCATGATGCAACCAGCTTGAAAATTCTCAAATGAGCTATAATAGCGACATCTAGACAAAGAAGATGAGGGAGAGTGAGGTAGAACACTCTGAGTTGTACTCCTCACATATCTAGGACATTGCCTAGCAATGTGGCTAATAGTGTTATGTAGATAACAAACATAAATATTGGAGTTAGAGAATCTAGATCCCTAACTCCAAGGAGTAGAACATGAAGGAGAAGAAGAAGAAGCACTCATATTGACTTTAACAAGAGGATAAGAAGCCCATTTTTCACAATGTGATCTAAAATGCCCAAGTTTACCATAGTGGTGACATATAGGAGTTAGACTTGGTAGAGGAAATAGACCACTACTAAAACTAAGGGAAGAACTAGCCTTAGGTTAGTGTTCCCCTTGCTAGAGGAAACTGACTAAAATGACACAACCGATTTACCTTTTTGGATGGTGGCAGTTTTCTTCAACTTTGGACCTTTTGTAGTTGATTTAACAAATTTGGGAGTAGGAATAGAAGATGTAGAAACCCCTTCATTATAACGAATTCCATGTTTGTCACTAAACATCTTGGTATTGTTGAGTATTTCATTCAAATTTTTAGAGTCAATCATTATCTTGTTAACAGTAGAGAAAAAATGAGCCTGTTCCTTTTCACTAACACTAAGTTTTCATCAACACTTTAATCATATCTTCCTTTTCCTTAAGAAATGATTCAAGTTATGTCTCCACTATCTCATGTACTTCTTCAACCTTAGTTTCTTTTTTTTGTAAGCGAGTAAGCCAAATATTCTTGTATGCCTTCAAGGACAATAATCTTCTTTTTTAGCTATTCAACTTCTTCCTTTTGATCAAGAGTGGATTCAAGATTGAAAAATAACTAAGTAATTTTACCAAGAGTAGGAACCTTTAATTGTTCCTCAAGCTTCTTTAATTTTTCATGATTTGCATTAAAATTTTCAAGCAAATCAGAATATCTCTTTTGGATGACCTCACATCTTTTGGTAGGGTCTAGTTATTGACCATTAATAGAGGACTTATTTTCCTCCAATTCTTTCTTCAATGTATTTATCCTAAACTCTTTCACATCTAGGCTTTCCAAAGCCTTTTTCTAACTTGATGTGCTTTAATAGGAGGTTGTTATAAGAATCAAGCAACTCATCTTGCTCGTCATCAACATCTTCAGATATAACCCCTTAAACATTGGAAGTACCAATTAAATGATCAATGATATTTCTTGAAGCAAAAAAAGCATGAAAATTAGTGTCATCATAATCACCACTAATATTATTTGAAACAGTAACCTTAGCCTTCATCACACGTATATTCATGTATCTTTGTTTATGAAAATAATCTACTACAATGTGACTAGGCTTCCCACATTCAAAGTATATGATCTTGCTTTAGTGCCTTTTTCTTTGTTTCTTATATTGATTATTCGAGTCATCATCATCTTTTATAGATTTCGAGCCTTTAGAGCTTGAACTACCATTTCCAATACCACCAGAGGAGGGTTTCTTATTTCTAAAAAATCTTATGGATCTTTAGGCAAGAAAAGACATTTCTTTCTCATCAGGGTCATAATCATCACAAAACGTAGTGACTTTAGCTTCTTCATTGGGACCATTACCCATAGTAGTCTTGAGAGCTAAGCTCTTCCCTTTTTAACAACAATTTGATCTTGTTTGGGAAATAGGTGATGAAGTTCAAAGACTTGAAAATCACTAACTAACTCATTAATAGTAATCTCATCAAGCTTGTACAAAGTACCAAGCACTATAACATTGGCATGAAGTCGATAAGGTAGGCTAGTGATGTTTTCCTCACTTTATTTTTTCTTTGCTAATAAGTCTACCCAAGTTGTAGGAATAATTGATAATGTTGGAAAAATGTGTAGATAATTTGTCAAAGGTTTTATCGTCTTGCATGATACAAAGTTCAAAATCTCTATTCAACTTTATAATTTTGGATCTTTTTACAACGAAAGTACTTTCATGGGTAGTCTCCATAATGTCCCATGGATGTCTTGAAGAAGTACCTTGATATTTATCTAATGTAACAACCCTCATGATTGCATAAAGTTCCTTTATATTCCATTTAGATTCCTTACTTTCATCTTTAGTCCATTCAATTATGGGTTTAGGAATCATAATATTATGAAGAAGGGTTTTTGTTAGATACGTCCAACTATATTCAACCAAAAACCAAATACGATCTACAAGAAGGCTCTCATTTAATATTTCCAATAGGTATAATTTATCCCATTAAAAAGTGTAGGTCTACCTACATAACCTCCTTCTCCTGAATCCCTCGGAGAGAAAGTGTGTATGTGTGATGCTAGTTAAAAGAATCAACACTAGAGCAGTTAAGCCCTAAATTGGTGCACTAGTTTTGATACCGATTAAAAGAGTTCGCGATTCAGTACACAATTAGGGTAAGGAGATATAGACTCATCAAGGATTCAACCCTAACTTGCTTGAATAGAATAGTAAATACTTAACCAGATAACACAACAAAAGCACAAATAATATAATATCAAAAATGTAGATAACTTTGAACAACATATATTAAATATATTCAACAAAAACAAAGTAAGAATATAAAAGCTTTCTAATAAGAGTTTAAACTTTTAGTATGTTGTAAAATACACACTTAACCTCAAATTATACTAGCACACCACTTACTAGACCTTATCTATGTGATAACATTCTCAAGTTGTTTAAGGCAACCACTAAGTGGAAAAATATTCACTAAACAATAAAACTGTTACAACTCTAAAAGAAATAAAATCACTATTATCTCTATCAGTCGGGACCTTTTTTCAAATTACATATTGCTGGTTCTGCTAGTTGCTTTCACAATGGCCTGATTCTATATGCAAATCCGACTTTCCTCTATAGCCAACACCACCTTATGTGGTGTGATTTGTAACCATTGATTAGTAATAATAAGTGTAACTACTCATAACCTTGAGGGACACACAATCCATCCCAAATGTTAAATCATGTATAGGAGATACACAATCAAACACATATGCACACAGTTTATGATTTATTCACTAAGCTTAATAATTGATCCATACTCAAATGTATGCTCTCCAAAATTATTTAAGTAATAGATATAATTCTTAGTGTGAATTTTGGCAGAGTTTTGGTACTAAAATCAATGGATAAAGAAAAGAGAAAAGTAGGGATATTTATAGAACTCAACTGGCCACCTTGCCATGGACCTTGTCAACCATCTAACCAAGGGTTATGGCAATAGTATTGGAAAGGATGGTAGAGAGGTGCTAAAAAATCACATTTTGTTTTCCAAAATTTTTGAGTTATTTCCATAAATACCCATACCCAAAACGAAAAAAAACATGAACAACAATTCCGTCTCTCTTGCACGCTAGAACATTAAAAATCACATCACTCAACTTAGCATGCATACTATGAAAATAAAGCCCATGGTGTGTGTAAACATGCTTACATACAAAATGTACCTAACTATATATGTGTGTATTGCTAATCTGTAGTAACCAAACTTACACAGAGAAAGATACAACACTTAGTAAAAAATAGTAGACACTGTGCTTTGTAAACATGAAGCCAACATATAAGAACTAAGAACAACGTGACATACACATTGCATTATTTGTTCCTTTCTTTATTTTCATTCCCTTTTCTTGTTTCCTTTGGTTTCATTTTCTTCTTTTTTTTTCCTTTCATAGACTTTCCTTTTTGCATTCTTTCCATTGTTCTTGTTAGAATTCTGAAGAAAAAAAAAGGATTCTGCTACTATTAAAAAAAACTTCATCAAATTGATCTTAGTTTAATTGGTACTTTCTATCCAAGTTCAATTAAAAAAAGGACAAGTTTCAACAAAACAAAAAATAAAATCTTGAAAATATTTCCAAATGGAGATTATTTAATTCCTATTTTAACTTTCCTAAATTGATTATCTATTTATTTCCTTATGCTAATCTTCTTTCCTTGTTTCCTTTAGTTTCCTTTTCCTTCTTTATTTTTATACATATACTTTCATTTTGCATTATTATCCATTATTGTTGAGAAATTTTGAAAACATAAAAAAGTTATAAAACAAAATTTTCCTTTTATTCTAGCCATGTGTCAGATTTGTGTTGTTTACATTTTTGCAAGTTGGTCTTTGATTGGGTTTGATAGTTTGGTAAAGAGCCCAAAGAGAGAACTTGAGTGAGGTTATCAGTAGGAGTATGAGTGATGAAAAAGAGAGTGTAGAATGTGAGGAGTAAGATTAACCCTAAATCTAATATTTTTTTTGTTCTTGTTACCATGCCTTAAGTATGGTCCTCAAAAAAATAATAAGGGGTTCAGTTAACATTTCAACTCAACACAATGACATAAGAGATAAATCAATTACTAGAAGCCCTTTTGGACAGATTTGAGAAACAATATTCAATAATAAAAGAATTGAATGAAAGGATCTCAAAAACTAGAAAGCCAATAAGGAACACACCTATGAATGACTTTGATGACTAAGAAGGTGACAATAAGTATGAAGAGGATTATGGTTCAATGCAAGGAATGGATATATTTGTGCCAATAAGAGGAGGCCACATAAGGGAACCTAGGTGGGAAGGACAAATTTACAATAAATTAAGAAACATCAAGATGAAGATTCTCTCTTTCTGAGGAAAAAATTAGGCTGAAATTTATATGGAATGGGAGAAAAAGATGAAGTTGATTCATATGCTTTTGTCTCGGCGAACCGTCTCCTCTGCTCCACCGGGAGCCTGGACCCTTCTTCTATCTTATCCACTACCTGGCTCATCGGCTCCCTACAGCTCCAGCCAAGAGAACCCTTCAGATACCATAAGATGCGTTTTACAGCCTGGAGATGTACGGTGGTGAGAGCGTGCATGAACTGACAAACTTGATTGACGACATAGCAAATGTCAGGTCTGGTGAGAGTGAGGTACTGAAGGGCACCAACAAGACTACGAGATTTTGTTTGTATTAATTGATTATGCTATTATTTGGTAGGATCAACATGTTTTGAGTAGGAGAAGGTTTGGAGAAAGGCCAATTGGCACATGAAAATAGATGAAGGATGTTATGAGAAAGTGGTTCATTCCAAGTCACTACCACCAAGATTTGTTTCGAAATTTGGAAAAGAAATAATCCAAAAGAGCCCTACCTCTATGAGATGTTCTACTTGAAGACATTATCTATCATCAGAATATAATAAACAAGGAGGTTGAACACTTATTCTTAGAAAGAGAAAATGAATATAAAAAGAAGAGGAAGTTTAAAAAAAGTGAATTTAGGAAAAAAAAGATTGAGTTACAAAAAGGGCATAAGAGAAAAAAAAATTTAGTTGTAACAAGAGAGTGATAAAAAGAAAGAAAGAAAGAAAGAATGAGCTAGAGATAGAGAGGGAGTTGAAAAAAGGGTGATTTAAGAAAAAAAAATTGAGTTGTAAAAAGAGTGATAAAAAAAGAATTTCAGTTGCAACAAGGTAATGAAAAAAAGAAAGAGATTGAGTTACAAAGAGAGTGTGAGTTAAAAAGTGAAATTTATTACAAAAATAATGTGTTCAAAAAAGAAAAAAAATGAGTCAAAAAAGGAGAGTGAAGAGAAAAAGAGAGTGTGATCTACAAGAATAGAAGAGTGAGAAAAAGAGAGTGTGATCTACAAGAATAGAAGAGTGAGAAAAAGAGATACTTGATTCGAGAGATACAAAAGACAGTGAAAAATACAAAGAAATTTCAGCTAATAAAAATAGTTTTACTTTGCATAGTAATTTCAACAAATGAAAATAGTTTTATTTTGCCTAGTGTTGTTACTATTTTGCAGAATTTGGAAATTATACAAAAGGTAGATTTTATTGGAATTGAGAAACACATTGATGTCATAGGGGTCAAGCATCCCCTATATTCTATACTTATGCACTTGAATCATCCTTCATTACAAAGGAAATCCTTAACATTATAGCAAATATTCGAGAATAAATTTTTTTAGGAAAGAGGGAATGATGCAGATCAAGAAGCATTACCAAAGATTCGATGGTACATTTCAAGTAGGTCAATTAATCAAGAATAACTCAATGAAACATGAAGCAATGATAGGCATGATTACAAGTTATTTGAACTACTTGGGCATGAAGTAAAATGAATGACCAAATAAAATATGAAATAGGAAAGTTCTATTAAGCATTTTTAAATATACTTGTCATATCTTTTCCATCCAATATTCAATTGAGGCAAAACATATTGCATTATAAAGCTTACCAATGGGCTAGAATAATGAAAGAGAGAGAATTCTTATAATTTGGAAGTTTACTAAGTCAAAAATGGTTTTCAATAAATACCCAAGAACCTGTTAAATAATTACATTTCTTCGTTTTATAGTTTTTTTAGTAAGTATGATATTTACTTTAACTTGAAGAAATTTATTTTCAATTTTTAGCAATAATTTATATTTTATTAGGTAGGTTTATGCTATATTTTAAAGTCTATAAATACCTATGTAAGGTTTTGATTAAGGAATCAACATTGAATATAATTTTAATAAGAGTGTTTCTCTTTAATTCCATGGAGAACTTTATCTGAACTTATCAAGAACAATCTTGTGACATTCATCCTAGACTTATCACTTATATCACCCGTATATTCTTGAGTGTGGAATCTAAAACACCATTCTTTGATACCAAGGTTCATATCTTGTTATAGATAATGGGTCACAATCCTTATTTTTTTAATATTTATAATCTAATTTCAAGCTTTCCTAATGAAGATTTCAATATTGATATTTGGGTCTCACTTCTTTAGGCGAGGTTTGTATCACAATTTCATAATCATTGATTTTTCTACACTTCTCTTCACTATCTCTCTCTGATTTTACTAGCTCATTTGTTCTTTTGTTCTTATACCTTCATCATTCATTTGTGTCTTCATTGGTAGCATTAAAATTAGATAATAAGAACTATATGATCTAGAAACATCATATCTTAAAAAATTCAAGGGGCTTAGAATTAGAGTCATATGCACTCAATAATGCTTGTAATCAATTTCTTAGCAATGGATCACTAAATCCAAAGTATAAACATTGGAGTAAACAAGATGCCATACTAGGCTACTAGCTTATGAGCTATATAATAGATGAGATGTTAAAGAAGGTTTTAGGCTTCGATACTTCGAGAGAAGCTTGGACAAAACTCAAAAAAACTTTTGCATCTAAGTCATGAGCAAGGGCGATACAAGTTAAAGAAGAATTGCAGAGAGTTAAGAAATGTAATCAGTTTGTTATAGACTATACATTGAAGATCAAGAAATTAACTAAAGGGTTACAGTCAGCTAGATATGGTATTAGTGAAAAGGAAAAGCTCATAAGTGTCCTCAATGGATTGGAAGAGAGTTTCAATAGTGGTTTTTCTACTCTTACTAATAGAATGATGATTGGGAAAGTGATGATTGATTATGCAATAGCTCTTTTTCAAAGTCATGAATGCAGACTTGAAAGAAAGAGATCTACAATTATCTCACCTCTGCCTTCAATAAACTTGATTGTTAAGAATAGTAATGTAACCTTATCTAATCAACATAAGGTTCTTAACAATAAACCTAGCCAGGCTCTTAACAATAAACCTAGCCAGGCTCTTAGCAATGTGGTGACTGATCAATTTCAAGCTTCATATCAGTAATCAAAACAACAACAATAATTTTATAGAAAAAATTCCTTGTATCCATAAGAAGGAAGAGGAAATAGTTGAGGAAGAGGCAATGGTAGAGTTCAATACCAATTATGTGGAAAATTGGGACACATAGTATCAACTTATTGGTATAGGTTTGACAAAAACTATGTACCTAACTTTCAAAACACTCAAGGACCTAGACAAATTGTTGTACCACTATAAGAATTAACTATGCACACTACTAGACCACCACTATCACAGTATTTTATGGAAGCTTTAATGGTAGCTACCTATATGTATTAAAAAAAATGATGGATCCATAGGTGCAGTCTCAATTTGTTAGGAGCTTTGATGGAATCTCTCTATATGTATTCACAAATTTTGGTATTATCCATTATACCTTATCTTCTCATTATCATGAACAAAATGGTATAGCTGAAACAAAACACATTTGTGTCTTTGAATTGGTCTTGCAATGTTGACTCTTGCATCCCTTCTATTTACTTGTTAGGATGAAGCATTTTTCTTTAGTGTCTTTCTAATAGACAGGCTACCATCCTCACCTTTGTCTTATACCACACCTCTTGAAATTATTTTTGATCTAAAACCAAATTATTCATTTTTTAAAAGTATTTAGGTGTCTTTGTTTTCCATGTATTCGATCTTTTAACAGTCATAAACTTGAACATAGAGGAGTACCTTGTACCTTCCTAGGCTATAGTCCTAGACATAAATGGTATAAGCTCATGAAGAAAGGATGTATATCAGTTGTAATATTATCTTTGATGAGTTTAAATTTCCTTTTCACTCCAATGTCAAGCCTTGTTCTTATATGCCTTTTCCACTGTCTTATAAAATAGTTCTTCTTTAGGTTCAAACGTCCAAATTTAGACCCACAGCTACTTTTTTATCTTAGCTTTTCCAACACCTTTAACTCCTTCTCACATTATATAACCAATTTACATTCCCATTAGGACAGTACCCATACCTTGTACCTTTTGAGTCAGCTACTTATCCTTCTTAGCCTTCCACTAATGTTTTACCACTTGTCCCATCTTCTTCCAATTCAATTCATGTTTTGTCTATCTCCAATAATCACTCTATGAAAACTTGATCTAAAATGGGCATCTTTAAGCCTAAAATATATATGGCTCAATCTGTAAAACAATGTGTCATAAAACCTACCATTGTGAAAGAAGCTTTACTTGATCCATCGAAACTATCTATGCAGTCAGAATTTCATGAGTTGGTGAAAAATAGTACATGAAAATTGGTTCTTACACTTACAGATAGGATTGTCATAGGTCATAAATGATTTTTTTGGTCCATGAATTGGCTAATGGTTCATTAGACAAAAGAAATTCTATGAAGATAGCTCTTAGATATAAAGAAACTGCTAGTAGTCTTATGGTCATGCAAGTCATAATGAGAGTTATTTTGTCTATTGCTATAACTAGAGGATGGAAGCTTACCTACATTCACATTAATAATTCATTCTTAAATGGAATTTCGCAACAGGAATTATACATGACACAACCTACATTTTTTGAGGATATTCAATTTCTCAAGCATGTGTGCAAGCTTAACAAGGCTATTTATTGTCTTAGGCAACCTCCACGTGTGTGGTTTGATAGTCTCAGATCTACTCTTGTTCAAATGGGTTTTGTCAAGTCTTGTATAGATAACTCATTATTCATTAGGCATAATTCCTTGTCCATACTTTATCTTCTATTTTATGTTGATGATATTATTCTAATTGGAAGTCATGAAAATAAAGTGCATCAATTAATCATCACTCACAATGATCAGTATGCCTTGAATTATCTAGGATTGCTCAACTTTGTTTTAGGGATTGATGTCAGGAAACATGTTGATGGCAATCTCTTCTTGTCTCAAGCTAAGTATGCCACAACATTATTAATTAAAACAAATATATTTGAGAGTAGTTTAGTGCTACTCCTATGTCTACAATTGAAACACTTTCTTTGTTTGAAGGTGAACCTTATCCTAATCATACACACTACATGAGTGTGGTAGGTGCTTTACAATATATGACCATCACTAGACCTTATTTATCTTATGTAGTGAATAAGGTAAGCCAATATATGTCCAAGCCTTTTTAGCCACATTACGTGACTACAAAAAGAGTCTTAAGGTATTTGAAAAGTGCAATATCATAGTGATTATAGTTTAGGCCTTCTTCTCAACTCTTATTGCAAAGCCTTATTGATGTTGATTAGGCATCTAGTAAGGATGATAGGAAATCAACATTTGACATAATTGTTGATGAGTGCTTAAAAGTACTTAATATAAAGTGATTTTATACACTTTAAATAATAAAATAAATTTTTGTTTGCATAGTTTTATAATCTTTTAAAGAAAAACTATCTTTTCATAATCATGGGTATGTTTTGTTATTTTCCATGTATTTTAGCTTTAAAATTATTTAACCGATCACACCTCAAAAAATAGAATTTGAAAGTATTCTATTACAACATTTAATCATAAAAGATTAACATATGTAAAGCTTACATATGTTCCAAACCATTGAAAAGGTGTAAAAGAAAATAGGGTTTCAGAAGTTTAGGAAGATGCATGCCCCGGTGCCGTGATGGGGGAGTAGTGGATTGAGCAATTCAACACATATAGGATATCTCATAATGCGATGTAGAATCAATGCACGTCGCGAAACCTGACCATTTGATTCATTTTTTCCTCTCTTTTGAAGTATTTTTAAACGTATATAAATGACACTTTCCTTCAATGTAAAAATAATAATTTTCATCCCTCAACTCTCTTCTAACTAATTATTAGTTTCTCACAAGCTTTCTTTTCTTTTCATGGTTTTAAAGTTTTTCTTTCAATTTGAGATTAAACATAGTTTACATAGTAGTTTTACTTTCAATTCAATAAATAGTTTTGACATTTATTTTTGGATGTTTTTGAAAAATAGAAACAATACTAAAGTTTTGCAAAGATACAATTAAGGTATAATTTAAATATATTCTTTTAAGATTACCTTTATGTATTGTTTTACATGCTATGTTTAATTTTTTGTTCATTTATTAAATTAAGCATGTTTGGCTTAAAATACTATGAGATATTAGTAATGTTGTTATGTTTGTGAAAAATTAAAGTTGGTAAACATTTTAATAAAATGAATTAAGTTTTATTTTTTCATCAAGATTTAAATGAAGTTTGTAAAAGAAAAATACATGGACTAAGAATTTTCATAATAAACACGAGAGTTAGATTTATGATTTAATTATCTAAATCTGATTTAGAGTTAACTCTTTCATTTTAGATTTAATTATTTAGATCTTTAGATAATTCTATTTCAAAGAATTGTATAAGAATTATTATTGAAAAATATATTGATGACATTTTTTTTTTCTAAAAGTTAGTTTCCAAATACTTAAATCATAAACCTAACTTTGACACTATGATAGGGGTTTAAATTGTTAGACCCGATCAAAACTGGGATTTGAATGGTTTATTATTTTTTTAGAAAAGAAGCATAATTTAATTAAAAATAACTGATAGAGCCGACCAAAGACATTAAGTGATTTTAATTAATAAAAATAGTGGACCTAATTAATCTCATATTTTTATTTATAAGAGGAAATTAATAATCTTAATTCATATCTTTAATAACCAAATTAATATTGAGAAAACATGACTAATAAACTAATCTATCTCATAAATTCTCCAATTAATATACATGTTTATTTATCAATTGTTTTTTATCAATTATTTTGTTAAATCTATCTTTATTTTTTTGTCATTAGATTAGATTTCTCAAACCTAAACTTTATAATATAATGTTTTGGTTTAATTTTCGTTTCAAAGAATTTTTTGAAATATTTAAAAACCATATATTGTAATTTTTATTTGAAATCTTAAAATATCTAGGTTGTTAACCAATCACTTTAGATATTTTAAATTTCAATTTAAAAAAAAACAATATTCCTTTAATAAAAAAATATTTTTAATAAAAAATAAATAAATAATTATATTTTATTTAATAATAATAATATTTTAAAATCTTAAAAAAATTCAAAAATTTAAAAAATAATTTAATTTTCTTTTTTTATTTAATTGAAACAATTCTTTTTCTTTTATTTTAAATTTTAGTTTTATTTTAATTTTCTTTTCTTTTAATTATTTATTAATTCTTTGACTTTATATCTAGTATTTTTGTGTACTAAATTAATTCTTGTATAAATTAATATCTTTTACTAACTTTTGTATAGTGTTTATTTTCCTTTGTTTTTGTAAATACTTCTAATAGTACTTATACACTTAGTACTAAGTTCTCTATTATCTTAATTTTTATATCATTAATGTACGAAAAGTAAAAACATCTTTGCGAAAGGAACTCATACTTTTATTGTATAGGTTCAAACTATTTTTCAAGAAAGATAGATATTCATCATTAAGATGAGGAACAACAAAGTACATAGGTGATGCTGGATATAAATAGAAAATGATGAAGGAGTATGCATTATCAATCATTTGCAATATTTTCTTTTGTGCATAACTTGAAAAGGCTACAAGAAATTATGAATTGAAAAATATTCATTATTCTTTGTTACCTTCGCTTCACAGTATTTCTAATGAAGACCCTTTAATTTTTATTAGAGAATTTTATGCTATTATGTAGACAATTCCATTATAGAGACTTGATAAGACTAGCTTAAGATTAGGTGTTTTCCTTACACACTAAAGGATATAGCTAAGTCTTGGTTTATGACTCTACAATTGGGTTCATTAACTACTTAGAAGGCAATCTACAACAAATTTATGGGTTTATTCCCATCAAAAGACTATCGATTTAAGAAAAAACAAATAGAAACATTATTCCAATTGGATGGATAGCCTTTCTATGGAGCTTGGGATAGATTCAATCTCTTTTTGATCCAATGTCTACACTATAGTTTTCCATAACAAGTATAGAATTAATTCTTTTATGACAGACTAGCACAACAATTTTAGTACACTATTGATAATACTACAGGATGAGCTATAGGAGAAAAGACATCATAGCAAACTTATGAGCTTTATGAGATATTGGGAACTAATTCCCAATAAAATACTGCTAAAGGAATAAGAGCATTAGTCAATGAAGTTGGCTTTGGGAACAAAATGACCTTGTAACATGCAGAATTTCCTAAGTAAGTGTAACTTCTCACTACCCATCAGATGTCAAATCAAGAGGTATGTAAGTTTATGGTTCAATTGGACATAATGCTTTTAATTGTTCAATTGCAGGTGATTCTATTATGAATATCTTGGAGGAAGCTAAGTATATGCAAAGTTATAATTCCAACACCTATAATTACCCTAACCTTACTTGGAAACTAAACAATTACCAAGCATATACCCACAACCAAATACAAAGTCCTTATGAAAACCAACATTACCCGTGCACATGTCATGCCAAGTCCCTCATGCGCTAGCACCCATTTGCTGCAAATCCTGTGCTTCCCAGCGCCCGTCCTGCCGCAACTCTCGCCCCACACGCATGCCAGCCTGTCCAAACGCATAGTTTTTGATTTAGAAGAATTAGTTATGCTTTTGTAAATTTTTAGTTTTTGATTTAATAAATTGAAATGAAAATTCATTTGAAGTTTTTCCAAAAACAGAATTAACATCAAAGTTCTGTAAATATTCTTTTGAGGTATAATTTTAAAATGAATTTTATACAGTTATTTTTATGTTTTATTCTTATATGTTATATTTAATTTGTCTATGATTAAATTTAACATGGCTGGTTGTTTGTAAATATGATATAATAATAACGTTTTTATGCTTGTGAAATATTAAATAGGTAAAACATTTCTATAAAATAAATTGATTTTGTTTTTATTTAAGATTTTATATTAAGGATGTTAGAGAGAAATATATTATTTTTCATTACAAACGTAAATCTAAAAATTAGACTTTAAGATTTAATTATCTCGTCTTATTTAGAGTAGTGCCCTTTTTATTTATTAGTACAATTCCCCGATAGTTAGAGTGAAGCTCAATTTCAAATGTTTTTATAAGAAATATTATTTGAAAATATATTGATAAAATATTTTTAGTAATGGTTTTAAAGCTTGAAAATTAGTATTCAGATATTTAAATTATTAGGTTTAATTTGGACACTTTGAATAAAGTTTAAAATGTTTAACCCCACCAAAGGTGGCATTTAAATTGTTCATTTTTAATCTCTTAAAAAAATTAATTTAATTAACCAAATTAATTATCGACCTCACCCATAGGTGTTAATTGATTTGTTTAATTAACAAAAAATATCTATCCTTACTAAATGTGGTATTTATATATAAAAAGAGAATTAATAAATATCAATTTATATTTTTAATAACATAAATAATATGAGCAAACATAATTAACTTAATTATTATATCCATAAATACTTCACTAGTATGAATGATAAAAATTTGCATAATTGTTTATTGAATCCATATCTATGTTTATTTTTTATGTTATTATATTAGGAAACAAAAAAAAATCAAAATTTTGTGATAGGATGTTTATGATTTAATTTTGTTTTTAAAAATTTGAATAATAAATTAAAAATCACATATATTTCTTCCTTAGATTGACCTTAGGAGCATATTTGTTATTTTCTATAAAATGATTCGTGCACTTGTGAGAGTTTTATAAATATAAAACCAAAGTATCTGCAAAATCAGTAATACTAACTTAATTATGTGTTTTTGGGAGAAGGAGAAACTTATCCAGTTGTTATTTCTTCCTTTTTAACCAAAAACCAAGAAAATGACTTTGTTAAAATCTTAGGAAATTCAAAAAGGCATTAGGATGGGGTATCAGGGATATAAGAGGTATTATTAAAGCTGTGTATGAATAAGACCAATCTTAAGGATGATGCTAAACCCATTAGAAAGATCCAAAGAACACTAAATTCAATCATGCAAGTGGTGGTTAATAGTAGGTGGGTTAGTCCGGTAGATGTGGTACCAAAGAAATATGGTATAATAGTTGTGAAAAATGATAAAAATGAATTAGTGACCACAAGAACAATCATTGGATGAAGGATATGTATGGATTTCAGGAAATTGAATTTGTACACTAAAAATGATCAATTTCCTCTTCCATTCATTGATTAGATGTTAGAAAGACTAGTTAGACATGGATTTTACTATTTTCTGGATGGTATTTCTAGTTATTAGCAGGTACTCATTGCACCAAAAGTTCAAGAGAAGACAACTTGCACATGTCCTTTTAGCATATTTTCTTTTAGAAGGATGTCATTTGGGTTATGAAATGCCTCTGCCACATTTTAAAGATGTATGATCTCAATCTTCACAAACATAGTGGAAAGATTCATTGATGTATTTATGGATGATTTTTCTATTTTTGGAACCTTCTTTGATGAATGCTTGCATAAATTGACTTAATTTTAGAAAATTGCATTGAACACAACTTAGTAATTAATTGAGAGAAAATTCATTTTACGATACAACGGGTGGCTATTTTAGGACATGTAATTTCTAAAAACTTAATTGAATTTGACATGTAAAAAATTGAATTGATTGTAAAATTACACCATCTACATCTGTTAAGGGGATAAAAAGCTTCTTAGGACATGCAGGTTTCTATAGGCAATTTATTAAAGATTTCTCTAAAATAAGTCATCATTTATGTAACTTGTTGTCCAAATATATTTACTTTGATTTTAATGATAACTTCCTTGTAGATTTTAATAATTTGAAATATAAATTAACATATGCTCTTATAATTTTGGCACTTGATAGGTCTCTTCTATTTGAAATTATGTGTGATGCTTCTAATTATGCAATCGAATTAGTTTTTGGGACAAAGAGTGAAAAAGAGTTTACATGTTATTTATTATGCTAGCAAAATAATCAATGATACCCAAATTAATTATTCCACCACTAAGAAATAATTCTTGGCACTATTATGTTTTCTTTAGATAAATTTATGTCTAACTTAGTAAGTTCTAAAGTAATGTGCATTTTGATCATGTTTCTTTAATACACCTGCTAAGTAAACCTAATGTTAAGCCAAGATTAATAAGGTGAGTTTTACTCTTATCATTGTTTGATCTAGAAATCAAAGATATGAAATGCAGTGAAAACTTGGCAGCTAATCATCTATCTAGATTAATTTTTGAATTCAATTCTCATAAAGGTGAGATTAAAGAAGAAAATTTTGAAACTTTTCTTGATGATCAATTATTTTCAGTAGGCCTAAATCTATGCTATGTTGACATAGTTCACTATTTTTCTATTGGTATTTTGAGACTTAATATTTCTTTTTAGAAAAAGAAAAAAATTGTTACACTCTTACAGGCAATACTTTTTGTAATGACACTTATCTATTCAAGATTGGTCAAAATCAAGTCATCTGAAAGTATTTGCCTAAAGAAGAACATAAAAGTATCATTGCCTTTTTTCATATATTCATTCTAGTGGTCATTTTGGACCAAACAAAATGGCCCATTAAGGCATTAGAATTTATATTTTATTGGCCAACACTATTTAAAGATGTCAATATATTTTACACATGTTGTGATAGATGTCAGAGGATAAATAATATAGAAAAATGGGATTAAATTCCTTAGACCTCTAATTTTGTTGTTAAACTATTTGATGTATAAGGGATTGACCTTATGGATCCTTTTTCCCATCTTATGGGCATGAATATTGATGAGTGCTCAAAAAGCACTAAAATAACCATGATTTTATGCACATTAATTGATTAAAAATATATATATTTATATGTTTTATCATATATTTATATAAATTTGTCTTTTCGGAATCACGGGTATTTTCATTGTTTTTCAGGTATTTTGGCTTAAAAATGCAACTTAAAGACTCAAAGAAGAATACTAGAAGCAATACATCACAAATATATTAATATATAAATGGGGAAAAGTCAACAAATATGGAAAAATTGGACAAAATGGGTCAAAAAGGACAAAAATGTCAAAAAGGAGAAAATCGCGCCGCCCAACCGCCGCGCCCAGCTCCGCCCCAAGCTGCACGCGCGGGTACTGTTCATCCGCACAGCACTGCGCGCGTGGGTACTGTTCATCCGCACGCGCCGACACTCGTTTCGCCCCATTTTTCACGTGCAGCAGCCCCATGACGTCATGCTGACGTCATCAATGACCTCAGCATTTCCATTACGCGTTTTTACATTTTTTTAACATTTTTTTACTCATTTTTTTTCTCCATCCTCACCTATAAATACCTCCATTCCCTTCACTTCAAAACACACCTTCAAAACCTCCAAATACATTCTTTTCTCTCTTTCTTTCTCTCTTTTTAGTTTTCTTTAGTTTTTCTTAGTTTTTAGCTAATTTCTCTTAGTTTTAGAGTTCTTCCCTTTTTGGGAAGAACTAGTTATGTTTTTGTAATTTATTAGTTTTTTTTTATTCAATAAATGGGAGTGCAAATTCCGCTTGGAGTTTTTCCAGCAACGGGAATAGCGTCGAAGTTCTGTAAGGATTTTATTTTCTTTACAGTTATTTTTATGCTTTATTCTTACATGTTATATTTAATTTGTCTATGGTTAAATTTAACTGTGCTGGCTGTTTAGTAAACATGATGTAATAATAACGTTTTTATGCTTGCGAAATATTAAATAGGTAAAAATCTCTAAAATGAATTGATTTTGTTTTTATTCAAGATTTTATATTAAGAATGTTAGAGAGAAATATATTATTTTTCATTACAAACTTAAACCTGAAAATTAGATTTTAAGGTTTAGTTATCCGGTCTGATTTAGAGTAGTGCTCTTTTATTTGATGGTACAATCGCCCGGTAGTTAGAGTGAAGCTCTATTTCAAAAGTTTTTATAAGAATTATTATCTGAAAATGTATTGACAACATGTTTTCGGTAGTGGTTTTAAAACTTGAAATAACGTACTCGGATAACTAAATTCTTAGGTTTAATTTGGACACCTTGAATAAAGTTTAAACTGTCTAACCTCACCAAAGGTGGCATTTAAATGGTTCATTTTCAATCTCTTAGAAAAAGGAATTAATTTAATTAAGCATATTAGTTATCAACCCCACCCATAGGTGTTAATTGATTTGTTTAGTTAACAAAGAATATCTAACCCCACCAAAGGTGGTATTCATACAAAAAAGGGAGAATCAATAAATATCAATTCATATATTTAATAACCTAGATAATATGAGGAAGCATAATTAACTTATTTATTATATCCATAAATACTCCGCCATTATAAATGATAAAATTTGAATAAATGTTTATTGAATCTATGATTATTTTTATGTAAGTAGATTAAAAACACAAAATCCCAAAATATCGTGACAGGATGTTTAGGATTTAATTTCGTTTTTAAAAGTTTGAATAATAAATTAAAAACCACATACATTCCTTCCTTAGATCGACCTTGGGAGTATACTTATCATTTTCTTCGAAATGATTCGTCTACTTGCGAGAGTTTTATAAATATTAAAACCAAAGTATTGGCAAGAATCGGCGATGCCGGTTTTCGCTCATCAAGTTTTTGGCGCCGTTGCCGGGGAAAGAATAACGGTTTTTAAATTATTTATCAAAATTTAAAAAACATTTTTTGTGCTGTAAATAATTGTGATTTTTTTTGTTTTAATAAAAATAATAATCAAATTTCAAATTTCATAAAAAAAATAAAAATAAATATAAAAATAAATAAATAATTTTTTTTTTAAATAGTAAAATAATTTAGAAATTTGAAATTTGAAGTAAAAAATTTATCGTTCATGAATAGTAAAAAAACAAAAAAAAACTTCAAAACTTAAAAAAAAAATTAGTGTAAATAGTAAAATAAAATTACCGTTTATGAATAGTAAAAATAAAAAAAATTAAAAAAAATTAAAAATTAAAAAAATTAAAAATTTTAAGATAATAAATAAATAAATAATATAGCGTTAATAGTAAAATAAAATTACACCGTTCATGAATAATAAAAAAAATTTAAAAATTTAAAAATTGTAAAATAAAAAAAAAATATATAGTTTAAATAGTAAAATAAAATTACCGTTCATGAATAGTAAAAATTAAAAAAATTAAAAAAATTAAAAATTAAAAAAATTAAAAATTTTATGATAATAAATAAATAAATAATATAGCGTTAATAGTAAAATAAAATTACACCGTTCATGAATAGTAAAAAAAATTTAAAAATTTAAAAATTTTAAGATAAAAAAATAAAAAAAAAATATAGTTTAAATAGTAAAATAAAATTACCGTTCATGAATAGTAAAAATAAAAAAAATAAAAAAAATTAAAAATTTTAAGATAGTAAATAAATAAATAATACAGCGTTAATAGTAAAATAAAATTACACCGTTCATGAATAGTAAAAAAAATTTAAAAATTTAAAAATTTTAGGATAAAAAAATAAAAAAATATAGTTTAAATAGTAAAATAAAATTACCATTCGTGAATAGAAAAAAAATAATAAAAATATATATATATATATAAAAATAAAAAATATATAGTTTAAATAGTAAAATAAAATTACCATGAATAGAAAAATAATAATAAAAGAATATATATATATATGAAAAAAAAACAAATTTAATTTTTATTTTATTTGCTTTTACCTTTCTCTATTTTTTTTATTTTTTTTTTACCTTTTTCAATTTTAATTTATTTTATTTTTATTTTTTCTCTTTTCTTTAACTATTTTTTTTCTCTCTCTTAATTTTTATTTAACTTAATTAACTTAGATTTTTCATTAACTTAATTAACTTAGATTTTTACTAACTTAATTAACCTAGATTTTTAATTAACCTAACTTAATTGACCTAGATTTTTAATTAACCTAACTTAATTAACCTAGATTTTTAATTAAACTAACTTAATTAACTTAGATTTTAACTTAGATTTTTACTTAAATTAACTTAATTAACTTAGCTTTTTAATTAACTTAATTTTTTTTAATTAACTTAAATTTTTCATTAACTTAATTAACTTAGATTTTCTTTTACTTAATTAACTTAAATTTTTACTTAACTTAACTTTAATAACATGAAAAGTAAAGATCTAAGGGAGTTCTGTCTAGGAGACTAGTTCTTGGAAGTCTTTGTGCCACTAGTCTTTCCTAGGAACGTTGCTCTGTCTAGGAGGATGGTATTTAAGGAGCCTTTGCCCCACTATTCTTTCCTGGGAGCACTCTTGGTTAATATTGATTATGTTATTTTAACCTTAAAAAAAAATACTGAAACTATCTCCAAAATTTTAAAGTTTTAATCACAATCTCAAGAGTTAGTTTCTTTGTTTGATCTAGGTACAATCGTGTTTTGATGCCTTAATTATTATTTTGCACCTAGATGTGGGTTATCTAAAACCCACAAGAATGCCCCTAATTTTTGGTACAGAAAAATTTGAAAATCAATAGGGCATGTTTGAAACAGTATAGGTAGACAACCTTGTCTTACTTGTAGGTATGATTGACTCAATGATGAGGGGACATTGAGTTAACTTAAAATGCAATCCCCAAGTTACGTCTTGCTAAGACGTTAAACTAAGCGCTGGATGGGAGGCAACCCATCATTTTAGGTAATTTTCTGTTATTTATTTTATTTACTTAATTTTATTGTTTATTTTAGTTTAATAAATTTTTAAATTGTTAAAACTAAAAATATTTGTTGAGATGTTAGAAGTTCACAGCGATCTGTCTGTATACACTTTAAATGATGAATATGATGAATGCACCTGCATTTCTCCATTACTACTTACACATTCTCAGGAAATAGGTAATCTTCTCTTTTCTCTTTATCTTTAATTTACAGTTGTTACATTGAGGACAATGTAAGTTCTAGGTTGGGGGTGGTGAAAAGTTACCATGCTTAATTAGAAAGAAAAAAAAAAGATTTAACAATTTAAAAATTAAAAAACAAAAAACAAAAAAAATTATGTTCACATTTTCATTTTTTTTTTGGTGTTTGATTTTATTTTTGTTTTATGTGATTTAGTAATTTTTGAAATAAAAAAATAATAAAAAAGAAAAAAAAAATTCTCACAAAAATTTATCATTTCTTTAAATCAAATTTAAGTAAATAGTTAAGTCTTTTGTACTGTTAGATTAATTTTTGAAAACATATCATGAAATATTTTGTAATTATTTTTTATAATTAGTTAGTTTTTGTCATAACTAGTATTTCTTGATAAAATGTAGAAATTATATTAAACCCAAAATCGGTGTTTATGAATTTTTTTAGTGGAGACTACCCTTGTGAGATATAATTTGAGCCTAATTTCTTTTATTCAGAGTGAAATATATATTTTTTCTACTCCAAACACATTTTTTATTTATTCAAATTTTTAGATGATCTCTATAGGTATTAGCATTGAATGTATGAATTTTTTTCTCATCTTAATAGAGTATCATATATTTTTGTTTATTATTTTTGTTTAGATTAAATTATTTGAGTAGAAATTGATAGTATATGCTTATATCTCATTTATGCATGACTGCTACAAAAACAAAAAAAAAAAGACATATCTGGGGTTACCTAAACCAAGATCAAACAGAAAAGCCACAAAATTAACCACTCACCAAAATCCAAAAAAAATGTACAATCTGTACATGGATTGACTCTCTAAAAAATACATATATTGAAAAATATCTACAGAAAAAAAATATAGAGATAAAAAATATAGTATCATCTACATACTATGACCCACATTGCCTACAAAGTTGTGAGTAAAGGCTAATTACAAAAGAAAGATATAGGAAGTAATTCCCTAAAAAGTCATTGCAATTTCTTCATTTGTAAAAAGCATATATCTTGAAATTCTTTCTTAATGAGTTTGATTTATGCATGAAAATAATTTTTATATATGATATCTTTATAATTTATACATTCGATTCCTTTCATGAGATCAATGTTAAAATAACACTTTGAGCCTTTATTCTTTATACATATGCGAACATATTAGTTCATTTCTATACATCAACTCTTTCGCATATAAATTAGTATGAGTGTTTGAACCCATAGGATTCAGTGTTTTGAGAGTATTGACTTGTGAGGAATAGAGTTGAAGCGAAAATGATTCATGACACTGAAATTGGGTAAAATTAAATTGATACATTTTTGACAGGAAATATGAAAATGATTTTTGAGTAATTATTATAATAAATCATGATTGTTTAAAGAGATTAAAATAACTTATGCTTGAGATTTTAATTATGATCTTAAAGGAGATTAAAAAAGTATGAGACCTTTTTGTGATATGTTGTTTTCTTTTATTCTTAAATTAATTTTTGATTTTGTTGTAATTTTAGTTTTTGATTTGATTGTTTTTATAGTTTCTTTTGCTTTTTACATTTAGTTCAATGTTTGTGGGTATCATTACTGAAAACCCTCACGAGACTCAAACTCGTCCACTAGGGCAACCTAGGGGTTTAAAGGCTTTTTCATAGGCTAAATGCAACCATTTCAATCCACGAAAGTGATTTAGGATAGTTTAATTTTTAGTTTTTATCGCTTCTCTTGCTAAGGGACTAGCAAGAAGCTGGTTGGGGGTTGTGATGAGTGCTCAAAAAGCACTAAAATAACCATGATTTTATGCACATTAATTGATTAAAAATATATATATTTACATGTTTTATCATATATTTATATAAATTTGTCTTTTTCGAAATCACGGGTATTTTTATTGTTTTTCAAGTATTTTGGCTTAAAAATGCAACTTAAAGACTCAAAGAGGAATACTAGAAGCAATACATCACAAATATATTAATAAATAAATGAGGAAATGTCAACAAATATGGAAAAATTGGACAAAATGGGTCAAAAAGGACAAAAATGTCAAAAATGAGAAAATCGCGCCGCTGCGCCCCAGCGCCCAACTCTGCCCCAAGCTGCGCGCGCTGGTACTGTTCATCCGCGCAGCACTGCGCACGCGGGTACTGTTCATCCGCGTGCGCCGACACCCGTTTCGCCCAATTTTTCACGTGCAGCCGCCCCATGATGTCATGCTGACGTCATCAATGACCTCAGCATTTCCATTACGCGTTTTTACATTTTTTTACTCATTTTTTCTCTCCATCCTCACCTATAAATACCCCCCTTCCCTTCACTTCAAAACACACCTTCAAAACCTTCAAATACATTCTTTTCTCTCTTTCTTTCTCTCTTTTTAGTTTTCTTTAGTTTTTCTTAATTTTTAGTTAATTTCTCTTAGTTTTAGAGTTCTTCCCTTTTTGGGAAGAACTAGTTATGTTTTTGTAATTTATTAGTTTTTTTTTATTCAATAAATGGGAGTGCAAATTCCGCTTGGAGTTTTTCCAGCAACGGGAATAGCGTCGAAGTTCTGTAAGGATTTTATTTTCTTTACAGTTATTTTTATGCTTTATTCTTACATGTTATATTTAATTTGTCTGTGGTTAAATTTAACTGTGCTGGCTGTTTAGTAAACATGATGTAATAATAACGTTGTTATGCTTGCGAAATATTAAATAGGTAAAAATCTCTAAAATAAATTGATTTTGTTTTTATTCAAGATTTTATATTAAGAATGTTAGAGAGAAATATATTATTTTTCATTACAAACTTAAACCTGAAAATTAGATTTTAAGGTTTAGTTATCCGGTCTGATTTAGAGTAGTGCTCTTTTATTTGATGGTACAATCGCCCGGTAGTTAGAGTGAAGCTCTATTTCAAAAGTTTTATAAGAATTATTATCTGAAAATGTATTGACAACATGTTTTCGGTAGTGGTTTTAAAACTTGAAATAACGTACTCGGATAACTAAATTCTTAGGTTTAATTTGGACACCTTGAATAAAGTTTAAACTGTCTAACCCCACCAAAGGTGGCATTTAAATGGTTCATTTTCAATCTCTTAGAAAAAGGAATTAATTTAATTAAGCATATTAGTTATCAACCCCACCCATAGGTGTTAATTGATTTGTTTAGTTAACAAAGAATATCTAACCCCACCAAAGGTGGTATTCATACAAAAAAGGGAGAATCAATAAATATCAATTCATATCTTTAATAACCTAGATAATATGAGCAAGCATAATTAACTTAGTTATTATATCCATAAATACTCCGCCATTATAAATGATAAAATTTGAATAAATGTTTATTGAATCTATGTTTATTTTTATGTAAGTAGATTAAAAACACAAAAACCCCAAAATATCGTGACAGGATGTTTAGGATTTAATTTCGTTTTTAAAAGTTTGAATAATAAATTAAAAACCACATACATTCCTTCCTTAGATCGACCTTGGGAGTATACTTATCATTTTCTTCGAAATGATTCGTGCACTTGCGAGAGTTTTATAAATATTAAAACCAAAGTATTGGCAAGAATCGGCGATGCCGGTTTTCGCTCATCAAATATATTTTGGTTGTTGTTGATTATATGACCAAGTAAGTAAAAGCTATATCCACTAAAACAAATGATGCTAATATTGTTGTAAAATTCTTGAAGGATTCAATATTTAGCAAGTTCACGACACCTAAAGAAATAATATGTGATGGAGAATCCATTTTGCAACAAACCTTTTGATGGAGTACTGAAGAAGTATAACATCACACACAAAGTGACTACTCCATATCATCCATAAACTTCTGGTCAAGTGGAAGTGAGTAATAGGTAAATCAAAAGGGTTCTAGAACACATTGTGCACCCTTAAAGGAAGGATTAGGCAATCAAGTTGAATGATACCTTATGGGCTTACCGCATAGCATACAAAACACCCATTGGAATAAGCCCTTACAGATTAATCCTTGGGAAAGCGTGTCATCTACCCGTTAAACTTCAACACAAAGCTTATTGATAATTAAAGAATTAAATATGGAGATAAATAAAGTAAAAGAGAAACGATTTCTCCAACTCCGTGAGCTTGAATAAATTAGGGACAAACTGATGAGTGCTCAAAAAGCACTAAAATAACCATGATTTTATGCACATTAATGGATTAAAAATATATATATTTATATGTTTTATCATATATTTATATAAATTTGTCTTTTTCGGAATCACAGGTATTTTTATTGTTTTTCAGGTATTTTGGCTTTAAAACGCAACTTAAAGACTCAAAGAGGAATACTGGAAGCAATACATCACAAATATATTAATAAATAAATGGGGAAAGGTCAACAAATAAGGAAAAATTGGACAAAATGGGTCAAAAATGTCAAAAAAAAGAAAATCGCGCCGCCGCGCGCCTCATCCCGCGCGGGCCTGCCTACCAATCCGCGCGCGCCCCAGCGTGTGGATACTGTTCATGCGCGCGCCCAGTGCCCCTCCGCGCGCACCGATGCCCGTTTCGCCCCATTTTTCACATGCAGCCGCCCCATGACATCATGCTGACATCATCAATGACCTCAGCAATTCCATTACGCGTTTTTACATTTTTTTAACATTTTTTTTACTCATTTTTTCTCTCCATCCTCACCTATAAATACCCCCCTTCCCTTCACTTCAAAACAAACCTTCAAAACACTCTTCTCTCTTCTTTCTTTCTCTCTTTTCTTAGATTTTTAGTTTTTTTTAGTTTTCTTTAGTTTTTCTTAGTTTTTAGCTTTTCTTAGTTAATTTCTCTTAGTTTTAGAGTTCTTCCCGTTTTGGGAAGAACTAGTTATGTTTTTGTAATTTATTAGTTTTTTTATTCTATAAATGGGAGTGCAAATTCCGCTTGGAGTTTTTCCAGCAACGGGAATAGCGTCAAAGTTCTGTAAGGATTTTATTTTCTTTATAGTTATTTTTATGCTTTATTCTTACATGTTATATTTAATTTGTCTGTGGTTAAATTTAACTGTGCTGGCTGTTTAGTAAACATGATGTAATAATAACGTTTTTATGCTTGCGAAATATTAAATAGGTAAAAATCTCTAAAATGAATTGATTTTGTTTTTATTCAAGATTTTATATTAAGAATGTTAGAGAGAAATATATTATTTTTCATTACAAACTTAAACCTGAAAATTAGATTTTAAGGTTTAGTTATCCGGTCTGATTTAGAGTAGTGCTCTTTTATTTGATGGTACAATCGCCCGGTAGTTAGAGTGAAACTCTATTTCAAAAGTTTTTATAAGAATTATTATCTGAAAATGTATTGACAACATGTTTTCGGTAGTTGTTTTAAAACTTGAAATAACGTACTCGGATAACTAAATTCATAGGTTTAATTTGGACACCTTGAATAAAGTTTAAACTGTCTAACCCCACCAAAGGTGGCATTTAAATGGTTCATTTTCAATCTCTTAGAAAAAGGAATTAATTTAATTAACCAAATTAGTTATCAACCCCACCCATAGGTGTTAATTGATTTGTTTAGTTAACAAAGAATATCTAACCCCACCAAAGGTGGTATTCATACAAAAAAGGAGAATCAATAAATATCAATTCATATCTTTAATAACCTAGATAATATGAGCAAGCATAATTAACTTAGTTATTATATCCATAAATACTCCGCCATTATAAATGATAAAATTTGAATAAATGTTTATTGAATCTATGTTTATTTTTATGTAAGTAGATTAAAAACACAAAAACCCCAAAATATCGTGACAGGATGTTTAGGATTTAATTTCGTTTTTAAAAGTTTGAATAATAAATTAAAAACCACATACATTCCTTCCTTAGATCGACCTTGGGAGTATACTTATCATTTTCTACGAAATGATCGTGCACTTGCGAGAGTTTTATAAAAATTAAAACCAAAGTATTGGCAAGAATCGGCGATGCCGGTTTTCTCTCATCAAGTTTTTGGCGCCGTTGCCGGGGAAGGAATAGCGGTATTTAAAATTTTTATCAAAAATTGATGAGCGAAAACCGGCATCGCCGATTCTTGCCAATACTTTGGTTTTAATATTTATAAAACTCTCGCAAGTGCACGAATCATTTCGTAGAAAATGATAAGTATACTCTCAAGGTCGATCTAAGGAAGGAATGTATGTGGTTTTTAATTTATTATTCAAACTTTGAAAAACGAAATTAAATCCTAAACATCCTGTCACGATATTTTGGGGTTTTTGTGTTTTTAATCTACTTACATAAAAATAAACATAGATTCAATAAACATTTATGAAAATTTTATCATTTATAATGGTGGAGTATTTATGGATATAATAACTAAGTTAATTATGTTTGCTCATATTATCTAGGTTATTAAAGATATGAATTGATATTTATTGATTCTCCCTTTTTTGTATGAATACCACCTTTGGTGGGGTTAGATATTCTTTGTTAACTAAACAAATCAATTAACACCTATGGGTGGGGTTGATAACTAATTTGGTTAATTAAATTAATTCCTTTTTTCTAAGAGATTGAAAATGAACCATTTAAATGCCACCTTCGGTGGGGTTAGACAGTTTAAACTTTATTCAAGGTGTCCAAATTAAACCTAAGAATTTAGTTATCCGAGTACGTTATTTCAAGTTTTAAAACCACTACCGAAAACATGTTGTCAATACATTTTCAGATAATAATTCTTATAAAACTTTTGAAATAGAGCTTCACTCTAACTACCGGGCGATTGTACCATCAAATAAAAGAGCACTACTCTAAATCAGACCGGATAACTAAACCTTAAAATCTAATTTTCAGGTTTAAGTTTGTAATGAAAAATAATATATTTCTCTCTAACATTCTTAATATAAAATCTTGAATAAAAACAAAATCAATTTATTTTAGAGATTTTTACCTATTTAATATTTCGCAAGCATAACAACGTTATTATTACATCATGTTTACTAAACAGCCAGCACAGTTAAATTTAACCACAGACAAATTAAATATAACATGTAAGAATAAAGCATAAAAATAACTGTAAAGAAAATAAAATCCTTACAGAACTTCGACGCTATTCCCGTTGCTGGAAAAACTCCAAGCGGAATTTGCACTCCCATTTATTGAATAAAAAAAAACTAATAAATTACAAAAACATAACTAGTTCTTCCCAAAAAGGGAAGAACTCTAAAACTAAGAGAAATTAACTAAAAATTAAGAAAAACTAAGAAAAACTAAAAAAAACTAAAAAAAAACTAAAAATCTAAGAAAAGAGAGAAAGAAAGAAGAGAGAAGAGTGTTTTGAAGGTTTGTTTTGAAGTGAAGGGAAGGGGGGTATTTATAGGTGAGGATGGAGAGAAAAAAATGAGTAAAAAAATGTTAAAAAAATGTAAAAACGCGTAATGGAATTGCTGAGGTCATTGATGATGTCAGCATGACGTCATGGGGCGGCTGCACGTGAAAAATGGGGCGAAATGGGTGTCGACGCGCGCGGAATGGCTGTCGCTGCGCACAGGGGCACGTGCGTGAACAGTAGCCGCGCGCTGGGGCGCGCGCGGATTGGTAGGCAGGCGCGCGGCTGGGCAGCTTCGCGACGCGGCGGCGCGATTTTCTCCTTTTTGACCTATTTTGTCCAATTTTTCCATATTTGTTGACCTTTCCCCATTTATTTATTAATATATTTGTGATGTATTGCTTCCAGTATTCCTCTTTGAGTCTTTAAGTTGCGTTTGTAAGCCAAAATAACTGAAAAACAATAAAAATACCCGTGATTCCGAAAAAGACAAATTTATATAAATATAAATATATATATTTTTAATCAATTAATGTGCATAAAATCATGGTTATTTTAGTGTTTTTTGAGCACTCATCACAAACCTATGAAAATGCAAAGTTTTATAACGTACTAAGTGCTATCATGACAAGAGGTTAGTTCATATGACTTCTCTTCATAGAATGAAAGTTCTTCTATTAACTCTCATCTAAGATTATTTTCAAATCAATCTAGAGTGGACCATTCACAATTATCTTAGTTTTTCTATATAGAGTAGTAAAATTGATGGATCGTAAGACTTAAAGAACATTCAAAGTAAATAGGCATCGTATGAAACCTTATTTAGAAAGAAAAAACAACAAAAAAGGCATTGAATATATGGATATGTAATCCTTAGCACCATGATGATGATATGTCTTATTAAGACGTAAAACTAGGTGTTGGATGGTACGCAACCTATCATTTTTACATAATAGTGTTTCTTTAATTTTAATTGTTTGCTTTATATTTGTTTTTTATGTTAATTATTTTGTTTTATTTTCCTATCATATGAACATTATTTAGAACTATTACTTTTTTAATTGCTTGTTAAAATTTGTGAGAAGTACATAGTTTTTTGTGTAAATTTAAAATGTTTTTAATTATGGATGCACCTGCAATTTCACACCAATACTTGAACAGGTTTAGAAAATGGGTAACTTTTATATTTTTTACTCTTTCTCTTTAATTTATAGTTGTTACATTAAGGACAATGTAAGTTTCAGGTTGGGGTAAAAAGTTACATATTTATAAAATTGAACTAATTTTAATTTTTTTTATTAAACCTATGTTCACATTTTTACATTTTACTTATTTTTGTGTACTTTAATTTAGTTTTTATTGGATTAGCAATTTTTAGATTAATTTTAAAAAAAATCTTACAAAATTATCTTATCTTTTATTTAATTTTAAGTAAATAATTAAGTCTTTGCATTGTTAGATTAATTTCTTGAACATTTCATGGAGTAATATGATAATTAGTTAGTTTTTTTTTCATAATTTGCATTTCATGATAAAATGTTGAAATTACAATAAACCCAAAATCAATGTTTAGGAATCAAATAGTAAAGGCTACCTTATGAGAATATTTTGAGTCATTATCTTCTCATTCTGAGTGATAATATTTTTTTACTCTTTTAAACACTCTTCTTGTAAATTCCAAATTGTTTAGATTATCTCTATAGATATTTACATTAAATGTTAGGATTTTTACATCTGATAATATGTCTTATATTTATTTTTATTGCTTGAATTGAATAACTTAAGTACAAATTAAACATATATGCTTTCTCTTCATCAATGCATGACTTCGAAGAAAAAAAGACATATATGAGGTTACCTAAAACCAACACAAAAATAAAATCCAAAATTAACCACTGTTCCAAATCATACAAAAATATGTACAAACTGTATATGGGTCCTCTCTCTCTAAATAATAATATTTTAAAAAAAATAGATATATTAAAAACAAATAGTATAAACTAAATCATATGACCCAAAATATCCTACAAAGTTATGATAAATGGCTAAATATAAAAGAAAAGATGGGAAATAAATCCTTAAGAAGTTATTATATTTTCTTTGTCTCTTAAAGGTATATAACTTGATTTTTATTTGATTATTTTAAATGATACATGAAAATAATGTGTGATTTCTACCTAAATCTTTTCATTCGATTCATTTTATGAGATCAATATTATGCACTACTTTGAGCATTTTCTTCTTTAAACATATACAAATTTATTAGTTCATTTCTTTACATAAACTCTATTTGCATATACCGAACAAATACTTGAACTAATAGGATCAGTGTCCTTTTAAAAGTATGACTTATAAGGTCTAGAACCAAAGAGAATTTGGATTTCATTCACTATAATTGGGTAAATTAAGATTGATACATTTTTATATGAATATATATGTGATTTTTCACTAATTATTATAGTAAACTGTGAAAATTTAGAATATTAAAATGACTTATGCTATGGACTTTAGTTGCGAACTTAAAAGAGATTAAAAGCATGAGAAATTTTGCTATTCTTTTTACTTCATTATTTTTCATTTTTCATTTTATTTTTTTTAATTTATTTGTTTGTTTTTGTTATTTATTTTTAATTTTTGCATTGTCTTTTTAGGTTGATGTTTATGGGTATCATCTCTGAAAGCACTCATGAGACTTAAAATCGTCCACTAGGACAACCTAAGGGTATAAAGGCTTTATGCATACACTAAATGTGACTATGTCAATCTACAAAAATGATTTAAGATAGTTTAATTTTGTTCTAGTTTATATTTTTAGCTTTTTGCATTTCTTGCTAAGAGACTAATAAGAAACTAGTTGGGGATGTGATAAGTTCTTAAAATCAATTAATATAATGCGATTTTATATACTCTTAATGATAAAATAGATTTATATTTGCATTATCTTTTAAAGAAAATCTATCTTTTTGAAATCACAAGTATGTTTTGTTATTTTTCATGTATTTTAACTTCAAAATGATTTATCTAATCAACACTTAGAGAATGGAACTTGAAAGCACTCAGGTACAACATTGAAACATAAAATATTAACATATATAAAGCTTATATATGTTCCAAACAATTGAAAATGGTGTAATTGAATGTGTGGCATGGTATTTTATGTGTCGTAACCCATGAATAGTAGATCGAGTAATTGAACATGTACATGCTATCTCATTTGATGGCACATAATCAATGTGTGCCACCGCATTTTACCATCTAATCCACAGTTTTCTTTCTTTTGCAGTGTTTTCTAAAGCTATATATAGGACTCCTTTATTGTAAAAATTATCTTTTTCATCCCTTAGCTTTCTTCTAGATAATTCTTATTTTCTTTGTAGTTTTTCTTTCTTTTCATAGTTTTAAAGTTCTTCTCTCATTTTGAAAGTTGAACATAGTTTATGTAGTAATTTTACTTTCAATTCAATAAACATGGTTAGTAATTATGTTCGAAGGTTTTTCAAAAATAGAAACAATACTAAAGTTATGTAAAGATATAATTGAGATATAATTTAAATGTATTTATTTTAGATTACTTTTATGTGTTGTTTTACATGTTATGTTTAACTTACTAATCATTTATTAAATTAATAATGCCAGGTTAAAAATACTATGAGATATTAATAATGTTGTTATGCTTGTGAAATATTAAAGTAGGTAAACATTTCTATAAAATGAATTAAGTTTTATTTCTTCATCAAAATTTAAATGAAGTTTGTAAAAGAAAAAATATTGATGAAGTATTTTTCATAATAAACATGAGAATTAAATTTAGGATTTAAATATCTAAATTCTATTAGAGTCATCTCTTCGACTTTGGATTTGACTATTTCAGTCTTTAGATAACTATATTTCAATGATTGTTATAAGAATTATTATTGAAAAAAATATTGATGACATATTTTTTGTAATAGTTTTAAAATCTAAAAGCTAGTTTGTAGATACTTAAATCATAAATCTAACTTTAAAGCCTTGATAAGAGTTTAAATTTTTAGACTTGACCGAAAGTGGAAATTAATTGGTTTATCAATCTTTTAGGAAATAAGCAAAATTTAAATAAATTTAACTCAGAGATCCGAATAAATATATTAATTGATTTTAATTAATAACAAATGATAAACCTAATTAATCTCCTATTTGTATTTATAAGAGATAATCAATAATCTTAGTTCATATATTTAATAACTTAATTAATATTTAATAAGTATGATTGACTAACTAATTTATCCCATAAATTCTCCAATGAATGTAAATATTTATTTCCCAATTGTTTTGTTGAATCTATCTTTATTTTTATGACATTAGATTAATTTTCCCAAACCCAAACTTTATAATAGAATGTTTAGGTTTAATACTCGTTTTTAAGAATATGTTGAATTATTTAAAAGCCATGTGATTCCTCCTTAGAAGTATACTTATTATTTTCTACAAGTGATTCATGCACTTGCAAGCTATTGATTGGTACACTTACAAGCTATTTAAAAATATACAAAATTTGTACACCAAATTTTGGCATATCAAGTTTTTGGTGTATTTGTCAGAGAATTGATAATAGCATCAAACAATCGCTAAATTTTGTATCATCAGTTGTTTATTTTAGAGCTAAACCAATATTTCGATCATTGAGGAAGCAACATACTGTGTCATGAACTAGCACTAAGGCTAAGTATTGTGCACTAGCTAATGTGACAGTTGATCGAATTAGTGTAGGTTGAGTCGTTGCTTGGTGAATTAAAGATCCAATTGCCTAGACCTCCAACTATCTAGTGTGATAATTTGAGTATTGTTTCCCTACCTGTTAATCTAGTCCGTCATGCATGCATAAAACATGTGGAACTCGATTTTCATTTTGTGTGTAATCGTATGTTAGCTTGTCAATTGTTTGTGAATCATTTGCCCTCAGCTAAGGAGCCAGCTAACATACGCACGAAATCTTTATCTCATGCTTTGTTCCTTTCTTTGTATAACAAACTCATAATCATTTATATTCAACTGAGTTTGAACAGAAATATAGGAAATAAAGTTGCTGAGAGAGGAGCTGAAGTTGTTACAAAAGAGTTCGATGAAGCCACACTTAGTGCAGCCACTAAATGCACACTTAATGCAGCCAAAATAGCAATCACTCGATGTAGCCCAAGTAGATCCTAAGGAGAGCTAAGTGCAGCCAAAGGTGCACATGGGTAGTGGAGCAATCAGTTAGCTGATTTGGCAATTGGTTTCACATGGGATTGGTTTTGGAAATGAAGAATCAAGACTTGATCATCATTATTGTGGCTTAGTTACTTGGGTGTTACATGTCATTATTGTGATTAGTTACTTGGGTGTTACATGTCATTATTGTGATTAGTTACTTGTAGTTAAGATAACAATGTATTAGCAATTCTAAGTAAAGATTAGCTATCATTTAGAACTCGTCTATATACACAAATTGTAAGGAACAATTACATGAATGAAAAGTTTATACAATTTCATATTCATTTCCTCTTCTACACTTCTCTTCACATCTCTCTCTGATTTTGCTAGCTTATTTCATCATTTGTTCTTGTACCTTCATCATTCATTTGTATCGTCATCTCCATCCTCAAGTTGATAAGCAATGGTGGATGAAACTCCCGTGTTCCTGATCACATGTTTATCTAAATTTGATATTTTCATCTCTTAGGACAAGTCCGGCATTACATCAATTTCTAGTTACTAGCAGGGTTTGAAGAGATTATATAGGTTGTTTGTGTTAGTGTGTGTTGTGGTGCATGCTGCAACAGTGTCAGACACTAATGTTTAGTGGATCAAAACATGGAGCAGACAATAATATTAGTGGAACCATAAAACATGGATGTGCAGCAGCTAGAGTTATTGTTTAATTTTCATTTTCTTTGTATACATATACCTAAACTCTTGTACATAAAAAAAATAGAGATGATATGAAATATACATTATAATTATCAGATAAACACAATATTTATCAGTTTGTCATGCTGGAAAAGAACTTCAGTTAATAGTCAAAAATCATCTCCAGGTACTGTATTGTTTTCTTTTACTTATAGCTTATTATTAGGATTTTCATATTTGAATTGCGAACAAGGATTTCGTCGGATGGAATCTATATATTTCTTTATGTGTGGTGATATTTGAATTTATATATTCTTCTAACTGCATGTCACTATCATACTGCAAGCTTAGTGAATCCAAATGTACATCTTTGGCTATCATACTGCAAGCTTATCCCCCCTCCTCCCTTTCTATTTTCATACTCTACTATGTTTTAGTGAATCCAAATGTACATCTTTCTTTGCATATATGGTGAAAGTTTATTGGAATATTTACTCTTTATTTTATGGTGAACTTCTTTATGTAATGTGGGTTATCACAATAGTTGACTTACATGCCGGATGTTTTATTTATCTATACTTCATGCATTCAATTATGTGTTCATTAATTGAATTTGCGGTTAGTCTTTGAATAACATGTTATTGTAATATGTGAGAACATAACTCAAAGCATGCAATAATAATGCATGCATATATACTCTATATCCCTTGTGTGATCATGGAAATAGTATAAAATTGCGATTAATTGCATATGGTCACATGTGCTTGAAAGAGATACATGGATATGATACTTATTTATAGTTGGATTGGTAATACATGTTTATACTCAATTAAAAAAACTATTGAATAGGTTCATTATTAAGCAGTCAAATATTAATTTTTTTACTTCTATTGAAAATGTATCAATTGTAGTATAATTGTAATAAGGATCATTACCTAAAGAGAATTGATGATAAATAAAAGAATAACACTAACAAATAAAAATGAAAAAAATAAATAAATGGAATTGGTTTTTTTTTTTAGAATAAATTAATATAAACTAAGAAAACAATAAAATCACAAGTCAAGATTAACGAGATACAAGCATGCAATTAAATGACTACCTGTGTAATAGATTTTGACTCAATTGACTAAACTACAGTTTAACTATTTTTCAATTCCTTATTATGCGATGTAACTTATAATCTATTTTATTCGTAACTTTAGCTTTAAAATTCTTATATTGTCTAAGGCTTCCTTCATTCTCTTACAGTTTAGTTAACTATGCTATGTTCACTAATCAACTCTAATTGTTAAATAACCAAATGATACAATCAACATATTCAATTTAACAACTTTAAGTTTTAAAAAAGCAATAACTAAACTTATAAAAATCAATCTCATTGACTATTTTAAACATAAGGTGATTGACTCTACTTGAAATTGGCAAAACATAAGTTGCTACTTTCATATTACAATAATTAATAACTCTGGATCAAAATTATAATCTAACAATAAACACTAACAAATAAACAATTAATAAGTCTCCTAAAACATTCATGAGGAGTGTTTTGACATTTATAAATACAACCAATCACATTACTAATTCAATATACAAAAATAACTAAATCATATAATAAATTTGAATTACATCATCCTCTAGAGCTCACCAATTTCCCTTAATCATATAAAATAAACTAGTTATAATTCATAAGAATAAACTAGAAAGAAAGAAGAAGTTTAAAATAATGATGAATGATTGCAGAGTTTCAATCTCCATTCTCGTCTTCAACTTATCTTTCCATAACTTGTATAGAGATCTTACCTCTCCTTGATCCTTTTCATGTTTTGCCCTTTTGGTAACTTAATTATGATGTATAAATAGTGTATTTTAAGTTATTCTTGGACCTCAAATTTCTAATGACTGTGATTTAATACTAAGGTTGAAAACGGTTACACAATTCCTATAAAGTTGAGTCGCTTTCGCTCTTTCCAATAGTGCAATTTGGATACTTGTGATCCATTGTTATACAAATATAGTCATTTACTTCAGTTATTCAAGTATTGCATCAAGTATTCAAAATCATTAGTATCGTGAATTCTGATTTCTAACTTAAAACATTAGTCTCTATCCAAGTCCTTTTCTACTATGTTTCAATACACGCTATTATGTGGAATTCTCTGTTACCTAGTACCACAAGTTATTGGTGCAGTAGATAGTCTTATTAACATGTTAAAAAATGTAGTGCACACGTGTTCTTTTCTTCTTATAATATAAAAAATGGGTGTTTTCCAAGGGGTTTAAAAGTGAATAACTAAATCATACAAAAACCTTGGGGCATTTTTAAACAAGAAAGAATATACAGGCTAGCAGCATATAAGTTTGATACGGCAACATCACTTTGATAAAATTATTCTATTGTTACAGTAGAAGAAAAAGAATTTAGACCCAAGTCAAACTGAATTTTGACCAACACTACATTTGCACACACATTTTGAATTACAACATACAATCCATCAGTAATTCTTATAGCCAAAACGAACGAAAAATACTAGCCATAAGTAGGTGGTGAAAAAATTCATCTCCACTTACTCCTGGCAATTATAACACAAAATGTGACCCCATCCCCTACACTAAGCTAACACTAAGCTAAAGCTCTCAAAAGTCATTCCAACAAATGTCTTACCAGTCCTACATTGCCAATAACAGCAGTTTGAACAGCTCTGTTCTATTGGTTATAAAACTTTCCATCTGAATATATTGAGGAAACATCATTGTGACAGGACAAAAAAGCAGTTGTCATATCAAGAGACGAATGAGTACCTGATTGTTGAGACAGAATTTTCATATAAAGCACAAACTCTACAAGCAAAAGTGTTCAGATACTGGGATCACAGTCCAATCCAAAGAACAGAGCTGACAATGAGTTGCAATTCAGGCTGAAGTCAGCAGTTCTTGCTTTAGTTAGAAACCTTGGCATTGACAGGATTAGGTACACAGGAAATAGGAAGCATATTAACACCAAAACCGGACCAGCGTTGCCTCGCAGGCCAAATTTATGAATCATCCAACTCAACAAGTTGAGCCCTTCTCTCAGCAGCCTTCTTCCTAATAAAAATACCCCATCTCAAGGCTGCCTTGAGCTTGAGCCAGCCCACAACAGCCTTACCAGAAGAGCGAGTTCGTTCCAAAGAATGACTGGGCATGAATGATGAATATGGGTTTCCATCTTCAGTAACATTGATGGAAGCATGACCACTCCCTCCAGTGTTAATAATACGAAGCAAATGCTGCATATCTTCATTTTCAAGCATCTCGTTACTCCTCATACGGATATCCTCCTCTGAGTAAAAGTCTTCAACTCCCCCATAATAAGTAAGATTGGATGAACCAATATCCTGGAACCCAGGCGTGGATGACTGGGATGGACCAGGTGCAAGTGTGTTTTCACTTCTTTCAAGTTGAGCTGGGTATGACGTGCTCGGTAACTGATTCTGTAAATGAAAGGACCCATTAAACTGCATAGGAGTACTGAGATTTACATTCTGCTGTTGCATTGAAAATCTTACACCCATGCTGTCATCATAACCTGCAGAGAGGGGAACCAAGTTCACATTCAGAATCACAGAAGATATGATAAGTGTGAAAATTAGCTTCTTTTGTTGAAGTGAAGCTTTAAAGCATACTAACAAGATTTCAGTGAAAAATGCATGATACAGACATCAATCCAGCATTAACCTATTCTTGTTCGCTAGTGTAATATCTAAGATCTAGAAGAGTATTAAACCAATGTGTACACCTCAGAAACCTACTACATGTTCAAAATAAAAAAAAGTGTACAGCTCATGAACATTCTCAACCTAAGTCTATTAGTTTATTGTCTAAACAAATATAAATGAGTGAAAATTCTTAGAAAATTGGTTGCAATGTAATCGGTTGTAGAATAAATTATTAAATATTAGTTTCCATGTGTTTAGATGTCTCATTAGGGTTTTGTGTGACTAGTGTTTTTGTGTCTCATTAGAATTAATATATTAAATTAGCAATTGTACCCTCTAATATTTATCAATGAAACTGCGATTTTCTTCTTTCTTATCCTCCTCTCTACTATGTTTAATTCATCAAAATGGTATCAAACAAGTGTTCAATCTTGAACCCTTTCAATCTATTTTCTAAACCTACTTTTTTGATCTCTCCCCTTAGTCATTTGACCTTTGATATATTTTTAAAAAAAATATTCTCCTCCTGCGCTGATCAGTTTGGGTGAACTCCTTCTGCAGTATGTACAACAAGATTTCCGTCCATCACATCTCAGCCAGACCAATGTCAAAGTTGTTTCGTTCCACCTCAGATCTGTTTGCCATAGCTGCTCTGCAGTCAATGATCTCCTCTAATCAGTTTTTCCTTCATGAAGGTTTACTGGTTCTAAATCCTCTTTGCAGCTTCCAGCTGTTGCTGGTATGAAAATTCATCAAGTAGCCTTTTCTGCCCAGATGTTGATTTCCTGATAAAACTCCTTGTATATATGAAATCCATGAGGCCATCCTTTGTTCTTGAATGTCTCTCTTGGTTAGTATTTTATGAGAAAGTATAGTAAGTTCTCAAACGTGTGTTTATCTCATTCTTATATTTGAAATAATTTTTGAATCAAGTGTTCTTAGTTGGCATGAGACAGATGGCGTGATGACATCAATGACAAACATGCAAGGAATTAATGCTCATATTTTGACAGAAGATGCCCAGTTCTATATGGATGGTGTAATTGTTGCTGGCTGCTTGATTGATATTTGCATTATTAAGTTGATTTGACCTCTTATTAATGGGTTATTAGTTATTGGTCTGATATTTTTGGGTGTGTATATGTTACTAATTTGTGGGTTATATACACTAAATAAGGTTCTTATTTGATTGATTGAAGATTCTTGGTTACATGGTTTCTGTCAACCAGATTATTGGGTTATTATTATTTGAAATTTGAGTTCTACTTGCCTTAATTTAAACTGTTTCTCCGTCTCTCTCCTACACTCTTACCTACACTCTTAAAGACTTTGTTATGTCTTCCTTACACTCTTAGGGACTTTACCATGTCTCCCCTACACTCTAGGGTCTTTACTGCATTTCGTCTATACTCTTAAGGACTTTTTACCACATGTAGCAATTTATTATTTCATGTGGGCATAATCACAAGTAGTCTTGGCCTGACTACCAAATGTTTCAAGCTAATGTAAGCGGCCTCCTTCAGTTCAAACTCAACTATGGTGGGTCCATACTTTTCTGTTCATTATTAAGTGCCTTTGCTTATGTCTAGTTTATTGTCTTTTGTAATTGTACAAGACGAACTTAAATAGTATCTATGTAATAAAATATTATTATTTAGTTTCCTTATATGTTTAGATGTCTTATTAGAATTGTGTCTCCAAAGGAGAAAACTAGCCTTGAGGCATTTTAATTCCATTACAGGCAAAATTTTCAATAAACATTAATATCAAAATAAGTAATAATAAGACATTAAGTACCATGAAATATCATAGTAAATCTATAATAATTTAAAAATACCTAATTAAAAGTCAAACAATTTGCAAGTAAGCAATAAATAACCTACAGTAACTAAAAAATAAGTAGTTCATTATTTGGAATGACATGAACTAAAAAACGAAAGAAAAGGCAAGCAAAAAATAAAAATAAAAAACCTTAGTAATCTTTCAACCTTACAGGGGAATAACAAGTAAACAAATTAGGAGAAGAATGTCAAATAATATTAACACTATCCTATAACACAAAATAGGGAAAAAGAAAATAGACTTTGCAAGAAAAATAGGTAAAAAAAAACATATTTCTCAATAAATGGAAGGGTTGCTAGACTATTTTATTGAGATGGAGTACAAACAATTCAGAAGAGCTGAAAATGGTATGACAAGACTAGTGGTTTTTGAAACCCTGAACAAATTGTATTTTTAGTATATTTCAGTTTTTCTCATGTTTATCAACTTGGGAAAGTCAAATTGGACACAAGATTTCCTTTAAAACCAAAATTGGACCCAATTTTGTGTTCCAAGCTCATCACTTTAACTCTATTCAGCAAAACTTTTGAGGTGTAAGCCTTGAAACTTAAACCTTGAAGCGTAAGCCTCAACCGGTTGAAGCACAAGCCTTAGAAAACATTAAAAATACTAGCTTTGATGTGATTTTCATGTAAACCTTGAGGCTAGCCTTAGATAGTTTTTTAAAACCATGTGTCACTAGGGTTTTAGTGTCGTGGTCAATCTATAAATAGCTAATTATACTCTCTAATATTTATCAATGTAACTATTTCATCCTCCTCTCCTCTCTACTATGTTTGATGTCTCAAAAGTATCACAATCCACCAACTTAATCTTCATACAACAGAACAAATTCTAATACCCATTCAACTTTGTAGCAAGTAGCAGGGTGTTTCTGGGAAATGCATAAGCCTTATTCAATGCTTTCCTTGGAAAGCACTAAGAAATTATACCTCCAATACATAGGCCTGAATCTATAGGGGGCTGCTCTGTAGGAACTGGAACTGGAGCCGGAAGGGTTGACAGTGAAAACTGATGTAGAAAAGAGTTTGAATAATCATGTGAGGGCAGTGGCACCTCAATTTGAGAAACATCTGAACTCATTTGCTGCTTAAAGCCTAGAAGAGACTTTCCATCATACTCCACGACATGCACCCAGTTGTCATATGCCTTTTTCACCAAAGTGTCCACTGAGACCTGTAGGTTTTTTGAAAACAGTATTTTTCTTAGTTTCACCATTTTTCCATAACATTTTTTTTAATTTCATATAAATACAACTTAGATGCACTTTTTGGAAGAAAATATATCTGGTATTCCCCGATGTAACCAGCCTTGACATTATTTATCTGGGATATTCTAGCTAAATCATCATAGTCCAGTTAGTTAGCAATTAGCAGTGCTTCTGTTGTCGCTTAAACTGCAACAGCTAGTAACTGTAAACTAACATCTTTAAGGGTTATATTCAATATGAACTCTCAATTAAGATAAAGATGAAGGCTACGGGCATACACATTTACACTCAACCAATTATGGTGTGCCACATGGGAAACTAACTTTGAAAATATAAAAGTTATTTGTTCTTCAAAAAAACTAGGCCACAATGTACATCATAATAAGTCTTTGTTTGTATGCATTTAACATTTCTCTTAAAATAAATTAGCTTTGAAGAGGTAATCCTATCATATATGTATCATGATACAGTATGAAACATCAAGCACCAGAAATCGGAAAGCAATCAACATAGCAACAAAACACATATGCAATAGAACCAAAGCAAAAAAAATATTCCATAATGCAATAGAATATTAACGGTACCGTAGAGGTCTCTTAAATTAGGTCAATTGTGCCATTTGGTTCCGTAGATTGTAAGTAGTGACATTTGGTCTTTTAGCTTTAAAAAAATGGGTCAATTAAGAACAAAACATATTATTTTAATGACTTTTTTAATTAAAATATTATTTTTTTAAAGTAATATTTTAATATAAAACATTAAAATAATGTGTTTTGTCCTTAATTGGTCCATTTTTCTAAAATTAAAAGACTAAATGACACAATATAATCTAAGGGATTAAATAGCACAAATGACCAAATCTAATAGGCCTCTATGACACTTGTCTCTATTACAATAGTTAAAAAAATAATATTACTAAGAATGAATATAAGAGAATGCTTACCTTCTGACTGTCAGAAAGAGAATCAGCCGAGTAATATTGTCCATTAGCAATTAAACCCCTCAACTCATAGATATTGTTGAAAACAACTCCAACATTCCTAGTGTCATCAGGATAGTACACATAGACTTTCCCGCTCAGAACACAAGTCTTTGCATGGTCTAGAAGAAGATCCCACATCTTATTGGACATGCCACTTCCAAGAATCTGCAACAGTTGAATAAAATAATTAGAAGCTGCTATTATAATACGCACATGTGAGAATGAATCAAGGAGGTCAAACCCAGGTTCTTACAGTTCGCAATCTCTGTGAGTCTCTAACCACAAGCTGTAGGAAGTCATCAACTGTATATATCCCAGCTTTCCTTAGCCTCTTGTGAAATGACCCATCTTTGCCAATTTTTTCCAATCTCCAAACCTCATCATTTGGTGCAGGTGGATAGTGTTTCTTGTACACTATGAAGCGTCAGGAAGGGGGGGAAAATACGATTAAAAGAAAAACACATGAAAACAAAGCAGCAAATATCGATTTGTCAACTCACGTTCTCCCCGGTGATCCTTAACAGTAAAGGCCTCTGTTTTTGCTTCACGTATACGAATGCCCTCACAGAAGCCAGAGGCAACCTTCAACCCAAGCCTGAACTTTCTACTCCTTATCCAGCTAGAATTGTCAGTAAACGTCAAATCTCCAAGTGTTCCAACACCTTCCTTCAGAGCTAGTTGTAGATCCCCAGTTAATAATGGCCTCTTACCTTCACGTTCTTTCACAACATGGCTATCAAATTCTTCCTGAGTCCAATTATCATCATCCTCATTGTTGAAATCACCTTCAAGGACAACAACATCTAATTTCACACAAGATTCTGGGCATGATGTCACTACATGGCCTGTTCTTGCATCAATCAAGACAATGTGGATTGCAGCACCTTGCTCCCCTTCTACTTTCCCACCCGTAAAGAGTGGTAGAGACAACCTGGACCGGAAGTGCAGCTGCAAGTTTCTTTCGTCGGGCCCTTCTAGACATTTAGGAGAAAGCCTGCTATTTCTCACAGATCCCCATCAACGAAATTGAAAGATATACAGGAATGGAAACAACATAAATGTGCTAAAATTCTTTGATAAAAGAGGCAAGTACCTCCCAGTTGGTTTAGCAGGTCCTAATTTTGCTAACGCACGCTCCACCTCTTCACTAACCTGGTTGGTATTATATGTGGTAAATAATACAGAAATACCATATAAAAGAACATAAAAAAATCTAGAAGTATTAGCTCATTTGTTGAATTATTCTTAATGGAAACATCAAGTAATGTAACACTGAACCCTCCTAATACACTCATATAATCAGTGTCAGTGTATAGCTTAAACCCTTTGGACAATCACTACAAGAGACGAGGCAATAAAGTCCGAAGATGTCTGCAAGATTAATTAGGTAAGGCACTCAGCTGAGAGGTGCTTTCAATTTGGAAATACAATCCAGTTCTTTCCTTGTAGCCAACACAGACAAGTATTGTGCGGGAAGGAAAACATATTTTTGATACTTCATTATTCCTGTCTGCAATAACCCCAATCTCTAACCAAAAGTAAAATTGTAAAAAATCCATGTTTCAGGCTATTTATGTCATATACTGAAAGAAACATCATCCAAAGATAGCAAAATCGGTAAAAGCAAATCATCAGTTAGTATATATAGGCTAACAATTGTTGGGGAAGCTCACGCAAACACATTATTAGTTCAGGAATAAACACAATGAGCCACTTCTTGGCATATAGTTTTGGCGAAAGAAATAATCAGATTCAGACCTGATATTATCCTAATCATTTGTAGAAAAGAATAAAGTTCAAAAAGAATTAAATTATCTTACAACTCTACGAAGAATAGGCTCCAAAGATGAGCAAAGTTTTTGCAGACTGTCCACCTTGAGAGCTTCAACAATTACACTGCACCAGAACAAACACCTTATTGAAGATGTAACCATCAAATAAGAACATAACTGACACCAATAGTTTTTAAAATCAAAGGTAACTTCAGTTTCTGCTCCTGAAATAGGCATTTAGAATATTTTGACATTACACAATTTGCACTATCCAATCAGAAGATAAATACTTCGATAGATAACAAGGTGGTATGTCAAACATACAAATACATTAGAACCGTCACACAAAATGATACAACAATAATTTAATGCATTTTATAGATACTAAAATGGTAAATAGCACATTTGACATCATTTTTGATTGGAAATATTTTTTTTTTAAAAATGAAGTGGTTATCTCTATCATACCTTGATAAAATTCAAAATTAATTTGATAAATGATTTAGTAACTTTCAACCTATGTCACCAACTTATTGCCAAGATCAATTTTAGTACAAAGTAGCCGGCTTGCAATAGTTATAACTTTAAACAAGTCAACAAATGCAAGAGTTCGGGTAACTAATCTATCTCTTTACTCATAACATGTCTATCAAAAACATTAAAATGAATTGAAAAGTTTTGCACTTCTCAGTTGAGAATAACTTTGGAAGCAATAAACATAATTGTAGATTTTAGTTAAACGAACCAAATATAACTCAATAAAATATCATTTAAAAATAACAATTATAGAAACATATATAATCCAAAATCTCGATAGGAAGAAAGAAAAAGTTAAAAAGTATACCTAGCTAGTGCAGGCCGCTTCCTATCGGGCTGACCTTCTTCAGCTGAAGATGAGTCCAAAACTCGCTTTTCCCGCGCCATGCTGCTTGATCTTTCCATGAACCTTGTTTGCATTTTCACGGTTTACAATCTCAACTTTCACGTTTGGTTGCCAAGAAAGTGCGAGTACAGAAATACAACAAACAAATAAATCAATTGCTTTACTCTCTGGGATCTAATCTCCAAGGTTGACTTTAATATTAGATTTTCAGAAACAAACACTAGTGGATAAGGAAAAGAATGAAAAGAAAACCAGATAAAAAGCCAAATCAACACGAAGAAAATTCTCTGCTTTTTCTTTTCTCTTTTACTCTGTATTCTAAAAAATCAAACGAAGCTCTGATCCGAAATAGAATGAATAAGTGTCTTTTTTGCTTTAAATTATACTTTTCTCGTGGAATCAATTCGATGAGAAAAGCAAAACAAAGTGAAGCAAATATTAAAACAGAGAGTGAAGAAAGCGGGAAAAGTTAAAACCTGAGAAAATTTGGAGGGCGCTTTAAGAATCTGAGAAGTTTCGTCGAAGTGTCTCCGAATTTTCTCGCTAGCGTTTCTGAAACTTCTCAGAGGGAGTCGCCTTTTGTGGCCACTGTGTGTGTGTTTTTTTTTACTAAGTACGGAGATTTATTAAAATATATTTTAAATTTATATTTTTATAAAAAAATCATGAAAAAATATAACTTATTTTTATAAAATTAATAAATAAAATTGTAAATTATACTTTTGGTAAAGTATAATTATCATTTTTTTTTAAACTATGAATTCGATTATTTGTATTATTGGTTCATTTTTTATTTTATAAATTTTAAAAATAAGTACGATTTTAAATAAAAACTAAAATAAAACAAAGAATACGATATAAATACAATTATATTGATAACCGTATCCGTCTATACTTAAAAATAATTATATTTATTTAATTAATTTATATATTTATTGAATTAAATTATATATTAATTAATAACTATGATATATTAAGAAATTTTTTAAATAAAAACCGAAATGAAACAACAAATATGACATAAATACGGTTATATTGATAATTGTACCCGTCTATACTAAAAAATAATTATATTTATTTAATTAATTAATATATTTATTTAATTATATTATATATTAATTAATAATTATGATATATTAAGAATTTTTTTAAATAAAAACCGAAATGAAACAACGAATATGGCATAAATACGGTTATATTGATAACCGTATTCGTCTATACTCAAAAATAATTATATTTATTTAATTAATTTATATATTTATTAAATTAAATTATATATTAATTAATAATTATGATATATTAAGAAATTTAAAAAAAAAGGTATTTTTTAATATATTTTAATAACCATCTATAACTATTACTAGGGTAAAAAATCAATCCAAAATTATAACGATTTTAAATATATTTTTTATAATTCAATTCGGAAAATAATTATATAAATAAATGTCACCGTCCATAGCCGAACCTATGCCTATTCGCCGCCTTTCAGACCACTGGGGTGATCTTGGCCGTACGTTTTGTTAGATTTCAAAATATGTTATGCTTTGGCCCACGTGGGGCTAAAGGTTTGTGGTGATCCCGCATATCTGCGTCTGTGATTGTGATGCTGAGGCGGCATGGTGTTTGTTTGAGATACCGGCCGTTGGATAGGACCTTGTGCTTATCCAAAAGTTACAAAGATATTTTATTTTTTCTGATATAAATTTTTCCATCAAATTCAAGCTTTTTTTTTTTTTTTGTTGAATTGAGTTTGGAAAATTTTGAAGTATCTGTTAATGGCAACTATATTATTTTACTAACTATGAGATACTGATTTTTTTTAATTTAACAATTTAAATAAAAATTGTGAACAGTATAAAATAATAAAGAATTAAAAAAAATAACAAACCACCACTATTTAATCACGAAATGCAAAACACTAGAAAAATTATTAAGAACCTGAACAAAAAAAGGATTATGTCCCTTCCAAACACATCATAACACATTAATAAAAGAATAAATAAGTTAATAATCATTCAATTTTAATTTAATCAAAGTTGACAAAGTAAATTAAAAAAACATTATTAGTAAAATAATTATTGAGGATTTGTATAGGTTGTATACGTGGTAAAGATTATCCCAAATTGTTTTAACTTATCACAATTAAAAAATAAATGCTTACTTATTTCAGTAATAACACTATAAAGCATAACGAATCGATAATTTATTATGTTGATAATGCCACATAAAATACTTAACTCGTAGTTGCACCTTAAATTTTCAAATATATTAAGCTCCCAATTAAAAGTGCATTAAAAATTGAACTACTAATAAGAAACTGTATGAGTAATAAATTTTTTACTCTAATGAGATTTAAATGTGAAGGTACACATGAGGGATTCTAAAAAGTTAATTATAAAAAATATATATATTTAAATATTATATGTCACTATTTTATAATTTCTAGTATTATTTAAATTTGTACATTAATTAAGTTAACTCAAAATAAAAAAAATTAATATTTACCAAAATATTTTAAAATTGGGATTTAAACTTATATTTAATTTAAAAATTATATAATCTAACAATACATAACCAAACTCAAAGTTTTGAGCTTATATCAACCATCTGAATTTTTAACCCTAATTTTGATTATTAATTATTAAAATTTAAAATAATCTACTGCTATTTTTACTATGAAATTATTGCATTGAAAAAAAAAACAACCAACCTGGACAATCGAATTCACAAGACTGAGCAATAGAAGAAAGAAGCTTAGAAAGCAATACATAGCTAGTCAAAAAGAGCAATCATAAAAACAAAAAGGAAAAAAAATTAAAAAAAGGGTAAAAATTGTTGGTGTGTTGTGGTACATACTATAACAGTGTCAGACACTAATGTTTAGTAGAATAAAACATGGAGTAGACAATAATATTAGTGGAGCAGTAAAACATAGATGTGCAACAATTAAGGTTACTGTTTAATTTTCGTTTTTCTTGTATACATATACCTAAACTCTTGTACAGAAATAGAATAGAGATGATATGAAATATATATGATAATTATCAGAGAAATATAATATTTGTCATAGTATCAGAGCAAGTTATTGATGACTAATGGAATTACCTGTTATGCTGATTTATGTTCTACTACCATTTTGATTTCTGATTTCTCCTGATTTCTGTTTTACTTGTTGAAACCGGTCAGTTGCAATACTGAAAAAAATACCACTCACCAGTGCTGCGACCATCTAGTATCCAGAGTCGCCATTTCTCATCAACGTCAGTTTGTAGCTATGTCCATTGGCTGATGTACGAACTCTCATAGATTGGTTATTACGGTTGGCAGACTGGAGTTGCAACCGTCTAGCCACCGTTGTGGGCAGTCGTACCATTTTTCTGTCTCAGAGAAACGTGGAACGCAGCGAAGAAGAACACCGCTTCATAAAGACGAAGGACCAGGTGGAGGGCTGACTCTGTCTGGATGTTGTGGTTGGCTAGGGTTCGGCCATCCTGATCGTCCATCAGAAGAAGGAAGGTGCTGCTCTGCGAAAATGGAAAAAAATTAGGGCAGACGAAAATGGAAGGCGTTGTTTCTTTATAGTGGCAACAGACGAAGAGGAAGAAGAAAGCAGTAGACGAAGAGCGCCGCTTTAGGAGGGCTGCACTGAGGAACGCAGAAGAAGTTGCGCAAATTTGAAGGAACGCAGAAGAAGCTGTCCAAATTTGGAAAAAAAAATTAAGGTTACGAAATGTTCTATATATAGTTAGTGTGCGAAGTGTAAAAAAAAGGAAAAAAAGGAAGAAAAAAAATTAGTTTCATGGTAGAATCTAGAGATTTAACCACCAATTTCATATTGGAAGATTTGATGACAAAAATGACGGAAGTTCTAACTAGAGCTCAGATCACCTCACAACCTCCGCTAACGGAAGCATCGACTACTCCCATAAGTATCAAGTTGGGAGGATCCAACTATGCCTTGTGGTCCCAGGTGATGGAGATGTACATCTCTGGCAAAGACAAACTGGGATATATTAATGGGGATTTTCCTCAACCTGTTGAAACCGACCCCTCATTTAGGAGATGGCGCACTGAAAATGCCATTGTCAAAGGGATCAAGGGACACCATAATCCATTGCCACCCAAACTAGGAACCTTTTTGGGTAGCAAGAAATCCACAGGAAATCCACCATCTATTGACATGAAATGTGGCCATTGTGGAAACTCCAAACACACCCGTGAAAACTGTTTCAAACTACATGGGTATCCAAAATGGTGGAATGATCTTCAGGCATGGAAGAAACGGGAAACCACTGGGCGAGCCGATGTGGCTACCAATAATGCATCATTATCCCTTATTCCTCAGGTTGAATCTTCCTAGGATCCAGGTATTTCAAGTAAAGTATTTCACATCTCTACTCGTAGTGATAATGAGGATTGGATTCTAGACTCTAGAGTTATAGATCATATGACATTTGACCCAAAAGATCTCTCCAATACAACCCAACCGAGACAGAGCCGTGTTTCCAATGCCAATAGGGTCACTTATCCAGTTACAGGGGCTGGAACAGTGACTTTATCTCCTTCATTATCATTATATAATACATTACTTGTACCCTCTCTTTCAAACAAACTAATGTTTGTAAGTCATGTCACTTCAGATCTTAACTGTGTAATATTGATGTATTCTACCTTTTGTCTTCTACAGGATATTCTCACCAAGGAGATCATTAGGCATGGTACTAAGAGAGGGGGGTTATATTATATGGATAACCTCAGTTCAGGAAGAGCGAATCACATGCAACACACTGTTGGTAACAAGGAACGCAAGATTTGGTTATGTCATCGTCGATTTGGGCATCCATCATTTGGGTATTTAAAGCACCTACTCCCTAATTTATTTTCAAATATCACACACTCAGATTTCAAATGTGATACTTGTACCTTAGCAAAAATTCATAAGGCGTCTTATCCTATAAGCATGAATAAAAGTGATAAGAGTCAAATTATTGCATTTTTGTTATGATTTAAATGTTGATATTTGTGTGAAAATTGTATTTATTTGATTATTTAATCCACAAATGTCATTTCACGGGTATTTCGTGTTTAAAGTGCAATTTTAGGTAAAATCATGATTTTGGAGAAGTTTGGGATAAAGTTCAATGATCGGGATTGAGTGAAAATAAAAAGAAAATAAAGATTCAAGATTTGGAAATCCCGCCGCCGGCTAGATTATTCTCGTCGCCGGCGAAAATCCTACAGAAAGCACGGTGAAAATCTTCCCGAGAGCACAAAATTTGGCAAAATTCATCTCGCCGCCGGCCAAATAATTCTCGCCGCCGGCCAAATCATCTCGCCGCCGGCCACATTATTTTGGCCGTCGGCCAAAATCCAAAACCTAAAAATTTAATTTTCTAGAAATCTCGCCGCGGCGAGTTTCGTCCGAAAACACATTTTTTATGTTGTTTTGTTCCAAAATTGCCCCCCAAACCCTAGATCTATATATACATTATGATGGAAAAAGAGGGGGACGGAAGAGAGAGCAGATCTAAGTTATTTTTGGAGGATAAAAGGAAATTTTTGAGAGAAAGGTTGGATAAGCTTGAAGGATCATCACCATTGTTACTACCAAGTCTTCATCTTCAAGAGTTTTTCATCTCTTCTCCTTAGCTTTTATTTTCTGCATTTTATTCAAATTGTTTGTTCATGGATTCAATTGAGAATATGTTTGTTCTTAATTTTGTTATGAACTAATTCGTTTTTGCTAAGGCTATGATGTAGTTAAATCAAGGAAATCTGATTTCTTTTGTTATTGTTATATGAATTCATTGTTTTCAAGTTGAGTATTTATTTCCATGCTTAATGCTTTTAAATTTCTGATCAAGATTTAGATGATTTGTTGCATTATATTGAGACCGAGAGGAGATGTGTAATGAATGCTTCTTGTGATAAATACCGTATGTTGAATGCGAGTTTGACACCCAATGCATGATGTATGTGGCTATTCTAGAAATTCCATAAATCATAATGTGCTTATTTGTGATTAAATCTTCATAGAAATATAGTTGGTTTTCATAGATAAGTAATTCTAATATAACTTGAGAAAGAGTATTAGATAAGTTTGGGTTTTTCAACCATCACTTTTAGCTTTGAATCTCATATAACATGACTTGAAATCGGATTGAATTGATTTAGCGAAATCAAATGCCTTAGCGTTTTTAATCATTTGTGAACAACATTAAATTTTTTTATTTGCGTTTAGTTTTATGTTAATTTGCTTTTAAAACAATTTCAACAATTTGGTTTTCAAATAAAATTAGGGTTAGTCAATTTCGGTACTTAGTAACGCCATTCCTTGTGGGTTCGATATCCGTACTTTTTGTACACTTTATTACTTGAACGATTCGTACACTTGCGAAAATAAGCATAAAAAAGTATGACTCATTTTGCTTTAGTACATTCTGATGTTTGGGGACCTTCCCCGGTCACTACATCATCGGGTCATCGTTGGTTTGTAATTTTTGTTGATGATTATACACGAATGACATGGCTCTACCTTCTCAAACTTAAAGATGAAGTATTTTCTACGTTTCACTTGTTTCACACCATGGTTCAGACACAATTTTCTGAAAAAATTAATATGCTTAGGTTTGATAATGAAGGGGAGTATGTTAATCAACAATTTCGAACATACTTGGACAACCATGGTATTCTCCATGAAACCTCGTGTTCACAAACCCCACAACAGAATGGGACTGCGGAGAGGAAGAATAGGCATATTTTAGAAACTACTCGGGCCTTACTAATTGGTGCACATATGCCTAGTAGATACTAGAGTGACGCTGTTACTACAACTGTGTATCTACTAAACTGTATGCCCACAAAACCTTACAATTTCAGACTCCATTAAAGGTGTTATCTCATCATGTTCAATTGCCTACTATTTTGATGCTTTCACCCCAAATTTTTGGATGTGTGGCTTTTGTCCACCTCCATGAAAATCAAAGAACTAAGTTGGATCCATGTGTTGTCCGATGTGTTTTCTTGGGGTATGACGTACAAAAAAAGGGATACCGATGCTACGATCCTATTACTAAAAGAACCTACATTACCATGGATGTCACTTTCCTAGAATCTGAATGTTTTTTTCCATCATCAGTATCCAATTACCCTCTTTAGGGGGAGAGTTATGGTGAAGAACAGAATTGGCTTGATGTTGAAGTATTAGACATTAGTAACAATCTGACATACTTAGATAATGCCAAAAATATGGATGAGCCAATACCTAGACCCAAACTCGAACTTCTAAGAACTAAATCTAAACTAGTGACTGAATCTCCAGAAGACGCAGTGGTTGATGCACCGCTCCACTCTCTAGTACCCAATGATCCTCCTGCTGAGAATACTCCTGAGGTAAGTTCTCCTATCACACCTTTACAAACTAATGCTATAGATACATCTGTTGGTTATGTTCTACCTTTCAGACACAATTAAGGCAAACCTCTAAATCGATACTCTCCAGACAAAGAGGAACGACAATCCAAGTATCCAATAGCTAATTATGTATCTACTCAAGAGTTATCAGAACCTATCAAGGCTTTTGCACAAACACTCTACTCATGTCAAATTCCAAGTAGAGTTGAAGAAGCCTTATCTGATCCAAATTGGGCTCAAGCTATAAAAGAAGAATTTGAGGCACTGTAGAAGAACAACATATGGGTGTTAAGCAAGTTGCCTCAAGGGAGGAAGATGGTAGGATGCAAGTGGATTTTTTCCATTAAGTATAAAGCAGATGGGTCAGTTGATCGATACAAGGCGAGGCTAGTAGCAAAAGGTTATACACAGAAACATGGTATAGATTATCAAGAAACTTTCTCACATGTGGCTAAACTAAAAACTGTGAGAGTTTTCTTATCTCTTGCAGTAAATTTAGATTGGCCATTGCACCAACTTGATGTGAAGAATGCCTTCCTTCATGGTGACCTTAAAGAAGAGATTTACATGGATATTCCATTAGGATATATTGTTACATCAGGAAAAAGAACTGTATGTAGATTACAATGAGCATTGTATGGACTAAAATAATCATCTCGAGCATGGTTTGGAAAATTGAGTTCAGCAATGAGAAAATATGGGTTTCAACAAAGCAACTCTGACCACAATCTTTTTCCTAAAACATCGATTGGGAAAAATAATAGCCCTTATATTCTATGTAGACGACATGATCATTACAGGGGATGATAAAGAAGAATCTCTAGGCTTCAAGAACAACTATCAAATGAGTTTGAAATGAAGGACTTGGGAAGGCTCAAATACTTCTTAGGCATTGAGGTAACAAGATCAAAACAAGGTATATGTCTTTCCCAAAGGAAATATATTCTAGACCTACTGGCAGAGGTAGGATAACTAAATTGTAAACCTGTCGATATTCTGATGGTCCAAAATCATAAACTTGGAAAATATGTGGACCAAGTACTAGCAGATAAACAGAGATATCAACGGTTAGTAGGTAAACTCATATACTTATCTCATACTCGACCTGATATTGCTTATGTTGTGAGTGTCGTGAGTCAATTTATGCATTGCCCAAGTGAAGACCATATGGATGCCGTCATGCGAATACTCCGTTATTTAAAATCTTCCCTTGGGAAAGGGCTTTATGTTTTCAAAGAATGGTCAATTGGAAGTCCTTGGATATACAGATTCAGACTGGGCAGGGAATATGAAGGATAGGAAATCTACTGCTGGGTACTTTACTTTTGTGAGGGGGAATCTTGTTACATGGAGGACCAAGAAGCAAAAGGTAGTTGTCTTATCTAGTGCTGAAGCTGAATTTCGAGGAATGATCAAGAGAATATGTGAGCTTCTTTGGTTGAAAATAATCAGTAGTATTCCTCTAGTGATTATCTTCCCTTGTAAAGTATGCATCTATGTACCATCATATTTTTAACTCTCATTTAGCAAAGTACAAATACTCCTTTGTGGTACTTGAAAGATACCTTAAGACTCACTTCACTACTTCCTTGTGAGTCTTTCCTAGATTTTACATGAATCTACATGCAGTTATAGTTACATGGTCAATGTTTGGTCTTGTAAAGACCATTGTATGAATCAAATTTGCTATGATTGAGGCGTAAGAAACCTTAGTCATGAAGCTTTTCTCTTCCTCCATTTTGAGGACATTGATCCTTGTATAGGCAAAAGTGACTAGTCAAGGGTGTACTAACTCTTTTAGCATCACCCATGTTAAATCTTTGCAAAACATGTCTAATGTACTCCTCTTGAGATAACTTCAAAGTCCTTCTTTTCTTATCTATGGTGATTTGCATCCTAAGAATCTTCTTTACTATTCCAAGGTCTTTCATGTCAAATTATTTTAACAATTGTTCCCTTAACCTTTCGATCTCTTTCATAATTGTCATGTTACTAAAATATCATTGACACAAAGGAGTGAGATGATATAAATGGATATATATATCTTAAAGTAGCAACAATGGTTGGCATTATACTTCTAGAAACTTCATTGTGTATGAAGCCATCAAACTTCCTATACTATTATCTTGGAGCTTGTTTCAATCTATACAAGCTCTTTGATGCGTATTTTTGCAAGTGTACGAATCGTTCAAGTAATAAAGTGTACAAAAGTACGGATATCGAACCCACAAGGAATGGCGTTACTAAGTACCGAAATTGACTAATCCTAATTTTATTTGAAAACCCAATTGTTGAAATTGTTTAAGAAGCAAATTAACTTAAAAATAAAAGCAAATAACACAATTGAATGTTGTTCACAAATGATTAAAAATGCTAAGGCATTTGATTTCGCTAAATCAATTCGATTCGATTTCAAGTCATGTTATATGAGAATCAAAGCTAAAAGTGATGGTTGAAAAACCCAAATTTACCTAATACTTTATCTTGAGTTATATTAGAATTACTTATCTATGAAAACTAACTATATTTCTATGAAGATTTAATCACAAATAAGCACATTACGATTTATGGAATTTCTAGAATAACCACATACATCATGCATTAGGTCTCACACTCGCATTCAACATACGGTATTTATCACAAGAAGCATTCATTACACATCTCCTCTCGGTCTCAATATAATGCAATAAATCATCTAAATCTTGGCCAGAAATTTAAAAGCATTAAGCATGGAAATAAATACTCAACTTGAAAACAATGAACTCATATAACAATAACAAAAGAAATCAGATTTTCTTGATTCAACTACATCATAGCCTTAGCAAAAATGAATTAGTTCATAATGGAAATAAGAACAAACATTATCTCAATTGAATCCATGAATAACAAATTGGAATAAAATGCAGAAAATGAAAGCTAAGGAGAAGAGATGAAAAACTCTCGAAGATGAACACTTGGCAGCAACAATGGTGATAATCCTTCAAGCTTCTCCAAACTTTCTCTCCAAAATTGCCTTCTCTCCTTCAAAAATGTCTCAGACCTCCTCTTCTCTGTCGTCCCCTCTTTCTCTATCTTATGGTATATATAGATCTAGGGTTTGGGGGAAAATTTTGGAACAAAACAACATAAAAAATGTGTTTTCGGACGAAACTCGCCGGCGGCGACATTATTCTCACCGTGGCGAGATTTCTGGAAAAATTAAAATTTTGGTTCCTCTGATTCTCACCGGCGCCGAGATGAATTTGGCCAACGGCGAAAGGTGTCTCCCCGACAGCGAGATTTGCATCTGCCAAAACCGTGCTCTCTGTAAGATTTTCGCCGGCGACGGGATTTTTAAATTTTGAAACTTTGTTTTTTTTATTCTCACTCAATCCCGATCATTGAAATTTGTCCCAAACTTCTCCAAAATCATGATTTTACTTGAAATTTCACTTTAAACACGAAATACCCATGAAATGACATTTGTGGATTAAATAATCAAATAAAGACAATTTTCACACAAATATCAACATTTAAATCATAACAAAAATGCAATAATTTGACTCTTATCAACAACCCCCAACCAGCTGCTTGCTAGTCTCTAGCAAGAAAAGTGATCTATGAATAAATTCAAAGGAGACATTAAAAGAAAAATTCAAAGAAAATTTATTCTATTTACAAAATTACATTAAGCGTATGCAATAAGCCTCTAAACCCCTAGACAACCCTAGTAGGACGAGTTGTAGTCTCGTGAGGGCTTCCAGTGATGATACCCACAAACATCTTACCTATAACTATCCTAACTCAAAACAATAAAATCACACAACAATTAATTTGCACAAATGTTTCAAAAATTGTAAATAACACACAACACATAGAATAATTAAATGTCACCTAAGCTTTAAGAAATCTCAAATGCCAATTTCACTTTTGTTATTGACTCTTAAACATCCATCAAACCACAAACCAATAGCCATAATTCCCGGATAATATTATGCATAACATCCACAAACAAAAAGGTGAAATCTCAAACTCCATAGGCTCACTTTTCAAACCTCTCTCCACTAATGAATGAAAATACACCACTTTGGATCAATAGGACTTTATGAGGCTTGTAATGTTAGGCTTAGGTATTTGGTTAAGAAAGAATGGGAAGTGTCAAAATACAAATAAGAGAACTTATGATATTAAACACAACCAAATAAGTAAAAGAGTAACACCATTAAACTCAAATTGTTTCTTCCGATCATATCCCATTTTTCCAAAGATAAACAAAATTCTTCCTCAATATTTCACCTCAGTACATCCATCACTAACACTCTTTTTATTTACTAGAATGTGAAGGCTTTTTTTAAGACATAACCCCCAACCAATTTCTTCCAATATATGTGAAAGATTTTGTTTTTATTTTTTTATTTTATTCCATCCTTACTCCAATTGCTCTTGAAAAGTTTGTGTTCAAAATTAAGTGCTCTTAACAAATAAGGTAGGAATTATATATATATATATGTGTGTGTGTGTTCAAAATTAAGTGCTCTTAACAAATAAGGTAGGAATTATATATATATATATATATATTAGCTAAATAAAAGGTAGGTTATAGAAGGCAAAAAGAAAGAAAAATAAGGCTAAAAATATATTTAAATAGGCTCAAAGAGGTAACTAGTGATATAAGGATAACAAAGTAGGCTTAAAATGGCACAATCGATCCAAAAATGGCCTACATCATATCCTAAACAGTGAAATTCCAAATTATTTTTCCTCAAGAGGTTTTCAAATGAGTTCTAGAGTTTGTTGAGATCACAAAAATGTCCATGAAAAATTCGCACATAAGATTTCTCTAAGCATTTAGACTAATCAACCAAATCATATCACATACCAAAAGAGTCGCGAACTAGGTAAAATCAACATTTGAAATTATCTTTAAACAAAATTTAATGTCTTCTAAAAGCTACTTGTTATCACAATCACACTATTATCATCAACGTGCAAATTAAAACAAGTTAAATGCAAATGAGAAAAAATAAAATAAAAATAAGACAATAAAGAAATAAAAGAAATTAAATCAAAATGCAGAAAAATAAATGGAAAATCAAAATTAAACACAAATAAACACACAAACAAAAGTACTAAAAATGAAGCGAAGAAAAGATTTACCGTTTACCGCACCTCCAACCAAAACCTTACATTGTCCTCAATGTAAGAAAGAAAAACTACAAATGGCTATCGACATCACAAAGAGAAAAAGAGCTAGGTGCACCATCACAGTCACAGTAATTTGTTAAATCACGGGATTAACAATAAAAGAAAATCAATCATAAAGAAATAAAACGAAAAAGGTTACAAAAAATAAAACACTAAACAAAAGTCCACAAGATGAATATCAGAAACTAAATAGAAAATACGAAAATAAATAACAAGAAGTACTGAAAACAACTGGAAACAAAATAAAACATCACTCATCATCATCATCATCATCATCATCTTTAGTCCCAATGTAAACAGGTGCATCGGGCATAGGGGAAAGTCGGCATCGCAGGATAACCACTCATATCATGCCCAGACTGTATAGACATCCTCTGAAGGTAGTCATGAAGGAACTGTGTACTCTCGGTTTGGAAAATCCACTGTTGTATGAGTAACTGACTATGATAAGCAAGATGCTCCCCTTGGTAATTCAAAATACGCTCAATCCTGCCCAAACAGTGATCAACAGTCTCAACCCTAGGCTGGGAGGAACTCGCACTGGCCCTAACAGTAGAATGAGAGCGTTTCTTGGGAGGCGATGCTATACCCAAAAACTCAGCAAGCTTTAGCCCATCAATTGGCTTCATCACACCACCAATTTCCTCATTTTTTGTCCCAAGTCACTCCCTGGCTTGCACAGATAGCAGAAATTAAAGATGGGAACCCAATGCCTCTAGATGCAGCCATCGCACTCTGCATGAAATAATCAAAGATAACCCTGCCAACATCAATAGAGGCCCCAAACACAATGGCATAAAGTAGGATGACCCGTTCTCTAGTGACATCACTAAGGTGTGCAGTAGGTAATAAATTAGCACAAATGAAAGCATACTGAGGCCGTACTACATCCAATAAAGCATTTCGGGGGAAATTTTTATACACATCCCCTGACATCTTCCATACTGTACCTGGCTTGCAGACCGAAGCACTAACTATCGCCATGTCAATATCTGAAAGTAATCGGAGAAAATCCTCATCATCCCCCATTATTGGCAAACCGTAATAGCTGTTAATCACTTCTTTGGTGAAAAGTACCCACTGTCCACACACAAAAACCTTATAATCCACCCGCTTTTGAGCATTAGCAAAGAATTACCTTACCAAAGAGAGGCATTCCCCCTCAATAGGATGACAAAAAATCTCCCACTTCCTAGCCTGAGTCTGATCAATCAAAAACCACCTCTGAGGTATGATTTCCCTCTTAACAACTTTTTTCTTAAAACGCTTTGCAGCATCCTCGGATATAAACAAAATCCTGTCAAATGAAGAAGCAAGAGCCTTCTGGGCTTTGGTTTTCTTAGGCATTTTCACAATATACTTCAATCCAGACAATTCTTAATATCACAATGCCTCAATAATATCATAAATCAAAGCAAGAAATGTAGCAATTTAACCAAAATATCCTCAATTTCAAAAAGCCCTAAATTGCCAAATCAAATTCAAATTCAAAACCCTAGCTTGCAATTCCTCATCCACAATCCAATTTATCTTCCAACAATCTCTTAAAATCTAAGAGAAATGCAAATAAACAAAACTTTGTACCAAAATTACTCACTTGTTAGAGGAAAAATCAAGCTCCAAAACGCCCAAAAACAGCCCCAAAATTGCGCATAAAACTGATGAACTTGCAGCAAATCCCGATGGAAATAAGTGTATGGTGATGGATTTGGTGTTTGATGATGATGGGTGATGAAGATTTGGAGTTGGGATGAGAGAAAATGGAGAAACTTGAGAGAAAAGTGAAAAACAAATTTCGCGTGAAAACTAACCTGGCCGCGACGAAAATCCCATTTAAATTGATTCTCACCGGTGGCAAAAATAATCTCGCCGCAGCGAGATCTCCTTTCCACCGACGGCGAAACTGCCCTCGGCGGCGGCGAACGTAAGAGTTTTTTTTACCTATAAGACAAATAAAATAATAAAATTTAATTAAAAATAAAATTATCATAAAATGAAGTGCATAATTTAGAATCTAACTAATAATTCATCAAAACTTAAAATTTAAGCTAAAATTTAAAATTTAAAATTGCTAAAATAAAATGAGAAAAAAAATCTGATGGGTTGCCTCCCATTAAGCGCTTTAAGTTATAGTCATTAGTTAGACTTTCTATCATTCTTTACTGCGGTTGTTGTAACTCTAGAGAATCTTTCTGCTTGCTGAATTCTTCGTCAAAATATGGCTTCAACTGTTGTCCATTCACCTTGAAAGTTCCCTTTGTTTCATGACTAATCTCAACGGCTCCATAAGGAATCACCTTGGTGACTAGAAAAGGTCCTGACCAACGAGATTTTAGCTTTCCCGAAAAAAGTTTGAGACGGGAATTATAAAGCAACACTTTCTGTCGCACCTCAAATTTTTGCCTAAAAATGTGCTTATCATGCCAAACCTTCGTCTTTTCCTTGTATATTCGGGCATTCTCATAAGCATCATTCCTCATTTCATCCATCTCATTCAATTGCAACATCCTCTTTTCACCTGTTGCCTTAAGATCAAAATTCAAAGTTTTAATTGCCCAATATGCCCGATGTTCCAATTCAACTGGAAGGTGACAAGATTTTCCATACACCAATGGGTATGGAGACATGTCGATAGGTGTCTTGAAAGCTGTCCTATAGGCCCAAAGTGCATCATCTAATTTCCTTGACCAATCCTTGCGTGAGTTATTTACGGTTTTTTCAAGGATCCTCTTCAACTCTCGGTTTGACACTTCAACTTGTCCACTAGTTTGAGGATGGTAAGGTATTGCTATCAGGTGTGTTACTCCATATTTCTGCAACAAAGCCTCAAATTGGTTATTGCAAAAATTCTTACATCCATCAATTATAATTGCTCTAGGTGTGCCAAATCTGGAAAATATGTTCTTCTTGAGAAAATTGATCACAACCCTAGCATCATTGGTAGGCAAGGAAAATGCTTCCACCCATTTAGAGACATAATCTACACCAACAAGAATGTATTTATTAGAATTAGATTAAGGAAAAAGGCCCCATAAAATCAATACCCCAAACATCAAATAAATCAATTATCAAAATATTATTTAAGGGCATTTCATGTCTCCATGAAATATTTCCGCTCCTTTGGCAATCATCACACATTGAAACAAACTTGAAAGCATCTTTAAACAATGAAGGCCAATAGAATTCGGATTGCAAAATTTTTGCTGCAGTTTTTGTTCCACCAAAATGTCCTCCAACTTCCTTCGAATGGCAATGACGAAGAATGCTTTCCATTTCTTCCTCCGACACACATCTTTTAATAATTTGATCTGCACAATGTTTATACAAGTAAGGTTCATCCCAAAAATAATGTTTCAAATCAGAAAAGAATTTCCTTCTTTGTTGATAAGACATGTTAGGAGGTAAAATTTTCTTGACCAAATAATTTGCATAATCAACAAACCATGGAGCCATTTGGATAGCAATAAATTGCTCATCAGGAAATGTTTCATTAATTTGTCCTTCAACCTCAAGGTAATCTTCCTCCAACCTGGACAAATGGTCAGCAACCAAATTTTAGGTCCCCTTTTTGTCCCGTATTTCTAAGTCAAATTCTTGCAAGAGAAGAATCCATCTTAGTAATCGCAGTTTGGCATCTTTCTTGGCTAGCAAATACTTAAGAGCAGAATGATCACTATAAACAATGATTTTAGACCCAATTAAATAAGATCTAAACTTATCAAATGCAAACATTACTGCCAAAAGCTCTTTCTCAGTTGTTGCATAATTAAGTTGTGCATCTGTCAATGTCCTGCTTGCATAATAAATCACATGCAGCAACTTATTCTTCCTTTGGCCCAAAACAGAGCCTATAGCATAGTCATTGGCATCACACGTTACCTCAAATGGAATACTCCAATCCGGTGCACAAATTATAGGGGCCGAAGTGAGCTTCTCCTTCAAAAGGTTAAAAGCCTGCAAACAATCAGAAGAAAAATCAAACTGTGCATTTTTAACTAACAAACTGCAAAGAGGTTTTGTTATTTTTGAAAAATCTTTAATAAATCTTCTATAAAACCAAGCATGTCCCAAGAAACTTCCAACGCCCTTTACAGTTGTTGGAGGTGGTAATTTTTCGATCACTTCCACCTTTGCACGGTCCACTTCTATTCCCTTTGTTGAAATCCGATGACCAAGAACAATTTCTTCTTGAACCATGAAGTGACATTTCTCCCAATTTAGCACTAAATTTGTGTCTTTACAACACTGCAAGACTAAAGAGAGATTATGCAAGCAATTATCAAAAGAATGGCCAAAAATAGAAAAATCATCCATAAAAACCTCAATGAACTTTGAGTCCATATCAGAGAAAAACGTTATCATGAATCTTTAGAAAGTTGCAGGTGCATTACATAAACCGAATGACATCCTTCTGTATGCAAAAGTACCATAAGGGCATGTAAATTTTGTCTTATCTTGATCCTCTGGTGCAATTTCAATTTGGTTGTACCCCGTATATCCATCAAGAAAACAATAATAAGCATGTCCAGATAATCTTTCCAACATCTGATCAATAAATGGCAAAGGAAAATGATCTTTTCGGGTGGCGTCGTTCAACTTTTGATAATCAATACACACTCTTCACCCAGTCATTGTCCTTGTTGGAATAAACTCATTGTTTTCATTTTCTACAACTATGATTCCTCATTTCTATGGTACACAACGAATTAAGCTTACCCAAGCACTATCTGAAATCTGATAAATTACCCCGGCATCCAAAAGCTTAATCACCTTAGCCTTGACCACTTCTTGCATTGTTGGGTTTAAGCGCCTTTGTGGCTGAATTGTGGGCTTGTAATCCTCATTTATCAAGATTTTATGCATGCAAATAGAGTTGCTAATCCCTTTGATGTCCGCCATTGTCCATCCAATTGTAGCTTTGTGAGTCTGAAGAACTCCTAATAGCTTATTTTCCTCTTCATCATTCAAAGAATTGTTAATAATAACAGGAAAAGATTCAGAGTCTTCAAGATAGTCATACCTTAGATGGGATGGCAGTGGCTTTAGCTCAATCTTGTTGGCTTCCTTCTTTACCACTGAGGTTGGAGTTTCATTTGTTCCCAACTCCTTGAATGTTTCATCACTGAACAAATATTCATCAAGTGTTTCCAGTAATTCAGAACATTGTCTCACTCCCTCATCTTCCTCCTCAATTGTTGCAGATTTCACAAGGCAAGCTTCTAGTGGTAGCAATGGAGTTCTCTCCTCAAAAGTGTCCGAGATTAACCTGTCAAGAGTGTTAATTTGAAAACAAGAATGTACCTTAGTTGGAAATTTCATTGCTTCAAAAACATCAAAAGTCACTTGTTCATCTTGCACCCGTAGAATGAGCTTTCCTTGCTGAACATCAATCAATGTTCTTCCAGTTGCAAGGAATGGTCTCCCCAATATCAACGGTACCTCTCTATCTTCCTCCATGTCAAGCACCACGAAATCTGTAGGGAAAATAAATTTGTCAAATTTAATTAAAACATCCTCAATTACCCCTCGAGGATATTTCACCGATTGATCCGCTAATTGTAGAGAGATTAAAGTGGGCTTCACTTTTCCCAGGCCTAGTTTCCTGAAAACAGAAAGTGGCATCAAATTAATGCTTGCTCCTAAATCACATAGGACTTTATCAAAATTGCAACTTCCTATAGTACAAGGTATAGTAAAACTCCCTGGGTCTTTCAATTTCTGTGGCAGTTTTCTTTGAAGAACTGCACTGCACTCCTCATTTAGCATGACAGTTTCATAATCTCCTAGCTTCCTCTTCTTTGATAGAATTTCCTTCATGAATTTTGCATACTTGGGCATTTGTTCCAACATCTCTGCAAAAGGAATGTTAATATGCAATTTCTTAAAAAATTCTAGAAATTTATCAAATTGAATATCAAGCTTTTTCTTATTCAATATTTGAGGATATGAGATAGGAGGCTCATATTTCGCATTTGGGGAAGGTTGAACATCTTGGGATGTTGATGACTTTTCTTTAGATTCTTCCATATTTTTCTCCGATTTCCTCTGCCATTCAAGTTCTTTATCGCTTCTCAATATGATATCCTTTGCATGCTCTTTGGGATTTATTGTGTCACTAGGCAACGATCCTTGAGACCTTTATGCAATCTGTTTTAAAAGCTTCCCCAGTTGATTTTGGATGTCCCTGTTGATTGCCTCTTGATTTCTGAAATTTGTTCTTGACTCCTCAATGAACTTTCCCAAAATTCCTTCCAAATCTATTTGTTTCTTCTCTTGGGATTGGTAGGAAGATGATGACGGTTTGAATCCCCCTTGGTTATTTTCCCATGACAAATTTGGACGATTTCTCCAACCTGAATTGTAGGTGTTCGAATATGGGTTATGTTGAGGTCTTTGGAAATTTGAAACATAATTTGTTTGCTCAGCATTTTGTGAAGCAAATGGATTTCCAACTTGGCACTTGATACTAGCATGATTTCCACCACATAAATCACATTCTGCAGTTGGTTTGAATTCGAACTTGGATGACAAAGAATCCATCTTTCTTGAAAGAGCAGCAACCTGAGCCGACAAAGCATTCACTGAATCAATTTCATGCACTGTTGTTGGTATTTTTGTAGTTACCCACTCTGAATGCCACTGATTGTTGTTTTCTGCCATAATCTCTAACAACTCATGAGCATCCTCTGGTGTTTTTCCCATTAAAGACCCTCCAGCTGTAGTAACAATCATTGCCCGATAGTTTGAAACCAACCCATTATAAAATGTAGAGACTTGCAGCCAAATCGGTATACTATGATGTGGGCACTTCCTCAACATTTTTTTGAATATTTCCAAAGCTTCATACAATGATTCTTGGTCATACTGTGTAAAAGATGTGATTTCATTCCTTAATTTGGCCATCTTAGTAGTAGGAAAGAACTTGGACAAGAATTTCTGAACCAACTCATTCCATGTTGTAATTGATCCCGGTGGTAATAAGTTTAACCACTCCTTGGCTTTATCCCGAAGTGAAAAAGGAAAAACCCTCAATCTTAAAGCATCTTCAGACACACCATTTATCTTGTAAAGATCACACACCTCCAGAAAGTAAGCAATATGTGCATTTGGATCATCCTTTGACATTCCCCCAAACTGATTTGATTGAACCATTTGGATAAAGGATGGTTTTATCTCAAAGTTATTGGCTTGAACAGTTGGCCTCCTTATACCTGAAGTAGTTCCAGCAACATTAGGCGCAGCATAATCCCTCAAAGCTCTACGATTTCCACCTCCCTCAACAAATGGTGGATCCATGCCTGATTGTCTATTAGGAGCTGAGGTTGAATGCCTTCTCTCTCGGTTTAGACGCCTATATGTTCTATCAATCTCCAGATCAAATGGAAGAAGGTTAAGGCTTCTTGCACATCTCATGCAAAAATCCTACAACCTGAAAATTAACTAGCACAAAAACAACACAAAGTTACCCTTTTTTTATGATAAATAAAATAAAAGAGCAAAATAAACAAAAAGAAAAATTGCAAGAAATGACTAAAATAAATAATGCAAACGAGCAGCAACAACTCTAAATGAACAAACAATTAACACAACTCAACAAGCTCAATTTAAAACAAAATTAAAAATGAAACAATGATAACGCAAATTAACTTTAAATTAAAACTAAGATTAGGTAGTATCGATATTAATAAAATCAAACCATTCCACGGTGCCACTCTTCTTTAGTCTGTACATAAAAATCTCCTTACCATTTTCTAAGAAACCCTATGGTTAATGCATATATATCTCTTCTTCTAAGTCTCTATGAAGAATTGAAATTTTCATATTGATGAACGAAAACCGGCATCGCCGATTCCCGCAAATACTTTGGTTTTAATATTTATAAAACTCTCGCAAGTGTACGAATCATTTCGAAGAAAATGATAAGTATACTCCCAAGGTCGATCTAAGGAAGGAATGTATGTGGTTTTTAATTTATTATTCAAACTTTTAAAAACGAAATTAAATCCTAAACATCCTGTCACGATAGTTTGGTTTTTGTGTTCCTAATCTAATAACATAAAATAAACATATATACAAATTAATTAAATATAATCTAATAACATAAAAATAAACATAGATACAAATTCAATAAATAATTATCTAAAAATAAACATATATACGGATTCAATAAATATTCATGCAAATTTTTATCATTTATATTAGCGGAGTATTTATGGATATAATAACTAAATTAATTATGCTTGCTCATATTAACTAGGTTATTAAAGATATAAATTGATATTTTATTGATTCTCTCTTTTTTATATAAATACCACCTTTGGTGGGGTTAGATATTCTTTGTTAACTAAACAAATCAATTAACACCTATGGGTGGGGTTGATAACTAATATGCTTAATTAAATTAATTCATTTTTCTAAGAGATTGAAAATGAACCATTTAAATGCCACCTTTGGTGGGGTTAGACAATTTAAACATTATTCAAGGTGTCCAAATTAAACTTAAGAATTTAATTATCCGAGTACTAACTTTCAAGTTTTAAAACCACTATTGAAAACATGTTGTCAATACATTTTCACATAATAATTCTTATAAAAACTTTTGAAATAGAGTTTCACTCTAACTACCGGGCGATTGTACCAACAAATAAAAGAGCACTACTCTAAATTAGACCGGATAACTAAACCTTAAAATCTAATTTTCAGGTTTAAGTTTGTAATGAAAAATAATATATTTCTCTCTAACATTCTTAATATAAAATCTTGAATAAAAACAAAATCAATTCATTTTAAAGATTTTTACCTATTTAATATTTCGCAAGCATAACAACGTCGTTATTACATCATTTTTACTAAACAGCTAGCATAGTTAAATTTAACCACAGACAAGTTGAATATAACATGTAAGAATAAAGCATAAAAATAACTGTAAAGAAAATAAAATCCTTACAGAACTTCGACGCTATTCCCGTTGCTAGAAAACCTCCGAGCGGAATTTGCACTTCCATATATTGAATCAAAAATCTAAATTATTACAAAAACATTACAAGTTCCTCTCAAAAAGAGAAGAACACTAAACCTAAGAGAATTGAACTAAAAACTAAGAGAAAAACTAAGAAAAACTTAGAAAGAAACTAAGAGAAACTAAAAACTAAGAAAATAAGAGAAAGAAAGAAGAGAGAAGTGAGTGTTGAAGGTGTGATTTGAAGTGAAGGGAAGGGGGGTATTTATAGGTGAGGATGGAGAGAAAAAATGAGTAAAAAAATGTTAAAAAAATATTAAAAAATGTAAAAACGCGTATTGGAATTGCTGATGTCATCAATGATGTCAGCATGACGTCACAGGGGCGGCTGCACGTGAAAAATGGGGCGAAAATGCGTTGGGCGCGCGGAGGGGGGCTGTTGGGGCGCTGCGCGCGCGCGCTGGGGTTGTCGCTGCGCGCAGCTCGGCACGCGTGAACAGTGCCAGCGCGCGCGGGCGCGCGCGGAGTGGGGCGCTGGGGCGCGCGCGGCTGGGCGCTGGGGCGCTGGGCTGCGCGCACGGCTGGGCTGCGGCGCGCGATTTCCGTCTTTTTGACATTTTTGACCTTTTCGACCCATTTCGTCCGATTTTTCCATGTTTGTTGACCTTTTCTCACTTATTTATTGATATATTTGTGATGTATTGCTTCAAATATTCCTCTTTGAGTCTTTACATTGCGTTTTTAAGCCAAAATACCTGAAAAACAATAAAAATACCCGTGATTCCGAAAAAGACAAATTTATATAAATATATGATAAAACATATAAATATATGTATTTTTAATCAATTAAGGTACATAAAATCATGGTTATTTTAGTGCTTTTTGAGCACTCATCACATATCTAATTGTTCAACAGAGATTTTTGCTAGGAAAAATACTCATGACTATTGGAATAATATTGAGCTTCACAATAGGAGAAAAAAATATTAGTCTAGTCAATTACTTCCTTCTGCTAGAATCCATTGAAAATTGAGTCTTGCATATCTTGGACCTATCATGCTCCTTTTTCGCCCAGTACACTCATTTTATATTAAAGGTCTTATTTTCTATGGGTAACTTTGTTAGTATTCATGTATAGTTAGAGATCAAGGAATTCGTCCCATCTTTCATAGTAAGCTTTCACTTATTGGCATCTTCAATCTAACATGCTTCATTATGATATTCAGACATGCCTTTATCAATTAATAGCATATAGTTCATGTATCTCTTATTAGGTATATAGGGCCTAGAAGACCTCCAAAATATAGGACCTAGAGGAAGAAGTTGAGTTGTATCAAACTATTGTCTATTGCTTTATCCAATTTGTTCCTTTGATTGAGGACTCTCAACTATCTGTTTTGTCATAGAACTATCTGGGACATCGTTCACATCTATGCACACTAACCCATTATGTTTTGATATGTTTTTTTCCTTATACATCACTCTTTCATTGAACATCATATCTCTACTGTATATCATCTTTTTGTTTTTGTCATCCCAAATGCAATAGCCAAACACATCCTCATTATAGCTGATGAAGATGAATTGTTTTTACTTTGGATTAAGCTTATTCCTAATTTGATCGCTAATATACACATATACTATACAACCAAAAACTTTTAGATGTGAGAGTTTTAGATGGTAGGTCTGATTGTATATGCATGATACTGGCTCTCTCACTTAACGTATGATTCATACGATTAACTACATCATTGTTGTGTTGACGTATACTAGTACGATTCTCTCAATTTTGATCTCATACTCATAACAAAATTTATTGATTCATAACCATGGCTTTTCATATTCTGAAAGCCTCAAGCACTTTGGACTTATGCTTCAAAAAATAAACTCATACCTTCCTAGAGAGATCATCAATGAAAGTCACGAAATTGTGTTTATTATCAATGGATGAGATAGTCGTTGGTCCCCAAACATCAGAGTAAACAATCTCTAATCTCTCTTTCTTTAGGGTTCTAAAACATGTCTAAAAGCTAACAATCTTATGCTTTCCTAGTATGCAGTTTTCATGATGTACAAAAACTTGATGGTTAATTTTTTTATATTTTAATAAGCTTGCAAGTGCACGAATTATTTATAATAAGCAGTAAGTATACTCTCAAGCTTGGTTTAAAGATGAAATACATTATTTTAAATCGTCAAATTTATTAAGAATAAACACAAACATAAAACCTAAACATTTTGTCACAATGATTGAATTTTTTAAAATACTAATCTAATGACAATAATAAAATAATTAAAGATAGGCTCAATTCAAACATATCAAAGTAGATATGCATTTAACAATGAGTGGAGAATTTATAGGAATTATTAGCTAGTTAATCATACTTTCTTAGGATTAATTAGGTTAATAAAAATAAAAATATAAATGATTGATTTTTCCTTTTATACATGAAAAGTCTTTTGGTCGAGATCAGTTTCTTTGTTAATCAAATCAATTAATATACCAAAAATTATGTTTTCTTCTTAAGGAAGTAGCAAACCAACTAAATTATAACTTTTGAAGAAGTTACCAATTTAAACTCTTATTTAAGGCGTAAAAATTAGATCTAGATAGCGTTTTTGAAATCTAATTTTCATATTTTAAATCTATTATAAATATATATCATCAATATATTAATGAATAATAAATTTTATAATGGATCTTGAATAAAGAAATAAGCTCAATTTATTTTATAAAAATGTTCACCTAAATTAATCTATATAAACATGACAACAAAACTAAATTTTCATAGTTAAAAATAGTTAAATTTCATGATCAATGTATTAAAAATAACATTTAGATATATAATATATATATATATAATACTATATGTATATAAAAATAAATGAATACAAATATAATCTATTGGTGATCCTCAACTAAGGATATTAATTGGTTTTATTAACAAAGAATATGATCTTTGTCTAAGAATATTTTCATACCAAAAAGAAAAAATAATAACTTTAAATTATATCTTTAATACCTAATTAATTTTATGCGAGTATGATTAACTAACTAATAAGTCTCATAAATTCTTTATTGAGTGTTAATTGACTATCTATCTAGTCATTTGCATAAATCTTATTTCTATTTTTAATTACATGTTATTATATTAGAATTTTTAAAACTAAAATATTATGAGAGAATATTTAGGTTAATTTTTTGTATTTAGTTTTAAGAGATTTTTAGAATTATTTAAAATTACATAGTTTTTTCTTTAAACTAATATTGTGAGTATACTTGTCATTTATTATAAGTAATTCATGTGCTTACAAGTTTATAAATTTTACAAAATTTTACTATCAAGTTTTTAACACCGTTATCGAGAAGAAATAGGGTATTATTTAAAATTACATAGTTTTTTCTTTAAACTAATATTGTGAGTATACTTGTCATTTATTATAAGTAATTCATGTGCTTACAAGTTTATAAATTTTACAAAATTTTACTATCAAGTTTTTAACACCGTTATCGAGAAGAAATAGGGTTTTAAATTTATATTATCAAAATTATTAAATATTCATGAGTTATTTAAACAACTCACTACAAATTATCTCTTAATAAGAGGACCAAAATCAATTATGAACATGTGTATAAAAATTTGAATCAATCCTATCAAAAGTGACAAGTAAATCACATGCTTAATTTAAGTATCAAATGAACATGTTACATTTCTTATCCTAGTCATGACAACCAATTTTTATCATTGGGTTCATAAGTTTTGTATCAATCATGCATGCATTTAGTTTCCATATATTTATCAATTTCTATCCAAATCATGAATAAAAACATCCTAAAAAAATTCCCTAAAAGTTTAAAATGCATACGAAATACTAAAGTAGAGAATAAAGTTTCCTCCTTCAAACTTAAATTGCATATTATTCCCAATGTGTACATATAAATATGAAAAAAATAAAAGGAAAGAGAACTCCCTTAGTCTTAGCACACCAAATTTGTCTTCAAAATTGCTCAATCTTGTTACGCTATTGCTCCCAACATTTATTCACCTATAAAATAATAACAATAAAAATATAAGTAAAATGAAGTTGGGTTACCTCTCAACCAGCATCATGTTTAATGTCATTGACTAGACGATCATATCAAGTCCTAAGGTACATCCCTCTGTCTCCATTCACTTTTGAGTTTGGCCAGAAATATTTTGAGTCTTGATGTGTTCAATAATACTTTAGGTTCTGATTTGAAAACATGGTGGTCAATTTTCTTATCATGCCATATTTGTTTTTTACTTTTTGGCATTCTTATATGCATTCCACTATAGCTCAAACAATTTATGTATTTCCAATATCTTTCTCGCCTCTCTATTGGTCTCTTTTGTCTACCTACTTGATTGGAAATGGTAGAGTAAAGGCATGAGATCTAAACTTGGTAGCCTTTTAATAGATGGTTTGAGCTTAGATCTTCACAACCACATTAGGTAAACACCTTAGAGGTGTAGCCACCAAATAATTCACACAATCAATAATATCAATCATAGATTTCATACTTTCAAAATTAAAATAGATTGAGTTGTTTCATAAGTGTGGGCAACACAATAGCTTCTTTTAAATTATCTCGAGAATCAGTAACATTTATCTTAAAGCATTCATTAGCATTATCAATATTAGGGGATTTAGATGTTTTAAAAACTTTAAACGTTACTTATTCATCTTGCACTCTCATTGTAAGTTTACCCTTTTGTACATCAATGAGTACTCTTTTGGTTACTAAGAATGAAAGACCAAGTATGATACTAATGTTACGGTCCTCTTCCATGTCTAGTACAATGAAATCCACCGAGAAAATGAACTTGTCTACTTTCACTAGCACATCTTCTACCACAACCCTAGATCACTTAATTGATCTATCTATCATTTTTAATGTTACTAAAGTGGGTTTGGATTTACCAATTCCTAATCTATTGAAGATTGATAATGACATAAGGTTAATGCTTGAACCTAAGTCTCATAATGCTTTATCAAAGTGGATGTTCCCAATAGTGGAAAGGATGTCAAAACTACCTAGATTTTTTTGGTAGTTTTTTAGCAATGATGGAACTACAACCTTTAGTCAAGGTTATTTTTTCATTATCTCTAAGCCTCATTTTTCTTAAATAGAATACCCTTCAGAAAGGCATCTATTCATGAGCATTTGCAAATGATATGTTTATGTGCATTTTCTTTAAGACTTCCATGGAATTTTAAAAACTGTGTATCTAACTTTTGCTTTTACAATCTGTGACAGAAAGGAATAGTGGGTTTATAGAGGTTGTTAACAAAATGTTTACAAAAATTTAGGTATTGTAGTTGGCTAGTGTGAAAGACAAATAATAGGTAGTGATGACAAAGTTTAAATTCCCTTGTCAAGTTGTGTAATAGAGAAGGTATCATGTTTGTCTTTTATTGTCAACATTTTAGTGTATAATTAAATTATTTTTATAATATAAATTAAACATATTTAATTGTATTATATAACTCGGAGTTTGAATTTTAACATGTTTAAGAAAAATAAACATATATATTTTAATATTGTATGAAAGTAAATCTATATTTTTTCACTAATTGGAATAAAAATAAAATCATATTAAATAATTGAGTCATTTATGTACCAGATGGTAGAAAATATAACAAACGGTCTGATTGGTTCGGTTTTTTCTATGTATTTATAATACAAAACTAGATTGGGCCTTTCTATTATGAAAATCTAATAATTTGGCCCAGTCTGATCTATTTTTATGGTTTTGTTTTATTTATTTAGTTTCTTGGACACCTCTAACTTGTGGTTAGGAATGGGCACGAACGAGTGAAAATGGTTAAGTTAATAATCATAACTATCCTGCATCAGTTTCGGTTACATTCAAGTGACAATTGTTAGTTATGAATGGATAGTAATTTTTTCATAGTTTAACCACATTTTTAAGAAATTAATCATAGTAAAAAAATGACAGAAAAGAGAAAGAAAGATAGTCATTAATAAAATTAACAAATACATAGTTTATTTATAGATAGATTACTACTAAAATCTTAATGACAATAAAATAAACTAGATAAATAAAAATAATAATATATTTTAATTTATGACTCCTGAAAAGCAATATTTTACATTTATTTTATAACAACACTTAAATAATATTTTATATTTATATAATTCTATAATTGTTTTACAAGGTACTTTAGTATCCCCATTTTTTTATTGGTTAAGTATATTAGTTTTTAAAGAGAATCAATTTAGTCTTTTTTTAATAACTATTTTCAAGGATAAAATAGAATTTTAAAATTAACATTTTTTTAATACTCCTAAAGTAAGATTAAAAATCTAAAAAAAATGTTCTCTTACACTTTTTTTTCCCAAATAAAACTAATTTATTTCTTATTTAAGTTTCTCTCTTACAAGTCTCATTATTTCTCTTCATTAAAAAATATTAATTTTCTCTTTAAATTTGTAAATTCAAACAATTTTACTGTTAAAAATAAAATTTATAATGCTTATATGAATGAATTAGAGTTACACCAATGGAACGGGATAAGAGAAAATTAGATGATAGAGAGAGATTAAAAGGACATAGAAACTAAGAGAAGAGAAATTGAGGTAGATTGAGAATAGAGAGATGATATATTTTTTAAAAGTGAGAGAATAACTTTTTGGATTTTGTTTTTACTTTTAAGAGAAATTTAATTTTACCGTTGAAAAATATCATTTTAAAAAGACTGATAATTATATGAAAATAGAGTTATCAATGTATTTTTCTACTTAATATTTACTTGTTTTATTCAATAAATAGTATTTTTGGGATTAAAAATATTAAAATATGAATTTTCTAATGAAAATATAATTTTTGAAATTTTCTAAAAAAATTGGAATTTTTTCAGATGTTTTTATAAATTTTTCAATGCATGACCAATTAGAAGATGCCATATGGACACCACGTAAGTAGGGTAGTTGACCATGCACACCATGTGGATGCCACACAAGTGGAGAGGTCTAACCGTGCAACATCACGTGATGTAGTGCTATGCCACGTGTTAGCATAATGTTCACTCCGAGTTTCATTGCATGGTCAACGTGTGTGCCATACATCGTCACTTGATTCGTCTATTCTTCCCACCGAGGCACAACACACCACGTGGTGATGACTTAATCTTGTTGACTAGACTAGTCCACCCATGCCATGCATCGCACGCTGACTAGCCTAGTAAATCTTATATGCCACATTTCACCACCTTATTGGTGAGCGTTATTAATTTTTCCTATTTTCATACCAGGCCTTGATCTAAGGTTAATCTGACTGTCCAGATTCTACTTGAGCATAATTCAACTCCCTAATTTCCCTATAAAGTCTAATGAACTAAAATTAACATATTTTTTTTATCAGTTTTTGGAGCCAAGAAGAGAGAAAATATAGAAAAGTTCAAAAGGAGTTACAATTTTGGTGAAGATTTAAGAGAAGATTGGTACTATAATTTATGAGATTGTTTGTATTTCATCATCTTCTCCATTTTTTTTATCAATTTTTATGTGTTTCTTTATGAAATATATAAGCTTTACGAACAAAATTATGTCTAGCTAATTTATTAATATATGAGTCTTATGAATCTAATTTTCAACATGTGATGATCTAGTATTTTACCACAATTATCATTTCAATGTAATTATATTATTTAATTCAATTTTTATGCTATTAACTGTTTGACCAATAATTGATCTATAGAGACAATTAAATAAATTTGAAAGAATTATTTAATTATTTGTCTTGATTAAATAACATGCATAGTTTCTAGACAAAAATATATAATTCTTATGTATATGATCCATAATTGATGAACTTAATGAGTAATATGTAATTTAATTGACATGAGAGTGTGATAAGGTTAATTATTATGGTGTGTAGTTTACTTGAAAGAGAAATATATACTAGATCAAATTCAATTAATTATGTAATTGATTGATAGTTATATTAAGTGATTTTAGTGATTCATAAGTTTCAAAAATTGGGATATTAGGTATTCTTAAATATTTTTCATATATTATTTTAGTTACTAAATTTGAGTTAATTAATCACTCCTATTTATTTTTAGTTCTCTTAATTTTACTTTCTTAAAACATAAAAACACAAGAAAAAATTGATTTTTTTTAAAATTAGTTTCTAATAGTATAATCTTCGTGTGAACGATATTTTTTTATCATTATATTACTTGTTATAATACTTATATTTGTGTATTCATTGCATATAATTCATATCCAGTCATGTTTTTGGCAGCATTGTTAGAGATTGTAAATATTAAAAATTAATTTTTTATTTTGTTTTATTTTCATTTTATTTTCCTAATTTTTTTAGCTATTTATTTTTAATTTTTATTTAGTTTGATTTTGACATATCTTTAGTGCTATTAAAAGCATATTTGAGTCTATTGCATGAGTAGAGTCCGTAAGGGTAAATTTTTTCCTTTAGATCCCAAAATCGACAATACTTTGAGATCAATAAGAAAATAACAAGTAGTCACCCAAATGGAAAAAATGGCTAATCCATTAGAAATAAATAATAATGAGCTAAATTTAAACATCCAAATAACTTTGATGGATGATAGAAACAAAGCTATGAATGAATATGCATTACCTACGATGGAAGGGATGAATCCAAGTATTACAAGGCCAAATATTCAAGCTAATCAGTTCGAACTAAAGCTAGTGATGTTTCAAATGCTACAAACAGTTGGACAATTCAGTGGATTACCAACAAAGGATCATCATCTACATCTCAGATTACTTATTGAAGTTGGAGATTCTTTCAAATTTAGTGGTGTGACTGAAGATGTATTTAAACTTAGATTATTTCCTTACTCTTTGCAAGATCATGCTCGAGCTTGGCTAAACTCTTTTCCATATGAATACATTACAACTTGGAATGATTTTACGGAGAAATTCTTAATGAAATACTTCATACCAATGAAGAAGGTCAATCTTAGGAATGACATTACCTTCTACCAACAGTATGAAGGATAATATTTATGTGAAGTATGGGAACGATTCAAAGAACTGCTAAGGAAGTATCCTTACCATGATATCCCTCATTGGATCAATCCAAATAGAGACTTTCTACAATGGTCTCAATGCTCAAACAAGAACCATTGCTGATGCATCCGCTAATAGAGCTTTGCTAGCCAAATCATACAATCAAGCTTAAGATTTAATTAAAAAAAATGGCTAGCACTAATTATCAATGGCCAATGGACATAATGAAAACCAAGAGAAGAGTAGCCAAAATGCATGAGGTAAATGATATCACCGTACTTACAAATCAAGTGTCACTTTTGGTGAATCTTTTGAAGGCTTAAAACTTGCCAGCGATATAAACTAGGTTCAACATTTAAAATACCTCGTGTCTTTTGTGGTAGAGCTCATTTATTTGATAATTTTCAAAATAATCTAGAATCAACATTCTATGTGGGAACTGAAATGGTAATCCATACTCGAACAAATATAACCTAGGATGGAGACAACATCCCAATTTCTCTTGGAATAACGATAATCAAGAGGGTAATCGATTCAACCGTCAATCATTTCCACCACTAGGCCCAAGAAAAGAAGTCCCCTACTGAGGATAATATAAATTCTTTACTAAGGATGATGAAAGACTTCATATAGTTAATAAATATAAAAAAAGTCCACTCAAGAGGCCTTAATTCGAAATTTAGAGACCCAAATGAGGCAACTTGCCCAGACTATAATTCCCTAGGCCATAAGTCAAAGGGCTCAAGGCAACCTTTTTCAAGTGACATAATTATAAACCCAAGAAAAGAAGGTAGGAACATTGCAACTCCATAGCCTTGATGAGTGGTCAAAGGAGCGGTAAAACTTTAGAGGAGCATAAAACTCAAAAGGATGAGGAGGAATAGGAAGCTAAAATGGATGAAAGGGAACAAATGAATAAAGATAGCATTAGAAAGGAAATAATTTAGCCAAAGAAAGTAACCCCTACAAACCCACTATTCCTTTCCCATAAAGACTGCAAAAGCGAAAGTTAGACACGTAGTTTTTAAAATTTCTGGATTTCTTCAAGAAGCTGCACATAAATATACTATTTACAAATGCACTTGAAAAAATACCTTCTCATGAAAAATTTCTAGAGGACATCTTGTCAAAGAAAATGAGGCTTGGAGATAATGAAATAATAACCTTGATTGAAGGTTGTAGTGCCATCCTAACCAGAAAACTACCCCAAAAACTAAAAGATCCAAGTAACTTTGACATCCCTTATACTATTGGGAACATCCACTTTGAGAAAGCATTATATAACTTAGGTACAAGAATTAACCTATGCCATTATCGATCTTCAAGAGATTAGGGGTTGGTAAAGCCAAACCCACTTTAATAATGTTACAAATGACAAATAGACCAATTAAGTGACCTAGGGGTGTGGTAGAAGATGTGCTAGTAAAAATAGACAAGTTCATCTTTCCAAAAACTTTCATTGTAATAGACATAAAAAAAGATCGTAACATTCTTATCATACTTGGTCATCCATTCCTAGCAATTGGAAGAGCACTCATTGATGTACAAAAATGTGAGCTTACAATGAGAGTGCAAGATGAAAAAGAGACATTTAATGTTTTTTAAACCATTTGAACCCCCTAATATTGATAATACTAATGAATGCTTTATGATAGATGATAACTTAAAAGAATCTATTGAGTTTCCCATACTTAAAACTATTACACATGATGTTATGAATAATGAAGCAAACTCACCAAGAAACAACTCAATCTATTTTAATTTTGAAAGTATGGAATCTATGATTGATATTGTTGATTGTGTGAATTATTTGGAAGCTACACTTCCCATGTGTTTACCAAATATTATCGTGGAGAATTTTGAGATAAGGTCTAAGCTCAAATAATCAATTGAAGTTCCACCAAGGCTAGACCCCACACCTTTTTTCCTACCATCCCCAATCAAGTGGGCAAGCAAAAGAGTCCAATAGCGAGGTGAAAAAGATGCTGAAAATATATAAATTACATGAGCTACGGTAGAGTGCTTATGAGGATTCCAAAAAGTACAAAAAAAAATGGCATGATAAGAGAATTGAGCATCGTATTTTTAAACCGTCACATAAAGTATTATTGAACAAATCAAGACTCAAACTATTTTCAAGCAAACTCAAAAGTAAATGGAAACAAAGGGATGTACCTTAGAAGTTGATATGACTGTCTAGTTAAGGACGTTAAACATGAAGCTGGTTGGGAAGTAACCCAATGTTGTTTTACTTATATATTTTTGTTTTGTTTTGTAGTTGAATAAATATGGAGAGCAATGATGCAACAAGATTGAGCAATTTCAGTGACATATGTGGTGTGCTAAGGCTAAGGGAGCTTTTTTTTCCTTTTTTACTTTTTCATATTTATATGTGCACATTGGGAAAAATGTACAATTTAAGTTTGGGGGAAGAAAGTTTTTCAAAGTGTTTAGTACACATTTGTAATTTTTAGGAATTTTTTTATTTTAGAATGTTTTTAATTATGATTTGGGTAGAAATTGATAAACATATGAACTCATTGATACAAATTGGTTGTCATGTCTAGGATAAAGTAAGTAATATGCTTGGTAAGATACTTGTATTAATCATGTGATATGCTTGCTAGTTTTGATTGGATTTATTCAAATTTGTATACACATGTTCATGATTGATTTTTGTGTTCTCATCAATGCATTTTTCTATTTAATATTTACTCATTTTATTCAATAATTAAATTTTTGAGGTAAAAATATTAGAATATAAACATTCTAGTGAAAATATAATTTTTGGGGATTGTTTGAAATTTTTATGAATTTTTCAATGCATGACCAATCAAAAGATACCATATGGATGCCACGTAAGTAAACGTGCTAAACATGCACATCATATGGATGCAACGTAAGCAGAGATGTCCAATCATGCAACACTACATGACATAGTGCCATGCAACATGCCAGCATAACGTTCATTCTAGTTTCACTAAATGATCAACGTGTGTTCCACGAGTCATAACTTGATTCGTCACTTCTTCCCATAGAGGCACCATGTAATCCGTCACATTGACAAGACCAGTTCATCCGTGCCAAGCATTGGGAGCTGACTCACCCATAAATCCCATATGCCACGTGTCACCACTGTATTGGCCAACATTGTTAATTTTTCCTTTTTCATCTCAACCCTTGATCTAAAGTTGATCTAACGATCTAGATTCCACCTAAGCCTAATTCAACCCCTATTTGCTCCATTAACCCTAACAATCCAAAATTAACATATTTTTTTATCATTTTTTTGAGCCAAGAAGAAAGAGAATACAGAAAAATTCAAAATGAGATACAATTTTGGTAGAGATTTAAGAGTAGATTGGTACTATGATTCAAGAAACTGATTTTATTTCTTCTTCTTCTCTTTTATTTACTAATTTTTATGTCTTTCTTTATAAAAAAATACGATCTTTATGAACAAAATTATGTTTAGCTAATTTATTAATCTAAGAGTCTTATAAACCCAATTTTCAACATGTAATGATCTATTATTTTACCCCAATCATCATTTTAATTTACTTATGTTATTTAATCCAATTTTGCTATTAATTATTTGGCCAACATTTGATCTATAGAGGTAATTAAATAGACTTGGGAGAATTATTTAATTGTTTGTTTTGATTAAATAATATGCATAGTTTCTAGGTAGAGATGTATAATTCTTATATATGTGATCCATAATTGATGAACTTAATGTGTAGTATGCAATTTAATTGACACGAGAGTATGATTAGGTTAATTATTATATGATGTGTAGTTTATTTGGGAGAGTAATACATACTAGATTAGATTCAATTGATCATATAATTGATTGATAATTATATTAAGGGGATTTTAGTAATTCATATGTTTAGAAAATTGGAGAATTAACTATTCTTAGATATTTTCTCATATACCTTCTTAGTTTCCAAATCTTAATTAATTAATTACTACTATTTATTTTTAGTTATTTTAATTTTGCTTTTTTAAACATAAAAACACAAAAAAAAAAATTCAGTTTTAAAAATTAGTTTTTAATAACGTACTCTCCGTAGAAGGAATCTTTTCTTATTATTATATTACTTGTTACAATATGCATACTTACTTATTCATTGTACACAATTCGTTCGAATCAGACTATAATAACTTTATCTAAAAATTACTGAACTAAATTTACTCAACTTATAAAAAAGAGAATTAATGTACCCTTATCAAAGAATTACAAAACTAAAATAACCTAGTACACATTGTAAGTTAGAGTTTTCCTGTCTACAAATGTTTTGATTGTAACATTTTAGAGATTTGTCAAGGGTTTATAAGAGGATGATAGCCATCAAAACCAGGAGAGGTAGCTAAACTCACTGAGTGAGAGGAATAGCTTTGTAACTCTTGTAACTAGATGAGAAACGATGAGAATCTAAATGAGAGGAAAAACTTTGTGACTTTGAAATGCAGTGAGAAATATTGGAGATACTGGAAAACCCTTGTAAGATGTGATACAGGTTCTTATATACTTGATGAAAGTTCCTAGGGTGTGAGAAAACAAAGTTAGAAAAATCTCAAGAATAATGACAATAGTTGTGGCACAATCTCTTGACATTTGTCGATGAAAGTGGCTATTGTGTGAGATTACTATTGAATTTGACCTACCATTAACTTAAATAAGGATATTTGATATGTTCAATCTCATCGAAATTCACAGACAGAATTGAAATACATCAATTTTATCTCTAGGTTTATAGCTATAATCTATTTATCTTTATCAATATCCTCAGTTAATTGTTTATAAAACCTCCCAGGCTGTGTAGGACCTCTTCTTACTAGATCTCATTGCACTTTGAACTGCTTTAGGGGATAGAGGGTAAAAATCATAAGAATAGTGTAATTCAAATGTACCAGTTTTGGATGGGATTCATTTCTTTAAACACTTTAACATCTAAGTTTTTTTCTAAGTACTTTAACATCTGTGTTATTTATTCTTAATTAATGTTCTTCCATTTCTTTCATCAATCTTGTTGTTTTAGAGTGCTACCAGTTAGAGAGTTCTTAACATTTTGATGAAAATCCTCCTACGGTAACCCAATAAATCTACCTTGATAGAATGTGATATTACCTGCACATTCGGGACCATTCATGATATCCAGTATTAATTTATTCTAAAGTTACAATTTCGTTCCTCCTTTCCTCATGTTCAAATTACTTCAACTACTACTAGATCCAAAAAAAAAAAAAAAAAATTTAAAACTAAATGCCTAATATGAATCTTCTAATGGTGCTTAATAAAAGTAATTGGATTACTATGCACTTTGAGATAATAAGATATCGAAAACAAGATCCTTTGAGTTGGAAAAATGTTTTTACTGTAATTTGATGCAGGCATTAATCCACATGTTTTAATATAATTGGCTCTTATTAGTAAGTGGTCTCATATTTATTTCAACGTCTCTCAAACCAATGGATGTACAACTATAACATGTTTTTGAAATTTAAGTCGAATTGGCACTAAAATCACAATTTTTATAAACTTATCAAAACCAACAATTTTAACATGCTCCTCTTCCAAGGTCAGTACTCAGAAATTCAACACATTTTTGAATACATATTAAGGGTGAATTTCACAGAAACACAGCTATTTAGGACTGAATTAAAGGCTATAAGTGAGATATAAAATGACTTGTTTCATATCATCATATGTTTAATTTAGTGTCTTTAATGTATTTATGGTTACAAACCTTGCACTTCTTGCTATGAAAGTATAAGAACTGTTAAAAAGTAGGGTAAAAACTGAGCCAGATGAAACATCAGGGAAATTGGGGAAAAAGAAGCCAAGAAATCACCTGAAGTGTCTTCACAACCGAATCCTTAATAGCAGTAAGAATTCTTCGCAACTTGGCTCATTAAACACTATAGAGATATGATTTGATCATTGCTGAAACTTTCTAAAGCTAGCAGCCCTTCATATTATTCTTTACCTTCTTTTTGTCTCTCTTGTTAGGGACTTGGATTTAGATTTGTGTTTTGCAACTCTCTTGAAGGTTTTCTTTTTAGTAACATGTACACTGATTTTTTTAATCAATAGTTGATTGGGATACTGGTGCTTGTATAATCTTTTTGCTTTGATCAATTTCCTCATTACGAGAGATCTCACTGGTTGTTACTAAAACTTTCATGTCACCGTGGTCGTCGGTAGTTGTCCCTGTAAACATTAACAAAGGCAGAATCTACATATTCACTGCACCCTTAAAAATATGTGTTAGAAAATGAGAACTTCATGAATTAAGGTTTATATTAGATGAAAAATGCCCCTCCTGTTGCATTTGGGGTTGATTTATTATTTTCTACCTGTTATTTATTACTTCTATATTATCTTAGACCTGTATCGTAATTGTAGAAAATAATTTAGTAAAATTGAGACTAATAAATATAAGTAGGTATGGTTGGTGTTTTGTAGTTGTGAGATAAATTAATATAAATAGTTAGTAAAATAATTTAATAAATAGTTACGAGGAATAGAGAAGTAAAGAATAAGATGAATAGGTCTTTTAAATATCTCTCTTTAGCTAGTTCATAGATTTTCTTACTAAAATAATCTCTTTCAAAAGCTCACATTACAACAAAGTATTATCAGAGCTTCAGTATTGAAAAGTTCAGTTCAAGAAGATGACAAACAATGGCATGGCTCCTTTCCAAGCTCCATTTCTTACGAAAGAAAAATATGATAATTGGAACATTAAAATGAAAGCATTATTATGAGCCAATGATACTTAGAACATCATAAAGAATGTGTATGTTGAATCACAAGATGAGACCACTCTTTCTTAAGTACAAAATGATGTTCTCAAGGATTCTAGAAAGAAAGCCTCTTGTCTTTCTTTCTCTTCTTTCAAGCTTTGAAGATGCTTCAAAAATATTATAAGGGAGATGCTTTAAAAATAAAAAAATACTCTAAGGGGTAAGTTTGAATCCTTACATATTAAAGAATCCGAACTAAAAAGAAATGATAAACTTTGGGTGATGTGAGAATTATGGAGAAAATTCTTCACCCTGTAATTAAAAAATTTGAGTATATTTGTAATTAAAAAATTTGAGCATATTGTAGTCACCATTGAAGAGTGTAAGAATTTAGAAGAAATGAAAATTGAGAAAAAATTGGATTCATTACAAGCATATGAAGAGAGAAATAAGAGACCTTAAAGCAAGTCCTTCAAACAAGGTTCACATTAAAGGTAGAAGAAGAATGATTTGGCAATGAGAGAAGCCAAAATTGAAGAGGTCATGGAAGAAATAACCATGGGATAAGAAATTATATCCCTCCAATTGAATGTTATAATTGTCAAAGATTTGGACGTTATACTTTTGAATGTGGAGCTCCAAAAAGGAATGAAGAAAGAGCCAACTTTATCGAAGAAAAAATTCAAGAAGCCATCACCTTACTTCTAGCATACAAAGGAGGAGAAGGAAGAGAGAAGAGCACATGGTACCGTGACCCTTTTGTAAGAAACCATATGTGCATAAATAAAGACATGTTCATGGTGCTTGATGAAGTAGTAAATAGTGCAATCACTTTTGGGGATGAATCCACAATTCATGTAAAAGGAAAAGGTAAAATCCATATTTTCTTAGAACCATGTGACCAAATGAAATAATAGAACCATCCTCAACATTGCTTGAAGCATGATGAAGAGCAAGAAGATGCCTAAAGAATTTTGGGCCGAAGCTATAGCAAGTTTCATATAATTATCCATCTGTTCTCCTTTAAGAATTGTTTGAGGCAAAACTCCTTAAGCAGCTTGGAGTGGTAGAAAACTAGGTATTTCTCATCTAAGAGTCTTTGGAAGTATCACTTATGTCCATATCCCTAAAGGAAAAAGAACGAGCTTGATGATAGGAATGCGAAGCTTATCTTTATTGGCTATAACACATGTTCCAAAGCCTATAAGCTTTAAAATCCAACAAATGGAAACATTATTATCATTAGTCGAGATGTAGAGATGAATATGAAGAGCCACACACCCCAATTTACTCATTAGTGCCACTTAAAGCTCATCTTTTTTAAGTGAAAGCTCAAGAAAAAGTTCAAGCATGAATGGAGCATCAAATGAAACACCAAGAAAAATTACAAGTTCAATTGAGAGAACTCCAAGAAAAAGAAACCTAGAAGAGCTTTACGAGGTAACCTGGTGACTCTATGAAAGTAGAGTCATTAACACATTTTTTCACTTAATATTTACTTTTTTATTCAATAAATAATATTTTGGGGATAAAATATTAAAATATAAAATTTTAGTGAAAAGGGATGAAAATATAATTTTTAAGATGCTTTTGGAATTTTTATGGATTTTTAGCACAAGGCCAATCAGAAGCTACTACGTTGCCTACTATGTAAGCATAGAAGCTGACTGGGCAAGCCACACAGACGCCACATAAGCAGGGACAATGAATCCTAGATTGCTGTGAAGAGCGAAGTAGTGCATGCCACGTGTCAGCACGACATTCAATCTAAGTTCGTAGAGCGGTTAAACCTTTATGCCACATGTCATTATACGATTGCTCCTCATGTTCCATGTGTCACCACGCCATCCGTTACCATAAATCATGTTATGCTACATGGTGTTGACTTAGCATGCGTTGACTTGGATCAGCCTCCCCTAGGACGCATCACACTCTGATTTTCCCAATGAATTCTATGTGCCATGTGTCATGTTGTGATTTGTTGGAATTTTTATTTTACTTATTTTGATCTCAATCCTTGATCTGAAAGTGACCTGACGATCCATATAGCACTTAAGCTATATTTAAGTCCCTAATCACCCCATAAACTCGAATGAGCCACTATTAGCATAATTTTGGTTAGTTTTTGGAGCTAAAAAGAGAGAAAATATAGAAAAAATTCAAAAGAAGATACAATTTTGGTGGAGATTCAAAAAGAGATTAGCACTACAATTCAAGAGATTGATTGTATTTCTTCTTCTACTATTTTCTTTATTAACTTTTATGGCTTTCTTTATGAAAAATATGAGTTTTATGGACACAATTATGTGTAGTTAATATTAATCTAGAGATCTTATGAACCCAATTTTCACCAAATGATGATATAATATTTTATCTCAATTATAATTTTAATTTAATTATATTATTTAATCTGATTTTTATGTTATTAACTGTTTGACCAAAAATTTATCTATAGAGACAATTAAATACATTTGAGATAATTATTTAATTGTTTGTCTTGATTAAATAACATCCATAATTTCTAGGCAAAGATGTATGATTCTTATGTATGTGATCCATAATTAATGAACTTAATGAGTATTATGCAATTTAATTGGCATGAGAGTGTGATTAGATTAATTACTATATAGTGTATAGTTTACTTGAGAGAGAAATACATGTTAGGTTAGATTCAATTGATAATTATATTGGAGGGATTTCAACTATTCACATATTTAAAAACTTAGGGGATTAAGTATTCCTACATATTTTCTCGTATATCTTCTTAGTTACTAAATTTTATTTAATTAATTATTTCTCATATAAGTATGAGAAATTAGTTTTTATTATTATTTTTTAATTTTTTTACTTTAATTTTAATTTACTCATTTCTTTATTTATTTATTTTTTAAATTTTAATTTATTTATTTAGTTTTTATTTAGACATTTTCTTTAGTATTGTAGAAATATAGTTGAGTCTATTTTATGAGTAGAATTCATGAGATGAAAATATTGCCTTTAGATCTTGAAATTGAGCATAATATGAGATCGATAAATAAACAACAAGTTATCACCCAAGAAAAACAAAGTGTCTAATACATTAGACATAAATAATAATGAGCTAAACTTAAATAATCAAATGCTTTTGATGGATGATAGAGATAGAGCTATAAATGAATATGCAATACTTACGTTGAAAGGGATGAACCCAAGTATTACAAGGTCAAACATTCATGCTAATTAGTTTGAACAAAAGCCATTGATGTTTCAAATTTAATAAACAGTTCTACAATTCAACGAATTACCAACAGAGAATCTTCATCTACATCTCAGATTATTTATTGAAGTTAGAGATTCTTTCAAATTTAGTGGTGTAATTGAAAATTCATTTAAGCTTAGATTATTTCCTTACTCTTTGCAAGACCGTGCTTGAGCTTGGTAAACTCTTTGCCACTTGAATACATTATAACTTGGAATGATTATATAGAGAAATTCTTAGTGAAATACTTCCTATAATTGAAGAATGTCAAGCTTAGGAATGACTTAGGAATGACATTACCTCCTACCAACAATATGAAGGATAATATTTATATGAAGTATGAGAATAATTCAAAGAACTGCTAAGGAAGTATCATTACCATGGTATCACTCATTGGATCAATCCAATTGGAGACTTTCTACAATGGTCTCAATGCTCAAAGAAAAACTATTGTTGATGCATTTTCTAATGGAGCTTTTCTAGCAAAATCTTATAATAAAGCTTATGATTTACTTGAGAAAATGGCTAGCAATAATTATAAATGGCTAATGGACAGAATGATAGCCACAAGAAGAGTAGCCAGAGTGCATGAAATGATATCACAACACTTATAGCTCAAGTGTCATATTTAGTAAATCTTTTGAAAGCTCAAAACTCGCCAGTGGGTATAAACCATATCCAAGATTCATGAGTATCGTGTGTTTTATGGAGGAGCCCATTTGTTTGATAATTTTCCAAATAATCCTGAATCAGTATTCTATGTGGGGAATGTGAACCGAAACAATAATCGATACTCGAACATATATAACCCATGATGGAGACAACATCCAAATTTCTCTTGGAGTAATAACAACAGTCAATGTGGTAATCAATTCAACCATCAATCATTTCCACCACCTGGTTTTCAACAACCATAGCAATCACAAGCCCAAGAAAAGAAGTCATCTACTGAGGACAATACAAATACTTTAATAGGGATGATGAAAGACTTTATCCAATTAATAAATACAAAAGTGTCCACTTAAGAGGCTTCAATTCAAAATTTGGAGAACCAAATAGGAAACTCGCTCAAACTATAAGTCAAAGGCCTCAAGGTAACCTTCCAAGTGACACAATTGTAAACCCACGAAAAGAAGATAAGGATCAGTGTAATGCCATAGCCTGGAAGAGTGGTAAAACTTTAGAAAAGAAACATAAGACTGAAAAGGATGAGGAGAAACATGAAATTAATAAGGACAAAGAGGAACTAGTGGATAAGATAGCACTAAAAAGGAAATAATTCAACCAAAGAAAAACAACCTTTACAAACCCACTATTCATTTCCCTCAAAAACTGCAAAAGAAAAGGTTAGATACACAATTTTCAAAATTTATGGAAGTTTTCAAGAAGCTACACATAAACATACCATTTTCAGAGGAACTTGAACAGATGTTGTCTTATGCCAAATTCATGAAGGATATACTATCAAAGAAAAGAAGGCTTGGAGATCAAGAAACAAAACCTTGACTGAAGGTTGTAGTGCCATCCTTGATAGAAAACTACCATAAAAACTAAAAGATCCAGGTAGTTTTGACATCCCTTTCCCTATTGGGAACATTCATTTTGAGAAAGCACTTTGTGACTTGGGTTCTAGCATTAACCTCATGCCATTATCGGTCTTCAGGAAATTGGGGGTTGGTAAAGCCAAAACCACTTCAGTAATATTGAAAATAAAAAATAGATCAATTAAGAGATATCAGGGTGTGGTAGAAGATATTCTAGTAAAAGTAGATAAATTTATCTTTCCAGTAGACTTCATTATGCTAGACATGGAAAAGGACTGTGACATGCCTATTATATTTGGTCATCCATTCTTAGCAACCGAAACAACACTTATTGATGTACAAAAAGGTGAACTTATAATGAGAGTGCAATTTGAACAAATAATGTTTGAGGTTTTTAAAGCATCTAAACCCCTTGATATTGATAATACTAATGAATGCTTAAGGATAAATGACACTGATTGTGGGGAAAACTTAAAAGAATCTGTTGAGTTTTCCACAATTAAGACATTAACACATGATGTTGTGAACAAGGACATAAACTCACCAAAAAACAACTCAACCTATTTGAACTTTGAAAGTATGGAATCAAAGGTTGATATTATGGATTATGTGAACTTTAGGGAAGATGTGCCTCTCATATGTGTATCAAAGGAAGTTATGGAAAATTTTGAGATAGGTTTTAAGCTCAAACCATCAATTGAAAGGCCATTAAGTTTAGATCCCACACTTTTACTCTTCCATCCCCAGTCAAGTATGAAAGTTAAAGAGTCCAATAAAGAGGGACAAAAGATGTTGGAAATACATAAATTGGATGAGTCATAGTGTAGTGCTTATAAGAATGCCAAAAATTTCAAAAAGAAAAAAAAAGTTTGGCATGAGAAGAGAATTGAGCACCGTGTTTATGAACTAGAACATAAGGTATTATTGAACAAATCAAGACTCAAATGTTTTCCAAGAAAACTCAAAAGTAAATGGACATAAAGAGATATGCTTTAAAACTTGATGTGATCATCTAGTCAATAACGTTAAACATAACGCTGGTTGGGAGAAAACCCAACATTATTTTACTTATATTTTTATTGTCTTTGTTTTGTTGGTGAATAAATATGGAGAGCAATGGTGCAACAGAATAAGAATTTCAACGACAGATGTGGTGTTCCATGACTAAGGGAGTTTTCTTTCCTTTTACTTTTTTATATTTATATGTGCACATTGAGGACAATGTGTAATTTAAGTTTGGAGGAGGGAACTTCATTCTCTACATTAGTATTTACTATGTATTTTAAATTTTTTAGGGAATTTTTTTAATTTGTAGGATGTTTTTAATCTTGATTTGGGTAAAAAATGATAAATATATGGGAACTAAATACATGCATCCTTGGTATGAAACATATGAAATCAATGATAAAAATTGATTATTTTGACTAGTATAAGGAATGTAACATATTTGTTAAGATATTTACATTAATCATATGATATGCTTACTAGTTTTGATTGAATTGATTCAAATTTCTATGCACATGTTAATGATTGATTTTAGTGTGCTTATTAAGAGAAAATTTGTAGTGAGTTATGCGAGTTGATGAGATCTACCAGGTTTTAGAATATATTTGATAATCCTTTAAGGCAAAATCCTAAATAGTATTTAGCAAGAGAAATGATTTAGGCCTTATTCGTATTGATTGAGCCTTTCAAGTTAACCATTTTTAATAACTATAGTCATCAATTTGAGCCTAACAAAGAACCATTCATATCTTTAAGTTATACTTTATGCCTAACTAATAAGCATTACCTTTATCCTTGCACTATTAGCCTATATGAAAAAGAAAAATAATGCAATCATGTGTTATGCTATAGAGTAAGGTGAAATGTAATGCATCCTAAAAAAAGCAAAATCTCACAACACAATTATCCCTCTAAAGAAAAATAAAATTGAATTGAAAAAAAGTTTGGGGGTGTTGTGAAGTTACGAAAAAGAAAAGAAAAGATCTGAAATAATAGAATGTGAAAAGAATGATAAGAGAAGGTGCACTAAAATAAAGATCAATTGTAGTTAAAAAGTTCATGATGAATAAAAAGAGAGCTAAGGTGTGGAAAGAGCCTAAATATTTTCATTTATAGACCCTCACATAAGCCTTAAATTACAAGCATATATAGTCCTTATTGATCTTTAGGTAAGTACATATTTATATTAGTGGAGAGGGATGTAAAAAATAGACTTATGAGACTTGTTCTAAGATTGAATTGATTAGTAAGATCATATATGTTGATTTCATGAGTGCATTGGATGATATCATGTACAACACACCCACACAAATCAAATTTTCAAAAACCTTGCATATCCTTATATTGATGGAACGTTGATTGATGAATATGTGAACCTCCTTATCATAGGATTGTATGACTTTTGAGAGAGATAGTTTTCGTGAAATATGTATGTATTAATAGATATATATTTATGAATATACTACCCATATTATTTTATTTAGTTATACTTGGCTTTACTTGAGGACAATCAAAGAGTTACGTTTGTGGGTGTGTTGGCTCTATAAAGGTAGATTCATTAGCGTATTTTTTCATTTAATATTTACTTTTTTATTCAATAAATAGTATTTTTAAGGCTAAAATATTAAAATATAAACTTTTTAATAAAAAAGGGTGAAATATTATTTATGGATTTTTACCTAGAGTCAATCAGAAGTTACCATGTGGCCTGCTAAATAAGAAGAGGAGCTAACTAGGCAAGCCAGGCGAACGCAACATAAGCATGGACAACATGTTAGTATGGTATTCATTCCAAGTTTAGAGAGCAGTCAAATCTTCACGCCATGTGTCGTCATGCTATTGCACCTCACATTCCACTCGTGTGCCACACCATTTGTTATCGCAAATCATGTTATGCCATGTGGGTCTGACTCATAATGTGTTGACTCAAACCTGTCTCCCCTACCACGCAACGCGCTTTGATTCTTCTAGTGAATTCTATGTGCCACGTGTCTCGTTGTGATTAGCTAAAGTTGTTGATTTTGTTTGTTTTGATCTCAACCCTTGATATGAAGCTGATCTGACGGTTCAGATTACACCTGAGCTATATTTAAGCCTCTAATCACCCCTTAAACCCTAATGAGTCGAAATTAGCATAATTTTGTTTAGTTTTTAGAGCTAAAAGAGAGATAAATACAAAAAAAATCAAAAGGAGATACAATTGGTGCATATTCCAGAGAAGATTAGCACTACAATTTAAGAGATTTATTGTATTTCTTCTTCTACTCTTTTTCTTTATCAATTTTTATGTATTTCTTTATGAAAATCATGAGTTTTATTTACATAATTATGTTTAGTTAATTTATTAATCTAAGGATCTTATGAACTCAATTTTTACCATGTGATGATCTAATATTTTACCCAAATAGTAATTTTAATTTAATTATATTATTTAATCTGATTTTTATGCTATTAATTGTTTAACCAACAATTTATCTATAGAGGCAATAATACATTTGAGATAATTATTTAATTATTTGTATTGATTAAATAACATGCATAGTTTCTAGGTAAAAATGTATGATTCTTATGTATGTGATCTATAATTGATAAAATTAATAAGTAGTATGCAACTTAATTGGCATGAAAGTGTGATTAAATTAATTATTATATGGTGTGCAGTTTACTTGAGAAAAGGAATACATGATAGGTTAGATTCAATTATCATGTAATTAATTGATAATTATATTGGAGGGATTTTAACGATTTGCATGTTTAGAAAATTGGAGGATTAAGTATTCCTAGAAATTTTCTCATATATCATCTTAGTTACCAAATCTAATTTAATTAATTATTGCTATTTACTTTTAGTTATTTTTATTTTGCTTCATTAAAATATAAAAATACAAAAAATTTATTTTTTTAGTTTTAAAAATTAGTTTCTAATGAAATAATCTCCGTAGGAACGATTTTTTCTTATCATTATATTACTTGATGCGATACGTATATTTACATATTCATTGCATACACAATGTGTGTGGTGATCATAACCCAACCTTTAAACAATCTTGATGTAACTCTTTTTTGTCTTGTCAAATGTGAACTGGTAGGTTTTGAAGAAGCAATCCAAAACAAGAAGTGGAGAGATGCCATGGATGAAGAAGTGAAGTCAATCATAAAGAATAACATATAAGAACTTTATGATCGTCCACAAGGACAAAGAGTTATAAGAGTGAAGTGGGTGTACAAAGCAAAGAAGAACACGTAGGAATTGATTGAAAGATAAAAGGTAAGATTGGTTGCTAAAGGCTATAGTCAAAGGCAAGGCATTGATTATGATGAAGTATTTACTCATGTAGCTCACTTACAAACAATATGATTAATTCTTTCTTTAGTAGCCCAAAATAAATGGAGCATTTACCAAATAGATGTAAAATCTGCATTTCTTAATGGATATCTTGAATAAGTGGTTTATATTGAACAACATTTAGGCTATATGGTGAAAGGACTAGAGGATAAAGTCTTAAAATTGAAAAAGGCTCTTTATGGATTGATGCAAGCACCAAGAGCATGGAGTAGGATTGACAAATATTTTCAAGAAAATAATTTCATAAAATGTCCTCATCAACATGCTCTTTATGTAAAAGAAAAATGAAAAAAATTGTGATTTGTTTTGTATCTAGATGATTTAATCTTCACATGTAACAATCCAAGATTGTTTGAAAAATTCAAGAGAATTATGACCAAAGAGTTTAAGATGACGTACATTGGACTCGTGTTATATTATCTTGGCATTTAGGTCAACGAAGAAGATAATGAAATTTTTATCTCTTAAGAAGCATATGCAAAGAAATGCTTAAGAAGTTCAACATGAACAATTCCAAGCCTATAAGCCTACCTATGGAGTATGGAGCTAACCTATCAAGGTTTGATGAAGAAAAAAGAGTAGATCCAACTCTTTTCAAGAGTCTTGTTGGAATTCTGTGCTACAAAACATGCACAAGGATGGATATTCTCTACATAGTTGGAATTGTTAGTCGTTACTTGGATTTTCCAACAATTAATGACTTGAAGGATACCAAGGGAATTCTTCGATATCTTAAAGGTACTATCAACATTGGCCTATTCTACTATGCTTCTAACAATTTTGAGCTTATTGGTTACAGTGATAGAGAATGGGTAAGAGATTATGATGTGTTTCCATGGTAGATATTGCTTTTACATGGATGTCAAAGAAGCAACCAATTATGATATTGTCCACCTGTGAAGTAGATATAGCTACTAAATCATGTGTTTGTCATGCAATATGGCTTAGAAACTTGTTAAAAGAATTGAAAATACCACTACAAGCCACAATAGAGATCTATATTGATAACAAGTCCTCTCTTGCATTGGCAAATAATTCAATGTTTCATGATAAAAGCAAGCACATAGACACGTGCTACCACTTCATAAGAGAATGCATCACAAAGAGGAAAGCTAAAATCAAATATGTGAGCACTTATGACCAAGCGGTAGACATCTTCACCAAGCCACTCAATCAAGAAGTTTTTCTTAAGCTAAAAAGACTTCTTAGAGTTTTACTAAATCAAGTTTAAGGGGGAGTGTTGAAATTAAACTTGATTTATTATTTTTGTACAAGTCACTTATTACTTCTAGATTATCTTATACCTTTCTTGTTATATCAATAAATGATAATAGTTGTAGAAAATGATTTAGTAAGAATGAGATTAATAAATTAAAGTAGGCATGGTTAGTATTTTATAAGAGTAAGACTAATTAATGTAAATAGTTAGAAAAACAATTTAATAAGTGGTTGTAAGGTATAGAAAAGTGCTTTTAAAAGCCTATAAATAAAAATTCTCTAGCACTATTTGTAATCAATCCATTAAGTAATTTCATAACCAAGTTTGAGAAAAATAACTTGAGTAGCTCTTCTTCTAAAACTCTTTCTCATTTGCTAGTTCATAAATTTTTCTCCTAAAATCTTCTCTTTCAAAAGCCCACATTATCACCTCCTTTTTTTTAATTAGCTTTATTTTCCCTTTTAGTTTGGATTTAGTCAAAACTAAATTGAGGACTCCTGCATCCCAATATATGGTAGTTGAGGTGTAATTTATTATTATTGGAGTATATTTCTTGTCAATTAGATTACTTTCTCTTTTCATCTCTTATTAGGTATTTTCTTTCAAAAAAAAGTTACATTAATCTTGAATTTCATTGGTTTGGAGTATCAATTCATCACATACTTTTAAAAAAAAATTCTCGTGATTCATTAGTCAATATGATTACGTTTGGTTGATAATAATAGAAATGATAATGAGAATGATTTTGGATATTTCTATATTTGGTTTGACTTTTAACTTATAATAGAATGTAAAATATTCAAGCAATAACAGGGCAGAGCTAAAAAAAATTAGAGTGTTAAAAGATTAATTTTTTTATGTCATATTGTAATATAAAAGTTAGAACTTTTCCATCAATATTTTATTGTAACCTTTTATGAAAACTATCTAAGTGAATAAAAGATAAAACACAAAAAAGTCCATACATAAACATATTAAATTAACTAATTAATTATAATGTTAAAAATATAAATAAAATAAATATATTAAAATATAAAAATTAGATGATTTTATTGAAATATTAAGGAGCTAAAAGACATGATCATTTTCAATATTAGTCAAAAAAATTCATGCCATATTAGAACATAAACCTATAGCTTTCATTTAGTCAAAAATATTCATGCTATATTAGAACATAAACCTATAGCTTTCATTTATCACATTATAATCTATAACAAAAATTGTATAAAATAAATAAAATGACAAAAAATAATAAGTTAATAGAATATTAAAATCATACATGCATTGATTAAATTAATGAACTAAAAGCTAATATAAACAAAGTGGAAGTTCAATTATACACAACAAATTTACAAGTGTTAAAATTAAAACTAAAATAAATATATTAAAAATCTAAAAATATAAGATATAATTTATGATTTTTAATTTTGAGACAACATTAAAAAAAATACATCTTGATGAACAATATAAGACTAAAAAATTAAAGAAAATAAACAAAAAACAAAGGGAAAAGAAATATTAAAAATTTCTTATAAAAAATTATCGAATAAATTACAAATATACTAAAATACAATGTCAAATAATATAATATTAGATAAAGTTAAATTTAAAGTGAAATAAATTTTTAAAAACTTTGATAATTTGATTAACAAAAACCTTAAATGTGAAGTTTCTCATCAAGTTATTTTTTTTATTTTTAGTTTTTATAATGTTTGACATAACATTCTATTATCATTAATTGAACAAAAGTTAAACTTGAAATATGTTTAGATTACACAATATCATGTCTAGATTAAAGAAATATTTTTATATAATATATATGATTACAATTCTATATATATACTTGATATTTGTAAAGGCTTATATAAAAGTATATATTTTTAGCCCTTTTATTCACAATTGCTATCACTTTTACTAATATTTTTTTAAAACATTAATAATTTATACAATGATATATCAAGAAATAAATAGAAGCATTGGACACAATATATTACTATAAATAAACTATATAAAAGTTAAAAATATATTTAAAATTAATTTTTGTACAAATTTCAATTGGACTACAATCGCGTGTAACAAGAATATTAATTCCTCTTATCATAAATATATTAAAATATTATATTTTTGTTACACATTTATATAATCATTTATTATTATTTTTTAATTTAATTTAATTTTCTTTATAATTTATAAATTTTATATCAATATTATAATTATTTTATTTTTATTATTTAATAATAATAATATTTTCATTCAATTATTCGTGTTACCCATTCTTACTACAATTTACTATTGAGATAATCAATCACAAAGCTCATACTGTGCATGGTTTTGGGAATTAGCATTAAATTATCACTACTCAATCAATTGTTTCATATGATTCATATATAATCAATGTGTCTAGTTATTTGTCAGATTTGTCTCGTCGGTATTCATGTGATTGTTATTAACAAATTACAAACCGTTTTTCAACATAATCTATTACTGGTAGAAAACTAGAATTACATTGTAAAGGTACCAAAAAACTTTAAAAATTAAAAAATTAATTTAACATACTTATTTTTAAAATTTAACATAATATTATAATTAATTGATTAAAACATTTTTATCTTCGAACCCTTATTATAAAAAACTATTTTTAAACTTATATTGAGGCTTTCCTTGTAGCTAAAAAAAATTCAAATTTTGATAAATATTTTATTTTTATTTTTATTATAAATTTTAAGTTATTTTCAATTTATTATTTTATATTTTTGTTATTAATTTAATACTTAATGTTATAATTTCTATATCGTTAAATACTTTTTGTAATATATCAATGTTGGATATTGAATTGAGAAATTAAGAATTTTCGGTTGATCTATTTGATTTAAATTTAATGTAAATATTATCTAAAATACTTAATTGATATAAAATTAAATACATTGATTTAACTGATTGAGAAAAAACTTTAACAGGGTATCTTGTTGCTTTAAAACATTAACTAGAGCATTTTTTACATGCATGAATCAGAGAGGGAAAAATTTATAATGATGTAAATAAATATGATAATTAATTATTAAAATTAAAATATATATATTGAGATTACTTTATATTTTATATTTATTAAATATTTAAATTATTATTTAAGATTTTATTAATTTTTTTAATAATTATCTTGTATCTATATTCTACGTTAGTACATAGTTAAATCAATTTCCTTAAACGAAATTTACTATCTAAATATCTTTTTTTCAAAAAGAAAAAAATGCAAACACACTAACCAACCACGGAACCATCTCTGGCAGCCATCCACCCCTACCATATCGCCGCCGCCAACTATCACCATCACTAGTCGCAAATCCACCCCCATAACCATAACATTGTTGCCGACCTAACCCAAAATTACCAACCTTAAAGCACTGTCGCAAGCGTGAAGGGAAATCAAGTAACCTAAGCGCACTGCCGCCAAAATCAACATCATCCTCCGATACCTTCGATGGGTTTACCCTTAGAGACCATCGAATATCTAAACCAAACATGTCTCATGGCCTTAATCCATCGAAACTTACCTCCACTCACTGCTACAATTCTACCAAACCTTCCATCGCATAAACCAAACATCATAGTGTATTTTCAATTACTATCACCAGCAGAAGACTCCCTTTGTAGAAAGCGACCAAATGACACCCTCTTCACCATCGCATGCTGCCGCTTGTATCGTTCATCTCTAATTAACATAGTCAATCTCCAGTACACAAGTTAGTATTTTTTTCCAACACATTATACTTTTATCATATAAAGACTTAAAAAGCTTGAACAAAAACACCTTCTTAAGGGTGTCAAACGGAGCACAACATAGCTTGTTAAAAGCTCAGCACATTGGCCTGGCATGACCCATTGAATATTTGACACATCACAACACAACCTTATAGCATTAAATGACAACACGTAACGGGCCTGGTCAAGTCATCCCATAGTTTTTATTTCTTTTTCTTTTTTCCCCACAAAGGATGTTGATAAAGAAGGAAAGAGTTAGACATTGCGAGCAATTCCTTCTACCTTTTTTTTTCTTTTATTGTGCCTAAAATGTTATTGCCAACAACCTAAATTCTCCATCTAGTACCAGAATAAAAAGAACTACTAAAAATAAAATAAAATATAAAAGAATTTACATTTTCAAAATAAATAGGTTGAATCAAAAAACAGGACAACCGTGAATAACAACACCTTTAGCAGTAGGGCAAGAAGCTAAGGGACAATCTTCATGATTATTACCCCACCATTGAATATGAATGTTGTTGGAACCCGAGTAAGGAAAATCAATATGGTCATAAAAACAGTTCTAGCATCAAGACCACCACACAGAACATAGTTGTATCTTTTCCAAGCCTCAGGGTGATATCTAAAAACAATATAACCAGATAGAATGCAACAATAATCCAACTAGTGTAATTAATTGCAGCAGCTAGCTGGTGGCATCATGGCTGTGGTACCCAACAGAACTAGCACGTTTATAAGTCTAATCCACTTTTGATTTGGATAAGCCTTATGCACCAACCAAACAAGAAAAGGAGCAATTGCACCACCTAGGAAGAACTAACTCACATTGCTGTATTTACCAAGGTTTTCGAAAATTCTTTAGGACCAAACAAGCTCCCATATAACTGATGCATCAAAGAAGACTGTCCATTGGACATTTCCAAGTACTGTCTTCTAGTAGATTCGAGACGTCACAAAGGAAATGGATGTCTCCAATTAGCCACCATGTTGTTTCTGTGTATACCATGTTAGAAATGAAACAATCACACAAACAATTTTTATTCAAACTCAAAGAGATATTACAAGAGTACTCTCACTCAAAATACAAGATACAACTCACTCTTATTTAGGCTTCGTTTCTTCACTCTCTTAAAAGCTCTTAATTTTTCTTGATTACAGATGGTCCTAGAGAAGTTTTATTTATAGGCTTTCAAAAACACTTCTCTACACTTCACAACCACTCATTAAATACTACTTACATTAATTAGTCTCACACCTACAAAATACTAACCATACCTACTTATATTTATTAGTCTCACTCTTACTAAATTATCTTCTACAACTACTAACATTTATTGATACAACAAACAAAGTCTAAGATAAGTAATAATAAGTGACTTGTAGAAAATAATAAATCAATTTTATGATCCAACACCCCTCTTCAAACTTGATCTTGTGACCCCTAGTAAGTTCCTTAATCTTATAAAGTCTTCGCTTGTTCGATTATCTATGTCTCCACCCCAATCACTATCACTATATCCAACAAGCTTGTAATAATTAGAAACTGAATAGAACAAGCCAAAGTCAATTGTACCTTTCAGATAGCGAAGAATTCTCTTTGTGGCTTTAAAATGGGTGGTTGTTGGAGATTCTATGTAGCGAATAAACCAATCCAACTGTGTGAAGAATACCAAGCCTCGTGCAAGTTAGATAGTATAGACTTCCTACCAAAATTTTGAAATATGTTGGATCTATACTTTCACCTTCTTCATGTTTGGATATCTTGATTCCATATTCCATTAGTGTGCTTACTGACTTACAATTTTCCATCTTGAACTTCTTCAAGATCTCCTTTGTATAGCTTTCCTGTGAAATGAAAATTTCATCCTTTTGTTGCTTAACTTCAATGCCAAGGTAGTATGCCATGAGTCCCATGTTTGTCGTCTCGAATTCCTTCATCATAACTTCCTTGAATTCATTGAACATGTTTGGGTTGCTTTCGGTAAAGATAAAATTGTCCACGTAGAGGCATATGATCAAAATATTTCCATCTTTGATCTTGATATATAGAGCGTGCTCGTAGGGACATTTGTTGAAGCCATTCTCTTGGAAGTACTTGTTGATTCGGCTATTCCATGCCCTTGGTGCTTGTTTTAACCCTTAAAGAGTCTTCTTCAACTTCAACACCTTGTCTTCATGGCCTTTGACTTCGTAGCCTGATGGTTACTGATACTTCCTTTTCAAGAACTCCATTTAAGAAGGCAGATTTTACATCCATTTGATGTATCTTCTACTTATTTTGAGCTTCCAAAGAAATGATTTGTCTAATAGTCTCTAATCGAGACACATGAGCAAATACCTTATCATAGTCAATTCTAGCCTTTTAACTATAACCTTTAGCAAGTAGCCTCACCTTGTGCCTTTCAATCTCTCTTTTAGCATTTTGCTTTGTTTTGTACACCCATTTGACACCTATCACCTTATATCCCTTGGGAAGTGAGATGGGTTCCCATGTGTCATTCTTCTCGATGGCCTTGATTTCTTTGTCCATCGCATTTCTCCACTTCTTCTCTTGTACTGCTTCTTGAAAGCTCACTAGTTCACAATCGGTAAATAGACAAAATAATGTAAGGTTATCTTATTAGTTGGTTACCTCATAAAGATCTCTAAGACTTCGTGTGTGTAACACAAATCTTTCATCTTTAATTTCACTTGATGATGATGAAGGTGATGAGTCTTCTTGAGTGGTTGATGTTGGTGAAGTGGGTGGAGTTACAATCTCTTGTTGAGGTTCACCTAGTTGCTCCATCATTATCTACTCATCTTCTTCAAACTGAGGAAAGAATTTGATGTCATCTGTATGAGAGTTAAAATCTCATTCTCCTTCTTCGTTGAATACCACATCTTGACTAATCACAATCGTCTTATTATTTGCATTATACAGCTTGTATCCTTTTGAATTAGAATCATAGCTGATGAAGATAAAACTCTTGATTTTATCATCAAGTTTTGTTCTTTTCTCATCTAGAACATGAACATGGGCTATACTTCCAAAGATTCTCAAGTGAGAAATGCCAAGCTTTCTTCCACTTCATGCCTCTTGCAGTGTCTTTCCCCATATACTTCTTATTGGAGATCGATTTGACAAGTATAATGCACACGCCACTACTTTCACCCAAAATTCCTTAGGTAGTTTCTTTCTTTTAAGCATGCTTCGTGCCATGTTGAGGATTATTCTATTCTTTCTTTCTGCCATGCCATTTTGTTGAGGGGATCTACGAATTATCATTCGTCGACGAATTCCATTTGCTTCACATAACTTTTGAAACTCCATGGATGTAAATTCTCTATCTCGATCGAATCTCATGGCTTTGATTTTTCTACCGCTTTCTTTCTCCACTGTAGCTTTGAACTTCTTAAAGATTTGAAATTTTTTGACTTCTGTTTCAAGAAATATACCCAATTTTTTCTTGAAAAATCATCAATGAAGAGAATAAAATAATTATTTTTACTGAGAGAGCTTGGTTTGATCAGCCCACACACATCGGTATGGATGAGCTTGAAGGGCTTCTTGGCTGTTGACTCTAATTCCTTTGGAAAGCTTTTTCTAAATTGCTTCTCGACTAGACACCTTTCACAAATCTAGTCAAGATGGTTGATGTAAGGTAGTCCCTTCACCATTTCCTTCTTAGATAGCAACTCTAGACCTCCAAAATTGAGATGCCCAAATCGAAGATGCTAAAGCCATGATGCATCTTTGTAGTAAGCTTTCAAGCATTTTGAAACATCATTTTGTATATTGATCAGGAACATTCTATTTTTTGACATCGACACTTTAGTAATGAAGTTATTCTTATCATCTTTTATAGAAATATTATAATCCTTCATATGAATATAATAACCTTTCTCTAACAGTTGTCCTAAAGTCAAGGTGTTACTTTTCATATTGGGGACATAGTAGACATTGGAAATAAATTGATGTCTCCAATCTTTCAAACGGATAAGGATGTTACTGATCCCTTTCAGTAATATTGTGGAATCATTTCCAAACGAAACATTTCTACTTACTAACTCGTCTAACTCCGCGAACATGTCTTTCCTTACATACATGTGATTACTTGCACCACTGTTAAGATACCAAGAATTTTCTTGGCCAACATCAATTTCCTTTCATGCTAGAAGAAAAGTTTCCTTGCAATCTGTCCTCTCCTCTCCTCCACGTAGTTGGCCTTCTCCTCAATTTTGTTGTTAAGGGCTCTACATTTTAAAGCATAATGCTCAAACTTATGATAATTATAGTATCAAACTTGAGATTTGTCACACCTCAAGTTTGGATTACTTCTTCCACGGTCTCGTGTTGAGCTTTCTCTTTTCTCATAGTTGTTTTTGGAACTGTTGTTGTTGTTGTTATTATAATTCCAACCTCATCCATGACCGTGACTTCCACCTCGTCCACGGCTTCTACCTCTACCTTGGCTAGGTTGATTTCTATCATTTCCTTGGTCTTCACGTATATGGTTGAGTTGCAAGTTGAGGAGTTTCTCAATAAACTCTTGCTTCTTCTTATGCTTCTCTTTGTATGCTTGCAATGATCCTTAGAGTTGCTCGATCATCATTTCTTCCAAGTCTTTAGTTTCTTCAATTGTCATGACAATGTGCTCAAATTTAGGATCCAACGAACCAAGTATCTTCTCTATTATCCTCACATCTTTTAAATTTTCACCATTTCTTTTTAATTGATTTGAAACAACTACTACTCTTGAGAAATAATCTAAAATAAACTCAGATACTTTCATGTGTAAGGATTCAAATTCACCTCTTAATGTTTAGAGACAAACATTCTTCACCTTTTCGACTCCTTTATTTGAGGTTTGTAGCTTCTCCCACCCTTCCTTGACAGAGCTTGCACTCCAAAAAATTTCAAAGCTATCACCATCTAATGCTTGGTAGATGAGGCAGAGAGCCTTCTTATCTCTCTTTATTGAATCCTTCAAAATTGTCTTTTGATCAGGTGTAAGAGCAATAAGAGCTGCAAGAGTAGCAAAAGAAGCATCATCCGTAGGCTTATTATAGCCTTTCTCTATGATATCCTACACATCTTGTGATCCAAGAAGTTCCTTCATTTTGATACTCTAATTATCATAGTTGTTGTTGTTGAATGTCGGGACTTGGAATGGTGCCATACCATTTTTCATATCTCTCAATATGATGAGAATTTGAAAAATTTGATAGCATGGATGAATCCAGAATGCCGAAAAACCTTGGAAGGAACTTTGGAAAAAAAAGTTCAATTTTTTTCTATCAATAGCTCCAACTCGGATGACTCAACTCAACTCAATGAGTCAACTCGATTTCTGGCAGCACTCTTCCGACGGCACGTGCCAGGGCGTTGAAACTCCAATCGGGGAGATTTATGCAGTGTCAGATTCCTCTAGTTGAGACCTTCGATTTGATATGCAATAATGTATACTTTCCAACTTGGCTCTAATACCACTTTGTTGGAAATGAAACACTTACACAAACAACTTTTATTCAAACTCAAAGAAATATTGCAAGAGCACTCTCACTCAAAATACAAGAGCACACTCTTATTTAGGATTTTCTTCTTCGCTCTCTTAGAAACTCTTAATTTTCATTGATTAGAAATGGTCCTAGAGAAATTCTATTTATACGCTTCCAAAAAAACTTCTCTACACCTTACAACCACTCATTAAATTACTTCTCCAACTACTTACATTAATTAGTCTCATACATACAACATATTAACCATACCTACTTGCATTTATTAGTCTCACTCTTTCTAAATCATCTTCTATAGCTACTAACATTTATTGATACAATAAACAAAGTCTAAGATAAGTAACAATAAGTAACTTGTATAAAATAATAAATTAAGTTTATGATTCAACATACCACTACTGCTAAAATTATTCCTTTTTTGTTTTTTGTTTTTTGAGAAAAAATACTGTTCCAAATACCTGTTATTCCAAATGCCACATTTTAGTTTCTATTTTCAATATAATACAATTTTTTTTATGAGATGGATGAAAAGGAAATGAAACTGACTTTTTCCATTAACATTATTCTTGGTGGAATCTTCATGTATGTCCAAGCTCAAAATCTGACATAACCTGCATTGTTTACTTATAACGTAAGCTATGTTCAGGATTGTAAAAATTATAAAGTACATAAAACTTTCTATCACTTTATAATATTCCAGTTGAGACACACTCTCAACTCAATTTTTAGATAAGTGTAGATTTACATCTATCGGTGTTCTCTAAACTCTAGAATCACCATTGTCGAATTTTTCAAATATTTTGTCAACATAATGACATTGTCTTAGAATGAGACCACTTAATATTCTCGATATCTTAATTCTCATAATTATATCAATATATCCTATGTCTTTCATGTCAAGCCTTGAATTCAATATATTTTAAGGATTTGATTATTTGGTCATTATTACCCAATTAGCATCTCATTACAAGATGATATAATCATCTTCGGTGTCCTTGACATAACTATCTTGGTCCTAACTATCTTCATTCATAGTTTCACATGTTCTTTCAAATAAACTTTATCCTCCTTGGGACTTACAAGAAAATACATGTTCCCATAACAATGAATTTCTTGATTCCATTATCAAAATCTTATGCGATCTTTGACACATGCACTAGAAGTTGATAAAAATTAATATAATGTACATATCCAATAATATGCAATTTATTGTTTCCAAACATATCTTTACATTCTTAGGTGTAAATATGGTCACTTCTGTAAGATACTCGTACAATTGTAAATATTCGTAAAAATTTACCATTTCTTTAAATAACTCATAGAGTGTCTCATGTGTCTTCTTTAAGGATACCTTATTAAAAGATAATTAGCCAATAATATGACTTCCCCTTACAAATTTTGAGATAATGCAAAATTTAGTAGTATTGCATTCATCGTTTATATCAAGGCGTGATCTTTAATGTTCAATAACAACGTTGTGGTTTCATGTACGATTCTATGTTATGCATGGATTTTATCGAAAAATGCTTCATACTTACTACTACGATCACTTCACAAAACCTTAATTTTCTTCTTGATTTAATTCTCAACATCAGCTTTATAATGATTAATTTCTCTATAACTTCATCCTTGCTTTTATGCAAATATACATAGCAATGTTTCATGCTATCTTTGACAAAATTAATGAAATACTTATTGTCATCTCTTGCTCAAACAAATTTCATATCACATAAAACATAATGGATTAAATCAAGAGATTTTATGTTCCTCTTACTTGATTGAAAAGATGACATAATTATTTTACTTTTATACAAGTCTCACACTTATGTATGGAATCAATTTATAAAAGGGATATATGATCTATATTATTTAACCTACTCAGTTAACTTAGTTTTTCATTCTACATTTTAGAAAACAAATAAATAAGCAGGTGAATTAATAAAATAATTAATCTATGACTTAAAAGGTCATTACAACGAGCATAAATAGCCCCTCAATTACATAGCCCTTTAATATAATTGTTTCATTCTTGGTCAATATGATTTTACTAGATTCTACTTCCATCTAGGATCTATGCTTCTTAAGAAACAAGCTTCTTAAGGTTATTTAGGATCTCTAGCATATACAGTGCGTCGTTTAAAATAATCTCTTTTTTAAAGATAATCTTTAGGATCATTTTACCTCACCCTCAATTATAGAGGTTGGAAAGTTTCTCATTCATAGCTCTCCACATTCTCAAATGATTTGAAAAAAAAGTGAATAACTCATTATCTAAGTATACGTGCCTACTAACATCGCTTTCCATCTATCACTCTTTCAAGTTATATCCGATGAATTCATATAAAAAAACAATTATCAATATGACAATGTCATCCATCATATTTGTTATCACTTCAAAACATATTAATATTCAAAATGAATCAAAACTAAATTTTAGAATATACCAATAATTTTAAGAATTTAATTTAATACAATTAATCCAAAATTAATTAATTTAAATTAAAACTTAAATTTTCTTTGAATCCAATTTTGATTCGTAATTTAATATATACAAAATCCAATAATCAATATCCTTAGATTATATTGATTATAAAATTAAGTACTTCATAAATAATAAGTATAAAATTCAATATTTTATGGATACAAATTTCTTTTTTTTGAATACCAAATTCACCACTTTTATTAGTTAAAAAACCAAGAATTTAGTGACTCAAAATTCACTTATTTCATGAACTTAAACCAACAAATACATAATTTACTATTTCTCATATACAAAATATTCATTTTTAATGAAAACAAAATGCAGTATCTGTTTTTTTTTTACAAATGTAAAATTTATTTATTTTGTAACACAAAATCAAGTAATTTATCAAATTTAAAAATTTACTTTTCTCACACATACGAATTTTCTTATTTTGTATTACAAAATCACCTAAATCGTCAATTGTGAAATATTAAATTTGTCAATTAATTTTTCGAAAACAAATTCTTGAAATATATTGATGTTCTTAATACCAAAATTAACTTTTATAGCAGGCACCAAATAATCTGCAACGGTAACTCAAAACAAAATAAGTTTAACTATAACCTTTCAATTTATAGTTTACAAAAATTACTATTTTTGATTGTTCGATTAAAACAGTTTATGGATATCAATTATATAAAACCATTTTCACATTAACTACAAGAACCGGAATAAATGTGTTATTCGTACCCACTATGAATTAAATCATATATTCAAGTAAGACAGAACACAAGCACAAACACAAACTGTTGAGAAACTATATAAACTTTATAACCACTAGAAAAAAAATATATTGAGAAACTATAATCATCAATTTACTTTCTATTTGAACAAAATTGAAAAGTATTTGCAAATTATATCAATAAACATATCTCACATACTAGCAAAGCCAATAAATTAGTGTAGTAAGCAAAATAATTACCATATATTTTTTTTCTAGTTCAAAAAAGAAAGTGCCATAAATTCTTCATCCTCCAATTTATCTTAATATCAAAAACACCAATTTAAATCTCACTGCTTTAAAATGTAACAAAGAATTATTAATTAGCTTACCACTTGAAATGCTAACTAAAAGGTGAAATTGCAAAAGTAAATTATATTCAACCATGCAAATTTAAATATTAACATAAAAAGCAATCACTTCTCTAAAATAATTCTTTAACAATTGTTGAGTAATGAAAAGACATAATTAATGTTAAGGGATTCAAGGCAAGAAGTTATACACAAACAATTCACATAAAATGGAAGCACATTTAACTATTACAAGTTTAACATCAGATTATAACACGTAATCATCCAATAAAATTAATAATCAAAGTTAAAGAGATGGTAAGTAAGTGACAAAAAGAAAAGAAAAATAATTGTGAACCAAATAATCAAAGAATAACTTGCAATTATTTAATAATTAATGCATAAAATAAAAGGATTCTTTATAGTTAATATCTGCAAAGGTTATTAAAGTGTAAACAAAAACAAGTAAAAATTAAGTAAAGCATGTAGTAAATAACAATGTACTTAACCAGTAAAATACTATTAAAACAATAATGCAATCACTAGATTAAAGTAAACCTATCGAAACAAAACTGCAGCAAAGTAGTTAAGATTAAGAACAATTAAACCTGAGAAAATGTTAAAGAGATACACAAGCAATGAAATAAAATAAAATCAATTCCCCAAAATTTGTAAAAAACTGATATCAGAATTTTTTTAAAAGGAATTCCTGTAAAGAAATTTGGAACGGAGAAAAATAGCAGATTTTTAGAACAACAAATTTAAAGCCATATTTTAAAGAAGTAACTAACAAATATTGTGTTTTTTTGATAATTATCATATATATTTCATATAATTTCTGTTTAGTTTCTGTAAAAGAGTCTTAGTCTATGTATACTAAGGAAAACAAAAACTAAAACCTAACCCTAGTTGTTGAACCTCCATGTTTTACGACTCCACTAATATTATTATATGTCATTCCTTGTTCCACTAAACATTGGTGTCTGCCACTGTTGCAGCATGCACCATAACACACACCAACACTCCCCCTCAAGTTGGTGCATATATGTCTCTTATGCCCAACTTGTCAAGTGAGTTGTAGAAGTTTTTTGCAGACAGATTTTGTGAGTATATCAGCCAATTGATCTTCTGATTTAACAAATGGAAGCTAAATAATCTTTTCTTCAAGATTCTGTTTGATGAAGTTTCGATCCACTTTAAAGTGCTTCGTGCGATCATGTTGAACTAGATTGTGGGAGATGGCAATGGCTGCTTTGTTATCACAAATAAGTTCATTTCAAAGTTAGGAGCAACACTAATCTCAATTAGAAGTTTTTTCAACCAAAAGAGCTCACATATTCCCTTGACCATTCCTCAAAATTCAGCTTTAGCACTAGATAAGGCAACTACCTTTTGCTTCTTGCTCCTCCATGTAACAAGATTGCCCCCCACAAAAGTAAAGTACCTAACAGTAGATTTCCTATCCTTGATATTCCCTGTGTAGTCTGAATCTGTATATCCAATGACTTTCAATTAACCATTCTTTGAAAACATAAGTCCTTTCCCAGGGGAGGATTTTAAATAACGGAGTATTCGCATGATGGCATCCATATGGTCTTCACATGGGCAGTGCATAAACTGACTCACGACACTCACAACATAAGTAATATCAAGTCGAGTATGAGATAAATATATGAGTTTACCTACTAACCATTGATATCTCTGTTTATCTGTTGGTACTTGGTCCACATATTCTCCAAGTTTATGATTTTGGACCATCGGAATATCGAAAGGTTTCCAATCTAGTAATCATGCATCTACCAGTAGTTCTAGAGTATATTTCCTTTGGGAAAGACATATACCTTGTTTTGATCTTGTTACCCCAATGCCTAAGAAGTATTTGAGCCCTCTTAAGTCCTTCATTTCAAACTCATTTGACAGTTGTTCTTGAAGCCTAGAGATTTCTTCTTTATCATCCCATGTAATGATCATGTCGTCTACATAGACTATAAGGGCTGTTATTTTTCCCAATCGATGTTTTTTGAAAAAGAGTGTGGTCATAGTTGCTTTGTTGAAACCCATATTTCTTCATTGCTGAACTCAATCTGCCAAACCATGCTCGAGGTGATTGTTTTAGTCCATACAATGCTCCTTGTAATCTACATGCAGTTTCTTTTCCTGATGTAACAATATATCTTAGTGAGATATCCATGTAAATCTCTTCTTCAACGTCACCATGAAGGAAGGCATTCTTCACGTCAAGTTGGTGCAATGGTCCATCTAAATTTTCTGCAAGAGATAACAAAACTCTAACAGTTTTTAGTTTAGCCACAGATGAGAAGGTTTCCTTATAGTCTATACCATGTTTTGTGTATACACTTTTGCTACTAGCCTCACCTTGTATTGATCAACTGATCCATCTGCTTTATACTTAATGGAGAAGATCCACTTGCATCCTACCATCTTCCTCCCTTGAGGTAGCTCATTTAACACCCATGTGTTATTCTTCTTTTATAGCTTGAGCCCAGTTTGGATCAGATAGGGTTTCTTCAACGCTACTTAGAATTTGACTTGAGGAGAGTGTTTGTGAAAATGCCCTTATAGGTTCTGGTAACCCTTGAGTAGATACATAATTGGTTATTGTATACTTGGATTGTCGTTCTTCTCTATCTAGAGAGTATCAATTCAGAGGTTTTCCTCGATTATGTCTGAAAAGGTAGAACATAACCAACAAGTGTATCTATAGCATTAGTTTTTAAAGGTATGATAGGATAGCTTACCTCAGGAGTATTCTCAGTAGGAGGATCATTGGGCACTAGAGAGTGGAGGGGTGCATCAACCACTGCATCTTCTAGAGATTCAATCACTAGTTCAGATTCAGTTCTTAGAAGTTCAAATTCAGGTCTATGTACTAGCTCATCCATATTTTTGGCATTATTTGAGTGTGTCAGATTGTTACTAATGTCTAATACTTCAACATCAAGCCAATTCCGTTCTTCACCATAACTCTCCCCCTAAAGAGGGTAATTGGATACGGATGATGGGAAAAATCATTCAGATTCTAGGAAAGTGACATCCATGGTAATGTAGGTTCTTTTAGTAATAGGATCGTAGTATCGGTATCCTTTTTTTTGTACGTCATACCCCAAGAATACACATCGGACAACACATGTATTCAACTTAGTTCGTTGATTTTTATGGAGGTGGACAAAAGCAACACATCCAAAAATTTGGGGCGGAAGCATCAAAATAGTAGGCAAGGGAACATGATCAGATAGCACCTTTAATGGATTCTGAAATTGTAAGGTTTTGTGGGCATACAGTTCAGTAGATACACAGCTGTAGTAACAACATCACTACAGTATCTACTAGGCATATGTGCACCAATTAGTAAGACTCGAGCAGTTTCTAAAATATGCCTATTCTTCCTCTCTGCAATCTCATTCTGTTGTGGGGTTTGTGAACACGAGATTTCATGGAGAATACCATGGTTGTCCAAGTATGTCCGAAATTATTGATTAACATACTCCCCTCCATTATCAGACCTAAGAATCTTAATTTTTCCAGAAAATTGTGTCTGAACCATGGTGTGAAACAAGTGAAAAGTAGAAAATACTTCATCTTTATGTTTGAGAAGTTAAAGCCATGTCATTCGTGTACAATCATAAACAAAAATTACAAACCAACGATGACCCGATGACGTAGTAACCGGGGAAGGTCCCCAAACATCAGAATGTACTAAAGCAAAAGGAGTCATACTTTTATGTATGCTCATAGGATAAGACACCCTATGAATTTTTGCTAAGATACAAGTATCACATTTGAAATATGAGTGAGTGATATTTGAAAATAAACTAGGGAATAGGTGCTTCAAATACCCAAATGATGGATGCCTAAATCGACGATGACATAGCCAAATCTTTCATTCCTTGTTACTAACGGTGTGTTGCATGTAATTGGCTCTTCCTGAATTGAGGTCATCCACATAATATAACCCTCCTCTCTTAGTACCACGCCCAATGATCTCCTTCGTTAGAATATCCTGTAGAAGACAAAAGGTAGAATACATCAATACTACACAGTTAAGATATGAAGTGACTTGACTTACAGACATTAGTCTGTTTGAAAGAGAGGGTACAAGTAATGTATTAGATAATGATAATGAAGGAGATAAAGTCATTGTTCCAGCTCCTGTAACTGGATAAGTGACCCCATTGGTATTGGAAACATGGCTCCGTCTCGGGTGGGTTGTATTGGAGAGATCTTTTGGGTCAAATGTCATATGATCTGTAGCTCCAAAGTCTAGAATTCAATCCTTATTATCACTACGAGTAGATATGTGAAATGCTTTACTTGAAATACCTGGATCCTGGGAAGATTCGGCCTGAGGAATAAGGGATAGTGATACATTATTGGTAGCCATAGCGGCTCGCCTAATGGTTTCCTGTTTCTTTCGTGCTTGAAGATCATTCCACCATTCTGGATACCCATATAGTTTGAAGTAGTTTTCACGGGTGTGTTTAGAGTTTCCACAATGGCCACATTTCATGTCAATATATGGTGGATTTCCCATGGATTTCTTGCTATCCAAAAAAGTTCTTGGTTTTGATGGCATCAGATTATGGTGTCCCTTGATCTCTTTGAAAGCCATAACTGCTTTGGGTGTCGTATCTACACCTGTGAACATCACGGTCTGCCGAACCTCTTCCCTACGGATAAATCCATAGGCTTGTTCCATTGTAGGGAATGGTTTGATTTGAAGCACATTACTTCAAGTTTTATCTAGTTTGTCATCAAGTCCATCGAGGAAGGTATGCACTTGATCTTCTTGTACGATGGAGTTGTATTTTGGTATGTCAGTCGCACATTCCATTGGATTAGGACAACAAAAATAAATTTCTTGCCACAAACCTTGAAGGTCATTGTAGTATTTTTCAATAGATCCACCCGTCTGCTTCATACGAGTAACTCGACGGCGAAGATCATACACTTGAGACGTGTCTGTCCCATCATAGTATGTGGTAGCAGCAAAATCTCAAACTTGTTTCGTAGTTAGGAATCGAATAAAATTTGCAATCAAGGAGGGGTCCATCGTATTGATCAACCATTCTTTGACAATGGAATTTTTAGTGTGCCACCTCCTGAATAAGGGGTCAGTTTCAATAGGTTGAGGAAAATCCCCATTAATATATCCCAGTTTATCTTTGCCAGAGATATACATCTCTACCACCTAGGACCACAAGGCATAGTTGGATCCTCCCAACTTGATACTAATGGGGGTAGTCGATGTTTCAGTTAGCAAAGCTTGTGAGGTGGTCTGAGCTCTAGTTAGAACTTCCGTTATTTTTGTAGTCAACTCATTCAATATAGAGTTGGTGGTTAAATCTCTAGATTCTGCCATGAATCTATCACTTCTATTTTTTCCCTTTTTTTTTTACACCAGCCATTATATATATATATATATATAAACCAGAATGTAACCCTAATTTTTTTCTATTCGTGTAGAGCGGCGCCCTTCTTCTTCTGATGGTAGATTAGGATGGCCAAACCCTAGCCGACTACAACATCCAGACGGAGTCAACCCTCCACCTGGTCCTATGTCTCCGTCTCTATGGAGCGACATTCTTCTTCTGCTTCGTTCCAAGTTTCTCCACGGTTGCCCACGACAGTAGCTAGACTGGTACGTAGAGAGACTACATCGACCCCAACGAGTAAGCGACGTTGGGCAACTGCGACGGTTCCAACGAGCAGATAGACCTAAACTGCAGGTAAGCTGCAATGGCTCCAACGAGCAGCTAGATCAGTATGGCTCCCTGAAGGGTTTTGTTGAGGTCGTGACAGCGGAATTGACGCTGAGCAGAAATGGAGACTCTGGATACTAGATGGTCGCAACTGTGGTGAGGTTTCACTATCTACCCATCCACTTAGGTTTCAACCTCTGTGGTTTAGCCTTACAACAATGTTCTTTCTACTCATTCCCTTCTTGAGCACACTGATGTTATTGTTTTACTTGATAATGAGGCCATTTATGATATATGCCGACGATCCCTAGATATTGAGCGCCCGACTTACACTAACCTCAATCGCTTGGTTTCTCAGGTTATTTCATCTTTGACTGCCTCTCTAAGGTTTGATGGTATTTTTTTTCAATATTGCAATTGATCGGTTTCAACGAGTAAAACAGAAATCAGCTTCGAGGAAAATGCAAACCAGAATGGCTACACCAGAAATCAGAAATCAAAATGGTAGTAGAATAGAAATCAATGTAGCAGGTAATTCCATTAGTCAGCAATAACTTGTTTTGATACCATGACAAATATTGTGTTTCTCTGATAATTATCATATATATTTCATATCATTTCTGTTTAGTTTCTGTACAAGAGTCTTAGTCTATGTATACTAAGGAAAACGAAAACTAAAACATAACCCTAGCTGATGCACCTCTAGGTTTTACGTCTTCACTAATATTATTGTCTGTCATTCCTTACTCCACTAAACATTGGTGTTTGTCACTGTTGTAACATGCACCACAACACACACCAACTTTAACTGCAATCAATAAACCAAATTATTATATCAAAGGAGGTATATATAATTGGTAAAGTAATTGGAATAATATCGATATTAATATTTTCTTCACATGATTGATACTGATATGTATGAGAATAGAGATATTTTCATTTAACTTATTTGTCAAAAAAAATTGTGGGAAAAATTATTTAGAAAAATTATATAGATTAATAAGTTAAGAATAAAAATTATATTATTTTAATTTTAAAAAACACACACATATATATATATATATATATATATATATATATATATATATATATATAAATTTTAAATATAAAATTTAAAAATCATAAAATTTAAATACAGTAAAGGAAACATTGAGGTCCGTTTATTCATACGATATTCTTAAAATAATTTTTTTACTCACCGTGAGTGCTAAAAAACTCTGAATATTTATCTCCTTAAATACAATGATCAAATGGTAATAAACTTTTACGAGTCTGAACTCTATTAGACATAATCTAACTAGAGTAAGCATACAGGTTGAACAAAAAAAAAAAAGTTTCATATTTTTTTCTTTTCCTTTTCCTTTTCCTTATAAATGATTTCCCTTCTTCTTCTTTTATCTTTGCTATATATGTTTTCATATAAAGTCACCACCAGCCAAGTAAATAAAGCAATTCAATAACCTTTAAAGGAAAACGGAAGCAGAGAAAGAAAAGAAACCCGAACTGGACAAAAATATTTAAAGAATTTAACAGTTAAAAAAAAATTGTAACAGCTCAATTATTTTTTAATTCAATTTTCCAACACTTACAAAATCCCTTACACTTTGATTCCGTACGTCACTACAAAACAGGTGTACTCTAAGCAGAAAGTATGGAAAGTAGGTAAATTATACACATGCTTGTAAAAGCTAAAAACTTATCAAGTGAATCAATGAAATTGCAACATCTCAATTATCTGAATGAATGTCATCAATTGAAAAGGTGTCTATACTGACAAGAACTTGAGACATATACCTCTGAAGAATCCATTGGTGCATTGATCGCAGTAGCAACAAGCTCTCCTTTTAATGCCCCAACAATAGCTTCAGCTATTTCAACGGCTACTCCTTAGTCCTTCCCGCAGATCAAAACTCAAGAATTGTTACATAATCATTTATTAATTGAATAAAATCATTTACATAAAGTATTGCACGTATTGCATAAAATATTAGAAAGGCTTATAACTATTTTACTATATACTTCAAATGTCTTGAGGGATCCAAACCTGTGCGTCAACAGGGCCATATTAAAGTTGAGATTATAATGATTCAATGCAGTTACCAAAAGACTAGGTTTCATTCTAGGATCCATACAAGATGAAAATTTTAGAAAGTGATGAATGCTCAAAAACCACTAAAATTACTATGATTTTATACAAATTAATTAATTAAAAATATATATATTTATATAAATTTATCTTTTCAAAATCACGTGTATTTTTATTATTTTTCAGTTATTTTCGCTTAAAAATGTAACTTAAAGACTCAAATAGGAATAATAAAGGCAATACATCACTTATATATTCATAAAATAAATAAGAAAAAGTCAACAAATATGAAAAAATTAGACAAAATAGGTCAAAAACGTCAAAAAATAGGAAATTGCGCACGCAACCGCTCAACCGCACCGGCCAACGCGTGCGCGCCTGCGCCCATCTGCGCGCTGCCGCGCCCACACCAGCATGATGTCACTAACATGACATCATCATTCACTACTTCGTGTTTTCTCCATTTTTAATCATTTTTTCACCCACTTTGTCTTCCTCTCCTCACCTATAAATACTCTCATTCTCTTCATAACTAAACACACCTCAAAACACATCTTCTCTTCTCTTTCTTTCTCTCCATTTCTTAGTTTTTAGCTTTTCTTAGTTAGTTTTAAAGTTCTTATCTTTTTGAGAAGAACTAATTATGTTTTTGTAATTTATTTGTTTTTTGATTCAATAAATAGGAGTTCAAATTCCGTTTGGAGGTTTTCCAGCAACAGAAATAACATCAAAGTACTGTAAGGATTTTATTTTCTTTATAGTTATTTTTTATGTTTTATTCTTACATGTTATATTTAATTTGTGTGTGATTAAATTTAACTTTGTTACTTGTTTGTAAACATGATAAAATAATAACGTTGTTATGCTTGCGAAATATTAAATAGGTAAAAATCTTTAAAATGAATTGATTTTATTTTTATTCAAGATTTTATATTAAGAATGTTAGAGAGAAATATATAATTTTTCATTACTAACTTAAATCTGAAAATTAGATTTTAAGGTTTAGTTATCCAATCTAATTTAGAGTATTGTTCTTTTATTTGTTGGTACAATCGCCCGGTAGTTAGAGTAAAATTCTATTTCAAAAGTTTTTATAAGAATTATTATCTGAAAATGTATTGATAACATGTTTTCAGTAGTAGTTTTAAAACTTGAAAGTTAGTACTCGGATAATTAAATTCTTAGGTTTAATTTTGACACCTTGAATAAAGTTTAAACTGTCTAACCCCACCAAATGTGACATTTAAATGGTTCATTTTCAATCTCTTAAAAAAAGAATTAATTTAATTAACCAAATTATTTATCAACTTCACTCATAGGTGTTAATTGATTTATTTAGTTAACAAAGAACATATAACCCCACCAAAGTTGGTATTCATATAAAAAAGAGAAAATCAATAAATATCAATTTATATCTTTAATAACCTAAATAATATAAGCAAGTATAATTAACTTAGTTATTATATCCATAAATACTCTACTATTATAAATGATAAAATTTGCATCAATATTTATTGAATCTATATCTATGTTTATTTTTATTAGATTAGAAACGCAAAAATCCAAATATCGTGACATGATTTTTAGGATTTAATTTCGTTTTTAAAAGTTAGAATAATAAATTAAAAACCACATACATTTCTTCCTTAGATTGACCTTGGGAGTATACTTATCATTTTCTACGAAATGATTCATGCACTTGCGAGAGTTTTATAAATATAAAACTGAAATCTTGGCAGGATCGACGATTTCGGTTCTGCTCATCAAGTTTTTGGCACCGTTGCCGGGGAAGGAATAGCGTTTTTAAATTATTTATCAAATTTTAAAAACTTTTTGTGGTGTACATACATTTCTTCCTTAGATCGACCTTAGGAGTATACTTATCATTTTCTACGAAATAATTCGTGCACTTGCAAGAGTTTTATAAATATAAAATAGAAGTCTTGGCAGGATCGGTGATTTCGGTTCTACTCATCAAGTTTTTGGCGCCGTTGTCGGGGAAGGAATAGCGTTTTTAAATTATTTATCAAATTTTAAAAACTTTTTGTGGTGAAAATAATTGTGATTTTTTTTAAGTTAAAAAAACAAAAACTATATATTAAATACAAAATTTCTATTCATGAATAGTAATACAAAACCCAAAAATAATAATAATAATAATAATAAGTAAATAAAAAATTTCTGTTCGTGAATAGTAAAAAAATTAATTAAAATTTTAAACTTCAAAAATTTACAACATGAATAGTAAAATAATTTTGAAATTTGAAATTAAAAAAAATTGAATAAATAAATAAAATAATAAATTTTTTGAATAAAATAAATAAATAAATAAAAATTAAAGCTTAGGGTTTAACTTGTTTTGTTTAGTGTTTTGTATTAAATACTATGTAAAAAAAATTAATTTAAAAAATAATAATAATAATAAAACAAAAAAACTTATGAAAAATAAAAAAAATAAAAATTGTTTTTATTTAATTATTTTCTTTTAAAAAATAAATTTTTTTTTTCTTTTACCTTTTTCAATTTTATTTTTGATTTGGTTTTTAATTTAATTTTTTTCCTTTTTATTTTATTTAATTTGTTTTTCTCTTTTACCTTTTTGAATATATTTGTTTTCTTTTATTTTATTTTTGGTTTAATTTTTGTTTAACTTAATTAATCTAGATTTTTATTAACTTAATTTACTAACTTATATTAACTTAAATTTTCGTTAACTTAATTAACTTAAATTTTAACTTAACTTAACTTAATTAACTTAATTTTACTAGCATGAAAAGTAAAGATATAAGAGAGTTCTATCTAGGATACTAGTTCTTAGAAGCCTTTGTGCCACTAGTCTTTCCTAGGAACGTTGCTCTCTCTAGGAGGATAGTTTTTAAGAAGCCTTTGTCCTACCATTCTTTCCTGGGAGCACTCTTGGTTAATACTGATTATGTTATTTTAACTTAGATATTAAAAATAATAATCTGAAACTATCTCCAAAATTTTAAAATTTTAATTACAATCTAAGGAGTTAGTTGTTTTGTTTGATCTAGGTACAATTTTGTTTTGATGCCTTAATTATTTGATTTGTACCTAGATGTGGGTTATCTAAAACCCTCAAGCATGCCCCTAGTTTTAAGTATAGAAAAATTTGAAAATCAATAGGACATGACTGAAAAAGTATAGGTAGACAACCTTGTCTTACCTATAGGTTTGATTGACTCAATGATGAGGGAACATTGAGTTTACTTAAAATGAAATCCCCAAGTTACGAGGCAACCCATCATTTAGGTAAATTTCTTTTATTTGTTTAATTTCTATTGTTTATTTTAGTTTAATTACATGTGAATAATTTTAAAATTGTTAAAACTAAAAATATTTGTTGAGATGTTAGAAGTTCACATCGATCTGTCTATGTAAACTTTATTGATGAATATGATGAATGCACCTGCATTTCTCCATTACTACTTGCACATTCTCAGGAAATAGGTAATATTTCTTCTCTTTTCTCTTTATCTTTAATTTACAGTTGTTACATTGAGTACAATGTAAGTTCTATGTTGTGGGTGGTGAAAAGTTACCATGCTTAATTAAAAAAAAGATTTAACAATTAAAAAAAAATTTAATGTTCATATTTTCATTTTTATTGTGTTTGATTTTATTTTCTTTGTGTGATTTAGTAATTTTTGAAATTTAAAAAAAAAATCACAAAAATTTATCATTTTTTAAAATCAAATTTAAGTAAATAGTTAAGTCTTTTGTACTATTAGATTAATTTTTGAAAACATATCATGAAATATTTTGTAATGTTTTTTGGTAATTAGTTAGTTTTTGTCATAGCTAGTGTTTCTTGATAAAATGTGGAAATTATATTAAACCTAAAATCGGTGTTTATGAATTTTTTTTAGTAAAGACTACCTTTGTGAGATATAATTTGAGCCTAATTTCCTTTATTCATAGTAAAATATATATTTTTTCTACTCCAAACACATTTCTTATTTCTTCAAATTTTTAGATGATCTCTATAGGTATTAGCATTGGATGTATGAATTTTTTCTCTTATCTTAATAGAGTGTCATATATATTTTTCATTATTATTTTTGCTTAAATTAAATGATTTAAGTTGAAATTGATAGTATATGCTTTTATCTCATTTATGCATGACTGCTACAAAAAAAAAGACATATTTGGGGTTACCTAAACCAAAATCAAACAAAAAAGCCACAAAATTAACCACTCACCAAAATCCTAAAAAAATGTACAATCTGTACATGGGTGGACTCTCTAAAAAATATGTATATTGACAAATATCTTCAGAAAAAAATAGAGAGATAAAAAATATATAGTATAATCTACATACTATGACCTACATTGCCTACAAAGTTGTGAGTAAAGGCTAATTACAAAAGAAAGATATAGGAAATAATTCCCTAAAAATTCATTGCCTTTTCTTCATTTGTAAAAGGCATATATCTTGAAATTTTTTCTTAATGAGTTTGATTTATGCATAAAAATAATTTTTAAATATGATATCTTTATAATTTATACATTTGATTCCTTTCATGAGATCAACGTCAAAATAACACTTTGAGCATTTATTTTTTATACATATGCGAACATATTAGTTCATTTCTATACATCAACTTTTTCACATATAAATTAGTATGAGTGTTTGAACCCATAGGATTCAGTGTTTTGAGAGTATTGAAACTTTTTCAAACTCGTCCACTAGGACAACCTAGGGGTTTAAAGACTTGTTGCATTGGCTAAATGCAACCGTGTCAATCCACGGAAGTGATTTAGGATAGTTTATTTTTTAGTTTTTATCGCTTCTTTTGCTAAGGGACTAGCAAGAAGTTGGTTGGGGGTTGTGATGAGTGCTCGAAAAGCACTAAAATTGCCATTATTTTATGCACATTAATTGATTAAAAATATATATATTTATATAAATTTGTATTTTCGGAATCACGTGTATTTTTATTGTTTTAAGGTATTTTTGCTTAAAAACGTAACTTAAAGACTCAAAGATTAATACTGGAGCCAATACATCACTTATATGTTCATAAAATAAATAAGAAAAAGTCAATAAATATAGAAAAATTGGACAAAATGGGTCAAAAAGGTCAAAAGGGTCAAAAATGTCAAAAAAGAGGAAATCACGCATGCAGTCGCCCAACCGCGCCGACCAACGCGCGCGCAATGTGCCCAACAACTGCCCCAGCCGCGTCCAGCACCGCACGCGCCTGTTTCCCATCTGCGCACGCCTACACCCCATCTACGCTCACCTATGCCCATCTACGTGCCTTGCCGCTGATGAGTACTCAAAAAGCACTAAAATTACCATGATTTTATGCACATTAATTGATTAAAAATATATATATTTATATGTTTTATCATATATTTATATAAATTTGTCTTTTTTCAGAATCACGGGTATTTTTATTGTTTTTCAAGTATTTTGGCTTAAAAACGTAACTTAATGACTCAAAAAGGAATACTGGAAGCAATACATCACAAATATATTAATAAATAAATGAGGAAAGGTCAAAAATGTCAAAAAGGAGAAAATCGTGCCACCGTATCGCGCAGCTTCCCAGCCGCGTGCGCAGTCCTGCACGCGCTAGCAAAAACTTGATGAATGAAAATCGGCATCGCCGATTCTTGCCAATACTTTGGTTTTATATTTATAAAACTCTCGCAAGTGCACGAATCATTTCGAAGAAAATGATAAGTATACTCCCAAGGTCGATCTAAGGAAGGAATGTATGTGGTTTTTAATTTATTATTCAAACTTTTAAAAAACGAAATTAAATCTTAAACATCCTGTCACGATAGTTTGGTTTTTGTGTTTCTAATCTAATAACATAAAAATAAGCATAGATACAGATTCAATAAATATAATCTAATAACATAAAATATAAACATAGATACAGATTCAATAAATATTTATGCAAATTTTATCATTTATAATAGTGGAGTATTTATGGATATAATAACTAAATTAATTATGCTTGCTCATATTATCTAGGTTATTAAAGATATAAATTGATATTTTATTGATTCTCTCTTTTTTATATGAATACCACATTTGGTGGGGTTAGATATTCTTTGTTAACTAAACAAATCAATTAACACCTATGGATGGGGTTAAGCATAATTAATTTAGTTATTATATCCATAAATACTCCACTATTATAAATGATAAAATTTGCATAAATATTTATTGAATCTGTATCTATGTTTATTTTTTATGTTATTAGATTATATTTATTGAATCTGTATCTTTGTTTATTTTTATGTTATTAGATTAGAAACAAAAAAACCAAGCGAACTTGCGTGGGGGAGGGTGTCACGTCCCGCTCAAATGTCCCTAAAAATCCAAATAAATGGTGGTTGCCTAAAGGATCTAGACTATTCTACATGGGAAGTTCTAGAGTTGCCTAGTGATGTCTAGAAAGAGCTAGAGTTGGATGGACTCAACTCAAGCTTTGAAGACCCTAGTATGTTCTAGAGCACGCTGGAGGGTGCAAGAATGGCCTGAAATATTGTAGAACATGTCGGATGGTTCATGAAGGATGTAGAAGCCGCTGGAAGCTTACAGAACATCCTAGAACTTGCATGAAGGAGCTAGACAAACATAGAAGACTCTAGAGTTGGCTAAAAGGTCCTAGAACCTCGTGGCATATTGTACATAAAACTAGAACACTCTTGTATATTCTAGAACTAGAAGGATCTAGAAAGATGTGGCATAGTCTTAAGCTTGGTGCCACACTATAAATAGACCTATTGGTCTTCATTTGTATTCATCCTTGGGAATTCTTAGCATCTTGTAAGATAAACTCTCTCTAGAGCAATACAAAGCATTCTTTACAAACTCTCTTTCTAGTCTCTTTGGAGTTTCATTCGGATTCAATGGCAGGCTTAGTGCAACAGACGATGCTAAGTGCCGCACGATCGCTACTTGAAATTTAAGGTCGTGACAAGGGCTCGTAAGTAAAGTACATTGAGTCAGTATCCTAAGAAGGGTAGCATAAAACCTAGTTTGTACTTGAACATTTGATTTTCATAGTGAAAAGTTAGGTGGTCCGGTGATCCGGTGGACCGATGGTTTTTCTCTTAGGTCATGGTTGTGACTTTGGTTGTTTCCACCTAAAACTATCATGTGTTATTCTTTTATTTTCGCACTTATTTTTACATACAATTGCATGTGTGGCCGCTTTGTTTACGTTATTAAATTATAAATTAGTAAAAATTATAAATAATCTACTCTAGGTTAATTAGATCCATATCTTATAAACTTTCAATTGGTATCAGAGCCGGCACTAGACACACTTAGTGAGATTGATCCTTAAGAACACACACTCTTACTTATGGACCAAATGAAAGAAGGTATGTCATCTATTAGACCCTCACTCTTTGATGAGTTTAATTACCCTTATTGGAAGGCTCGCATGCAAGCTTTTCTCAAACAAGATGAAAAAGTTTTGGATGTTATTTTTGATGGTTGGGAACCACCTTTGGTAACGAAATATGGTGTAACAATCATAAAGCTAAGAAGAGACTGTACCATTGAAGAACGCACCCTTAGTGAGGAAAACTAAAAAGGTCTAAGATCAATATTTGCTACAGTGTTAATGGATGAGTTCCGTCGCATCTCCGAATGTGAGATTGCAAAAGATGCATGGAATTCACTTGCTCTTGCTCATGAAGGAACCTCCCAAGTGAAACAAACGAAATTGAGATTGCTAACATCTTAGTTTGATTCCATTAAAATGAGAAACATTGAAACTTTTGGTCAATTTTATGCTCGCTTTTGTGATATCACTAATGCTTGCTCTAACCTTGGTGAGAAAATTCCGCAACCTATGCAAGTACGTAAACTCCTAAGCTCCTTACTATTTGGCTACAAGATGAAAGTTATAGCGATAGAAGAAAGAAAGAACGTGGACACATTCAACATTGATGAACTTGTCGGGTCAATTCAAACCTATGAGCTTTCTCTTGATCGTCCTAAGAAAATCAAGGATGTGGCATTCAAAATTTCCAAAATGGACATCTCTGATAGTGATAAGGATATGAATGATGAGTCATTAGTCTTTTTAGTAGGAAAATTTAAGAATTTCATGAATAAGAAGGGTTAATAGAATAATCGATCCAACAAGGGACAATCTATTCGTTCGAATGACCGAAAGTTAAGGGAAATCAAGCCTCCTAGCCTTGTGAGGGATTTGGTCATATTTCTGCAGATTGTGCTAACAATAAAAAGAAATTTGGAAAAGCCTTTAATGCTACACTCAATGACACTGAAAGTGAACAGGACAATGCTAGTAACTCAGAGGATGATGACACTATATATTGTGCCTTCACTGCAACTTCCAAAGCACACCACAATGACTCTGACTTTAGCTTGGATAAAGAAAATAATGAAGTAAACTCTTCTCTCTTACTGTCTAAGTTTAATGTATCGAGTTATGAGGAACTATTCATGGATTTTCTAGGTGCTAGGAAAGAAAGGGATAAACTACTTGTGGAAGTAACTAAGCTTAATGATATCATCAATGTTCATAAAACAATTCCTCTAGCCTAGAGAAAAATAAAAAGGAATTGTCTGAAAATATTAATGCCTTGAATCTAAGACTTGCTGAAACCACTCAGGAAAAAAAGAAGCTTAGGCAAGAACTTAGTATTGCTAAAGAAACAGTGAGGAATTTGACCATTGGTGCTAAAAAATTGACTAAAGTCTTAGTTATGGAAAACTACATGGAGATAAGAGAGGTCTTGGATACATAGATGAACAATCAACACCTTCAGCATCAAAGACCACATTTGTAAGGCCCTTAAACTCTACTCTTACTATTACAAATTATGCACAAAGAACTATTGCAGCTATGGTAGAAAAAGTTATTAAGTTTGTGTTTGTCTGTCATTATTGTGGTAGGAAAGGTCATATAAGACCAAAATGTAGATTTTTCAAAAATGCTCTTAAACTTAATCATTCTTTCCATGTTTCACATAGTAGGACCCATAAGCATCATCCATCTATGTATGCTACACCATATTCAAGGATGAATGAAAATTATAATAACTTGTTCAGAAATTCTACTAGGAAGCAAGAAGTCTTAGGTTCAAAAAGGCAAGCAAAATTTAGTACTTTTAATGTTAGGACTCATTATCATCATCCTATTATGTATACTGCATCTTCATTTGGGATGAATGAGAAAAGTACAGCTAAGTTCAAGAACATGCCTATGAAACCTAAGTTAGCTGAGTCCCAACCCAATGATATAGAGAAATCAAAATGCAAGAAAATGTGGATTAGGAAAGGTTGGTTTTTCTTGGTCACTTGACCATCTTTTATTCATTCATCTAGGTATTTTTGTTAGAGTACTTAAATGACCCTAGGTGAGTAATCTTTATTGTCTTTAGTTTATTTATTAGTTAAACAAAAAAAAAGGAGATAGAGATGTAGGATCCTTATTTATCCAACACGGTATTGAACTTATACTTACATATACATAACCTTATTCTTAGTGACTCAAATCATTTTGATAATTATTATATAAATGATTCTACAATTTTGACTTATGCACACACATATTCTTGTACATGTGATGATCGATGTTGACATAAACTTATTCACACACTCACAAACACACATATATGTTATGTTTGAAGTTTATTAATTTTCTCGAAAGACTCTAAAACTTCAACTAATCTTGACTGTAAAATTGTGTCGAGTTATATTTCTTACTTTCTAAAACTTTACCTTATGGAGGCACCTAGTATTGAGAAGGATATCTACTGTGATGTGTGAAGCTACTACACAAAAAAAAAGAGGAAAGATTATGTAAAAAGCGCATACTTATAAATCTTGTACATTGAATGCACAAAATTAAAGAGCCAATAGAGGTTTAAAATAAATATTATCATTTACCTCATATATAAAATAAATAAATAAAAATTTAATCCTCTTTTAGTAGATATATTTTATTTTGTGAGATTGAAGACTTGATTATAAGTTTACATGATAGGTGATATTTTGTTTTCTTTTGAGTCTTTCTTGATAGGTCATAAATGAAATAATTGACATATTTGTGGAGTTTAAACATATATACTATTTTAAGTAAATGTCAATATGTCATTATATGTGCTTGTGTGCTTGTGTGCTTGTGTGCCTCTTCTACTACTTGTATATTTATATGATAAATAATCAAAATTTGAGTTAAAAAATGATGAGTTCTCAATTGATTGTGTGCTCGTTTGTGATTAAATGTGTTTAATACTTTATGTGACTATTTATGAAAAAACAATTATAAAAAAAAACTAATTAGATTTTTTTATTTAAATATTATTTTCATTTATTACCTTTTTAATTTGTTTTAAGTCAGAAAGTCATAGAACTTAGGGGGAGTTTACAATGCATTGCACTTTTGCATTACTCATATTTTACATTACTATATCTTTAAGAGGTGTTTAGCTTTGCTATTTTATCTAATGCTTTGTCCTTCTCGTATGTCAAAAAGGGGGAGAGAAAAATGTGTTTTACTTCCATGTTTTTATTTTTTATGCATATAAGGGGAGAATATATTTAATTAATCTTGATTGGTATGAATGCACACTACATGATTATTCTTTACACTTCACTTATTTTTTATGTACAATGAGGCTTTCAAGCCAAGTTGTTGTTTGTTTTGCCTATGTCATTTCAGTTACTTACAAGCTTATTGAGTTGCAGCGAAGATGGATTTACCGTATCATAAGATAGTTCCACTATGGAGTCTGGGATATCATTGTATTTTTATCTTATTTTTATAAGTGACATGTAGTAAGTGAAAGGTTTTACCACACAAAAATACCAAAGGGGGAGTTTGTAAGAACTATGAGTGTTAGCTATTTTCGTGAATAAAATATTTACTTATAAATTTGTTTTTAGGCATGCTATCAAGTCTATCAAGAAAAACCCAACAAATACTCGAGATTCAGATAATCGTATTTCAGTTATATATTTTATAACTACTACACATAAGATTGCATTCATGCATTTAATAGCACATGTTCATAAATCTAAGATTATTTTTGTGCTTAAATATTTTTTTATATATTTTAATATTTTTAAGATGTAATTTAAAAATATTTTTTAATTAAATCTTTAAATGAACCTTGAATAATAAAGCCCAAAATATTTTAACCCTAATACTAGTAGGTTATGATTATCTATATATATACAAGTAGGTTATAATTAATATCGGTGTTAGAAAAAGAAAAAGAAAAAGTTGCCGAAAAAAAAACTTTGAAGCAGTCGAAGAAGAATTGCCACGAGTTGTCAAAACAAAAAAAAAATTAAAAACAACTTCATTCGGCGTTAAGCACATGGTGATATGAAGTTTATATATATATATAAAATTGGCATTGAGCACAAGCAGCAAGTTCATAGTTCATATATACTCAATATATATATATATATATATATTAAGAATTTAGCAGCAAAAGTCAGCGAAGAAAAAAACACGCAGATGTATATTTATATTGATTTTCATTAATTAATTTAATTCTTATTAGATATTTAGATATTTAGATTAAATAATTCTATTAACAATTATTATTATTTAATTTAATTATTAAATTTCAAAGAATTTATTTTTACTAAAAGTATGCTTAATTTTTTTGCTCTATAAATTTGTAATTGATTTTATTTAAATGATATATGTTTTAAATCATCTAGTTAGGATTATTTATTATTAAATCTGTTTTAAAACACACAAAGATACTTTTGTTTTTGTGCTAACTATTTTACAGTTAACTCGAGAATGTATCTGATTGACGAGAAGCTTATTGGAACGTTGGTTTGAAAATCACTCACGCTAATTTTAGAAATTATAAAAACAAGGGGCTCGTAAGTAAATTATATTGAGGCAATATCCTAGGGAGGGTAGCATAAGACCGAGTTTGTATTTGAACATTTGATTTTCATAGTGGAAAGTTAAGTGGTTTGGTGGACCGATGGTTTTCTTCTTAGGTCATAATTGTGACCTAGATTGTTTCCACCTAAAAATATTGTGTGTTATTCTTTTATTTCCACACTTATTTTTACACATGATTGCATGTTTGATTGCTTTGTTTAGGTTATTAAATTATAAATTTGTAAAAATTAAAAATAACCTATTCACCCCTATAGGTTAATTAGGTCCATATCTTATAAACATTCAATTAATGAAAAGTATATTTCATAAAACTTTTTCTTTGACTTATTATGTTTTCAATTGAATGCTTGAACTCGACTTATTAAAAGGAGCGATCATCTTTTTTGGTGTCTCAATGTTGAGGTTTTAAGGACTTTGTTTCCTTAGAGTTCTAATATGTTCATCTTCAACACATTCTTAGCAAATTAATCGTTCCTAGTATTTTGAGTTTTTGGGTTCCTAGGATTGTTCGCCTAGAGGGTTCGCATGATTTGGTATCAGAGCCTTGGTTTGTTAAACTAGGTCATCTATCTTCATCAGTCAAAATAAAAAAAATAAAAAAAGGAGAACAAAGTATTAGGTTGTTCAAGAATCTAATTCTTATTTTCTTGTTGAGTTTTCTTATTATTATTGAAATTGGGTTTCCTTTAATTTTGTTCTTGCTACCCAAGCTTGATTTAAAAAAAAAAGGAATCATTGTTGATCAAAAGTCTTTCTTTAGAGTCATCTTTCTATCCTCAATTAAGTTTTTAAAAATTCTTATTTTGAAGATTTTGAAGATCTTGAAAAGATTCTTTTTAGTTCTTTAGGGTCCTATTTGGACTTTCTTTTTGTCATCATTTACCATTAAGTTTTTAGAATTCTAAATTTTCATATTTTCACTAATAAAATGTTTACTTCTTAGGATTAGTTGGATTCTTTGATTTTATTAAAAACGCAATAGAAGGTTGGCTTGAACTTTGAGTGGCAAAGGCAAGAGATAAAAAAAGAGATGCCAAATTAGTGTAAAAAAAAGAGAGAGGCCAAAATAGTTATAAAAAAGGGGGCCAAAATAGTGAACAAAAAGAGTTATAACAATTTGATTTAAAAGAAAACATGTGAGGGAGTGTGTAAGTTATCTCATATTATTCAACATGTTGAAAACATGAGTAAGCAAGGAAGAGAACTACAAAATTTCAACTTAAATGTCTTCTTTAAGAGTTTTAATGACCAACTTAAGAAGTTACATGTAAGGTTGGATGATTTAAAGTCCTTTTATTGTTCTAAATTACATAAAAGAAGACATATGAGACATGGGTTAAACAAAGAAGAAACTAATTCCAGTGAGGAAGAGAGAGCAAGTTATAAATGGGACAAAAGGTTATGGTTGTACAAAAAAAATAGAGAAATCAAAAAGTGCCAATTCTGATTTTTAAATGGAAGAACCTGTGCATGGATATTCACTTGTCACAAGAAGAGTCTTAAATATACCGCCTATGGATGAAAAATATAAGAAGCACATGATCATAGTTTCCACACAAGATTCCACGTGAAGAACAAGGTATGTATGTTAATTATTAATAGTGGGAGTTGTACTAATGTTCCTGGTACTTTGTTGGTAAAAAAGTTAAATTTGAAGTGGTAGATTCATCCCAAACCGTAGAAGCTACCATAGCTGAATGATTGTGAAGAAGTGGAGGTTAACAAACAAGTTTGGGTTCCTTTTTCAATTGGAAAGTATAAATATGAGGTTCTTTATGATGTGGCATCAATGTATGCTGGTCAAATAATGCATGGTCTACCGTGGCAGTTTGATAGAAGGATGTTACATGATAAGTACAAAAATCACTATTCTTTTGAAATGGACAACCAAAAATTGGTATTAGCCACTCTCAAACCTTTGCAAGCTAATGAGGACAAAATTAGGATAGCAAAAGAGTGCAAGATGTGGGAAAAACAAAAGTGTGAGCAAGAGGAAAATAAAAAAGAGTAAGTGAGGTAGATAGCAAAAATGGAGAGAAAAGTAAGAAAAACGAGAGAAAAACGAGCATAATGGAAGAAAGAGTGAGCAAAGAGATGAGAAAATGAGCATAAAGGAGATAAAAATAAAAAAATGAGTGCATTTGTTGAAAAAAAGAGATTAAGAGTGCAATGATGGAAAGACAAAAAGTACTTGTATTTATGTACAAGGACGTTTATCTTTCTACTAACGATCTTAACTCATCATTGCCTAGTGTCATTGTATCATTATTGGAGAACTTCAAGGATCAAATTTCTAAAGAGACTCCCCATGGATTACCTCATTTGAGAGAAATTAGGCATCAAATAGACTTCACACATGGATCTATTATACCAAATTAACCTGCTTATAGAGCTAAAATTTGAGAACGAATCTTTTCGAAAAGGAGGGGAATAATGGAGATCTAAATGCTAAAAAAGTTTATGTTCCCAAGTGCTAACCAAGTTGATGTTTCCAAATATTCTTAAGATCTTTTGCAAGGAATTGGAAATCCAATGACTAGGGATAGATTTGGAAGATTATGTTGGGTGTAAGGCTTACTTTAGGAAGAAATTTTTTGTTTTAATTAATTGTATGTCTTTTATGTTTAGAAATTTTTATTTTAGTTAATTGTGGGCTTTTTTATTTTAAGTCTTTAAATATTTTATTTTCTTAGATTGGTTTAGACCCAATCAACAACTAAATAAATCCCATGTTGTCTAGGGTTTTCTATTAGGGTTTTTTTCTTATAAAAGAGCAACTATGTAATTTGGAGATAAAAAGAAATGTCATTAATGAAAAGTATATTTCAGAAATTTTTTGCTTTACCTTGTGTTCTTGATTGAAAGCTTGAATTTGACTTATCAATGGGAGTAATAATCCTTTTGTGGTATCTCAAGGTTAGGGTTTTAAGGACTTTATTTCCTTAGGGTTCTAATCTAATTATTTTCAACACATTTTTAGAAAATTAATCATTCATAATCCTTTGAGTACATGAGTTCCTAGGGTTGTTCATTGATAAGCATAACATCATGTCCCCGGTAACAGCACCAAAAACTTGGTGAGCAAGACCACCATGCAATGTCGATCTAACAAATACTTTGGTTTTATATATGAAAAAATCTCGCAAGTGCATGAATCATTTTTTAGAAAATGGAAAGTATACTGTCAAGGTCGATCTAAAGAAGAAATATATGTGGTTTATAATTTATTATTCTAACATTTAAAAACAAAATTAAATCCTAAATATCATGTCACGATATTTTGATTTTTGTTTCCTAATCTAATAACATAAACATAAACATAAACATAAACATATATATGATTCAATAAACAATTTTATAATTTTTTATCATTTGTAACAGTGGAGTATTTATGGATATAATAATTAAGTTAATTATGCTTACTCATATTATTTAGGTTATTAAAGTTATAAATTGATATTTATTTATTCTCTCTTTTTATATGAATACCACCTTTAGTGGGGTTAGATATTCTTTGTTAATTAAAAAAAATCAATTAACACCTATATGTGCGGTCGATATATAACCAATTTGGTTAATTAAATTAATTTCTTTTTCCTATGAGATTGAAAATAAACCATTTAAACTTCACCTTTTATAGGGTTAGACATTTTAAACTCTATTCAAGGTTTCCAAATTAAATCTAAGAATTTTATTATGCGAGTACTAACATTCTAGTTTTAAAACCATTATTGAAAATATGTTGTTAATACATTTTTGGAATAATAGTTCTTATAAAAAACTTTTGAAATATAGCTTCACTCTAACTACTAGGTGATTGTACCAAAAAATAAAAGAACACTACTCTAAATGAGACAAGATAATTAAACTTTAAAATCTAAATTTCAAATTTAAGTTTGTAATGAAAAATAATATATTTCTCTCTAACATCCTTAGTATAAAATCTTGAATAAAAACAAAATCAATTTATTTTATAAAGATGTTTTACTAATTTAATGTTTCGCAAGCATAATAACGTTATTATTATATCATATTTACAAAAATCCAGTCAAGTTAAATTTAATCACAGAAAAATTAAACATAACATATAAGAATAAAACATAAAAAATAACTGTAAAGAATTCATTTTAAAATTATACCTCAAAAAGAATCCTTATAGAACTTTGATGTTAATTTTGTTGTTGGAAAACCTCCAAACGGATTTGCATTTTCGTTTATTAAATGAAAAACTAAAAATCAATAAAAATCTAGCTAGTTCTTCTCAAAAAGAGAAGCACTCTAAAGCTGAAAACTACAAAAAGAAAAAATTCTAGAGAGAGAAAGATCTAGGAAAATTGTGTCTTTTACAATCGGGAGAGGGTCCTTTTATAGGTGAGGAAAAGGTGAAAAAAGGTGAAAAAATATTTCCAAAAATTATTTTGGAAGCATTTGGATAGGTTGGAATGCATGTGGCGTGCCAGAATTGCTATAGACAAGCGTTAGGAGCGCATCGGAGATAGGATGGGCCGTGTGCTGGTACGCACAGAAATTGGCATGACATATGTTGGGTACATTGGTGTGTGTTAGGTATGCGTCAATTGCGTGCAAGCGTGTGCTATGCATGTGTCGGTTGTATGTAGGCATATGCTGGATGTGCGCGAGACTCGACGTGAATGGGCGATTGTGCACAAGGTTTTGGCTTTTTGACATTTTTGACCCACCTATTTTGTCCAATTTTTTTCATTTTTTTTACTTTTCCTCATTTTGTTTCTTAACATATTTGTCATGTATGGTCTCCAGTATTTTTCTTCGAGGTTTTTAGTTATTTTTGAATGAAAATACCTTAAAATTAATAAAACTATACGTGATTCAAAAAGATAAATTTATATAAAAGTATGATGAAATCATACAAATATGAATCTATTTAATCAATTAAATTACATTAAATCATGTTAATTATAGTGTTTTTAAGCACTCATCATTCGCCTAGAGGGTCTATATCTTTTGGTATCAAAACCTTGGTTTGTTAAAACATGTTATCTATTTTCATCTATCTTTATTTTGAATTCTAGATTTTTAAAAAATTGTCATTTGATTTTTTTCTACGTTCTTAAGTCTCAAATCACAAAAAATAAAAAAAATTCTTCATTTTGAGTCTTGTGTTTTCTTTCAATTTCGTTGTATTTTTTTTCATCTTTGGATTTCGTTTCGTAATTTTCTTTGAATTCTTCTTATCTTTTCCTTGTTTTTTATCTTTGTGTTTAATCTATCTTTATTCTTCAAAGTAAAAGAAGAAGAAGAGGGATGATGTTAAGTTTAAATATTTGTTTTGATAAATGAGATAGACTATTATAATATATCAAATTAAAGCTCGTTTTGATTCCTATAACTACACCGAGGTTTACCTCTGTTGCGTGCCATTTTGGCCCTAAATTTCATTGTTTACATCACTTATTGAGGGGTAAAGTTTTTTCGCACCTTTTTGTGTTGTTTTCAGTTTTTTCATTAGGATAAATAATTTGATTTTGTGAATTTTCTATTCACATAAGTAGCAGTACCAATCAAAAGAAAAAAAAATGAAAAAAAATGAAAGAAAATGAAAGAAAAAAATGGAGAAGAGAAGGAGAACAAAGTATTAGATTGCTTAAGAATCTAATTCTTAATTTCTTGCTGAGTTTTCTTATTGTTGTTGGATTTGGTTTTTCCTTTATTTTATTCTTACTGCCCAAAACTGATTTTAAAAAAAGGGAATCATAGTTGATCAAGAGTCTTTCTTTAGAATTCTCTTTGGTGAAGAGTCTTTCTTTAAGTTCTCTTTGGTCAAAATTCTTTTTTGAGTCCTGTTTAGACTTTCTTTCTATTCTCAATTACGTTTTTTTTAATTTTGATTTTAAGGATTTTCAAGATCTTGAAAATATTCTTTTAGGATTTTTAGAGTCCTAATTGGACTTTTTTGTCATCCTTTGCCATTAAGTTTTTAAAAATCTGAATTTTGATATTGTCACCAATAAAACATTTACTTCTTTAGATTAGTGGGATTCTTTGATTTTGTTAAGAACATAGAAGAAGGTTGGCTTAAGCTTTGAGTGGTAAAGGAAAGAGAGATAAAAAAAAGGGTGAAATAGTGTAAAAAAGAGAGAGACTAAAATAGTGGGAAAACAAGATAAGTCAAAATAGTGAAAAAAAGTTAAAATAGTGAAAAAAGAGTGATAACAATCTGATTAATTAAGAGCAAACACATAAGGGAGTGTGTGAGTTATCTCATTTTATTCTACAGATTGAAAACATGAGTAAGGAAGGAAGAGAACCATAAAAGATCAACTTAAAAGTCATCTTCAATACTTTTAATGACCAATTTAGGAAGATAAATGCATGATTTGATGATTTAGAGTCCTCTTTTGGTTCTAAATTACATAAAAGAATACATGGGTTAAACAAAGAAGAAACTGATTCAAATGAGGAAGAGAGAGCAAGTAATAAATGGGGCAAAAAGGTTATGGTTCTACAAAAAAATGGTGAAATTAAAAGTGACAGTTCTAATGTTGAAGTGGAAGAACTTGTGCATAGAGATTCACTTGTCACAAGGAAAGTTTTGAGTATATTGAGTAAGGTTTAAAAATATGAGAAGCACTTGATCATAGTTTCCATACAAGATGTCACGTGAAGGACAAGGTATGCACTTTAATTATATATAGTGAGAGCTACATTAATGTTGCTAGTACCTTGTTGGTAGAAAAGTTAAATTTGAAGTATCAGAAGCATCCCAAACTGTAAAAGCTACCATGGTTGAATGATTGTAAAGAAGTGTAGGTTAACAAATAAGTTTGGGTTCCTTTTTAAATTGGAAAGTATAAAGATGAGGTTCTTTGTGATGTGGCACCGATGCATGCTGGTCAAATAATGTTAGGTCGACGGTGGTAGTTTGATAGAAGGGTGTTGCATGATAAGTACAAAAATCAATATTCTTTTGAAATGGATAACCAAAAAGTGGTATTAACCCTTATCAAACCTTTGCAAGCTAATGAGGACCAAATTAGGATAGGAGAAAAGTGCAAGATGTGAGAAAAACAAAAGTGTGAGCAAGAGAAAAATAAAAAAAAAGAGTAAGTGAGGTACGGAGAAAAAATGGAGAGAAAATTGAGAAAAATAGAGAGAAAAGTGAGCATAATGGAGGAGAAAGTGAGAAAGAAAGAGAAGAAAATGAGCTCAAAGGATAGAAGAGTGAGCGAAAAGGAGAGAAAAATGAAAGAATGAGTGCTTTTACTGAAAAATAAGAGATTAAGAATGCAATGATGGCAAGGAAACTAGTACTTGTACTTATGTACATAAATGTTTATCTTTATACTAACAATCCTAACTCATATTTTCCTAGTGTCATTGAATCTTTATTTAAGGACTTTAAGGATCAACTTCTTGAAAAGGTTCCTCATGGATTACCTACTTTGAGAGAAATTGGGCATCAAATAGACTTCACACATGGATCCGTTGTACCAAATCAACCTGCTTATAGAGCTAAGATTTGAGGAAGAATCGTTTTGAAGAGGAAAGGAATAATGGAGATCGTGGTGCTAAACAAGTTGATATTCTCAAGTGTTGACAAAGTTGATGTTTCTAAATATTCTCAAGATATTTTGCAAAGAATTAATTGGAGGTCCAATAACTAGGGATAAATTTGGAAGAACAAGTTGGGTGCAACTCTTACTTTAAGAAACAATTTTTGTTTCAATTAATTGTGTGCCTTATATGTTTAGCAATTTTTATTTTAGTTATTTGTGAGTTTTTATTTTAATATTTTTTGTCTTTTTTTAGGTTGGATATCACTAAATAAAGCCCAGGTTGTCTAGGGTTTTTCTATTAGGATTTTTTCTTATAAAATAGAAACTATGTAATTCGGAGGAAGAACGAATGTCATTAATGAAAAGTATATTTAAAAAATAATTTTCTTTTCATTCTTGTGTTTTTGATTGAATGCTTAAATTTGACTTATCAAAAGAAATTCATCCTTTATGGCATCTCAATGTTGGGGTTTTAAAGACTTTGTTTCATTAGGATTTTAATCTGATCAACTTCAACGTGTTCTTAGCAAATCAATCGTTCCTAGGCCTTTGAGTTCGTGGTTTCCTAAGGTTGTTTTCCTAGAGGGTATGCATCACTTACCTATAATTGTTTTTCATAATTCAATTTATACTATGTACCGTCAGAGTTTATCCATTTATAATAATATTACAAATGTAATTTATATGATATTTCAAATTTTAACTAGTCAATATGTAATACACGTTTATTGGTTAAAATGATTACCTCAAATATTTATAAATATATATATGTTAAATAAGAAAACTAATTTAAAGTATAAACATTTGATTGTTTTGATAATTTATAAAGTTTTAAAAAAAATTATAATTTGATAGAGTTTTTAGTTTTTATCAAATTTTTTTTTTTTTTTGAAATTTCATCCCACATATGTTACTCTAACTCGTCTCTTTACCCGTTTGTACTGGTTTCAACACAATATGACTCCGACACTTGTATGGGATGTGTCCGATCAGGAGAATGTTTTTTGGACAGGATGGAGGAAAAAAAGCATATTAAGATGAAGAAAGAAAAAAAAAAGATAAGGAAGAGAAGCTAAGACTCTAAGAAAGAAGAAGCAACTACAGATAAGGAAAGATTAAAGACATTTAGCCTTGAGTTAGGCTTTGTTTTAATAAATAGGTAAACAATTGTTTTAAATATTATTAATGAGATAGAAAGAACTTTAATTTCTCAAAGTTGTTTTTATTAATATTTTCATATACGAAAGTTACTGTTTATCTTTTTATTATAAATTTATTATTTTTGAAGAATTTTAATAGTCTTTGTACTCATTAAGATAATTTTACACATATATATATAGTTTATTATTCTATTAGTTCCTAACGTTAATTAAACAATTTTATCATTTTATAATACATTAATATTAAAATTATGATTATAATAATCAAAATGACTAGTATTTTACTTATTAAAAGTATTCGTAAGTTTTTCTTATCATATTTAACAAAAATATTTGAATAAAAAAGAGAAAGATGAAGTTGAAAATATTGAAAAAAGGATGTTAACAAAAATTATTTATAAAAATTAAAAATAAAAAGATGAGATTAATCTTGAAATAATGATTATTTTTCGTTGTTGGTATCATTTTTATTAATGAAACATTAGTTAAAATGGTAAAAAATACAAATAAAAGTGAAGTTTACATTTTGATTTAATAATTCATACCAAAGAAAAATTAATATATATATATATATATATAATAATTATATCCAAGTATCTGCGTACAAATATTGGACACTTTATGTCCATATTCAAGCATTCTAAATTCAAAAATTTAACAAGTTTGATGTCTAGACACATACACATATTCGACATTGGTTTCCGAGTTCGAGTAACATAGTCTTCGACAACTACAATATTTTTATATTTGTAAAATTTAAATTAAGCTCGACATTTCAATGGATATTGATGTTTTATATGAATAACAAGGGAAGTTATTCCTTCTATAACTCATTTAGTTTAGAGATCTGATTTTTATATACATTATATTTATATATATAATATTTCTTTGTGAAAAATCATATCTTAATACTCTCCCTTGAAATGGAGCACGTATTTCTAAAATGTTCAACTTGTTATTTGACTTCTTAAAGATGCTACCTCTTAAAGCTTTAGTATCAATTAGCTGAAGATGTGATGGAACAAATTTTGTAACAATCTATCTTGTTTGAGTTTTTCTCTAACAATATAAGAATTAAGCTAGATATATTTTGTGCTTTCATGATAAAAAAAATATTCGTGGAAATATGAGCTATGTGATTATCACAAAATAATGTAATTAGTTTCAGATTAACTTTTAAATCTTTAAATAAGTATCTAAGCTATGTGAGTTCGCAATTTGTTGTAGCCATTGACCTACATTTAGCTTTTATAGAAGTTCTTGAGACTATTTTTTATTTTCTTATCTTCCACGAAATTAGAATCTTTAAGCAAAACACAATAACCTAATGTAGATCTTCTTATCATTGGAAAATTTTCCAAATTTGTATCACAAAAAGCTCTTAGTTGAAGTGAATTATTGAAATAGAATAATAAACTAAGTCCTAGTTTTTTTAAGTATCTCAATCCACGAAGGGCAACATCTCAATGAGTTTTCCTTAGTGCATGCATAAATTGACTCAAGATGTTTATAGAGTATATGATGTCTGGTCTCAAAATTGTGAAATAGATCAATTACCCTACTAATATCCTATAGTATGAAGCATTAGTTAACAATTCACCTTGATCAAGTGTTAGATTTTGGTGCATAGGAAAATCAACTGGATGAGATCTAAAAAAATCCAACATCATCAATAATTTTGAGTGTGTATTTTTACTACGATATGAAAATGCCAACCTTTGATCGTGCTACTTCCAAACCAAGAAAATATTTAGATTACTAAGATATTTCATGTGAAACTACTCATGGAGGAAATACTTATAATCTTGAATAGCTTTATAATTTTCCCCCGTGATGATCATATCATCCACATAGATAGCACAATGGTTATAGTAGAACTCTTCTCTTGCACACAAAAAGTGGTCATACTATGATTGAAAAAAATCAGCCATTTTAATAGCTTCTAAGAACTTAGAGAACTAATTCCAGGGTGCTTTCTTAAGTCCATAAAAAGATTTATGAAGTCGACATACTAGCTTTTCCCCTATCAAAAAATTCCTAGTGGTGGAACCATATATACTTCTTCATGCAAATCATCTTGAAGAAAAGCATTATTGACGTCCATTTGAAAGAATGGCCAATTTTGAGCTACTATAAAGGCAAGACAATGTATTGTTGTTAACTTGGAAACTGGAGCAAATGTCTCATGATAGTCCAAGCCTCTCTTAACTATTAAGCGAGCTTTGTAACATTCCAAGGACGTATCAAATTTATACTTGATTTGAAAGACCCATTTGATGCCTATGTAATAATGACCAAAAGGTAGTGGCATTGGATACCATGTATTTTTATTTTCAAGGACAGTAAGTTTAGTCTTCGTGGCTTCACGCTACTTTGGATCAAGGATGGTCTGTTCATATGTAGTAGGCTAAAGAGTGCATGAAATTGTGTTAACAAATATTTGATGGGACAAAGATAATGAATTATAGGAAATAAATTTGGACAAATGGTATTTAATACCTTTCTAAGAAGAGTTAGACTGGCTTGCATGTGTAGAAGGATATGTCGTCTAACATGGCCACAATGGAAGTCACAAAGAATAACAGATTGTTGAAAAATTCTATCACTTCGATGAAGAATTGGAGAAGATGTGTCAAGGTTTGGAGAAGAAGGAGAAAGTAATGAGGAAGGAATTGGTCTTGGTGACAAAGGTTAGACTTCATGAGAAGTAGAAGACAAAGAAGAAGATGATTCTCATAAAAAGATAGGAATGGATTATGTGATTGTCATTAGGATATCACTAAACTCAAAAGACACATTAGGAAGAAGATTTTTTGGTGAAGGATTTGATGAAGTAGAAATAGAAAATGGGAATGTGTTTTCATCAAAGGGAGATAGAAATGGTTTTAAAGAGGTAAATTCTAGACCATTATCACTAGGAATGTTTTTAATTTGACAATTAAATTGATTGTTGATAAAAGTAAAGTAATTTTTTGACAAAATTTGAGTTTTGGATATGAATTTCATAAGAAAAATTCAAGTAAAGTGAGTATAATCATCCATAATAGTTAAAAAATAATGTGCATTAGAGTTAGTTTTAATTTTATGTAAGCCCAAATATCACAATGTATAAGATCAAAAAAATAAGTATTTTGAATTGAATTTAAAGGAAAAGATAATCTTGTTTATATGAGCCCAAATATCACAATGTATAAGATCAAAAGAATAAGTATTTTGAATTGAATTTAAAGGAAAAGATAATCTTGTTTGTTTAGTCAAGGGGCAAACATGAAATGAATGTTTTGAATCATAAATAAAAGATGCAATTTTTTTGACAGAAATTGATAGGGTAATTAAGAAGAATTCCAGACTCGTTTGTGCCAAATAGCTACTCATGAGAGAGATACTTGATAGGAGGATAAATAAGGTACATGCAACTCTGATTGTGGCATAAGATAATACAACCCCTTACTCTAGCTGCTAAGGCTAATCACCATCTTCATAACAAGATCATCTAACATACAAAAAATAGGAAAGAAGTGAATGGAACAATTAAGGGTAGATGTAAGCTTACTAACAAAAAGAAGATTAACAAAAAAAATGGGTGCACAAAGAACATCCTGAACATGTAGGTTTTGTGTGATATGTGTTGAACTAACACTTGTGATTGAAGCATAAGAACCATTTGGTAAGGTGGCTTGGGAAAAAATAGAAAAAGTAGCTTTAATAGTGATGGTGGTAGCAATATGATTTGTAGCTCCACTATCAATAATCCAATTCATGGAGTTAATATTTTGAGAAGTTGCGGATGAAAAAAATGGTGTAGAAGTACCTGTGTAATTTACAGAGATGGTTGGTTTCTCATTGCAAAAAAAAAGACTTTGATTTGTGAGAACTCTTTAGGAGTAAGTGAAGTGACCGAACATAAGTGTGGATGACTTGAGTAGATTCAGCTCTTGTTTGATTTACAGAGACTTTTCTAGCTCCATTCGGAGGTTGAATATTCTTGCCATAAAATTTATGCGCAACTAGAAATCAAATCAAATAAAAACATTTGTCTACTACATGTGTATTTCCATCACAATAAGTACAATGAAGTTTTTTTCTTAGACCATTGTGTCTTTGATGATCCAAATGTCCATGTTCGAAAAAAGTCTTATCATTGTGAAAATGAATTTGATTGTTTGATGTTTGATGATTTAATATTCATGGCAAGAACTTGTTCAGTGATCTTGTGTTCAATCAGTTCGATCTATTTGTTTATCTTTCTCACTTAGAAGAGAATATGATTTCTTCATAGTGGGTAAAAGTTATATAAGCAAGATTTATCCTTTGATTGTTGAGTAGGTTTCATTCAATCCCATAAGAAAATTACTAAGTTTGAATCTTTTTTCCTTGTCTAATAATTCTTGAGTCCTACACAAGTGCATGAAACCGTCAAACTACACATTTTCAACTCATCCCATTTTTATTTTAGTGTAATACACAAAGATGGAGTCTTGATTTTGTTTCAACTCTATAATAGAACATTGAATCTAATAATGATGAGAAAAATAACCTTGTGAGAATTGATCTTGTAAATCTAACCAGATTTCTAAAGGGGTTTTCACATACTATTAGTAGGTTCATGATTTAAGGAGTTAAGAATCCAAGAGAGAACCATATCATTGCATTGTTACCATAGTGAATGTGTAGGATCATATTCACTTGGTTTAGGTTAGTTCCTTTAATAAATCCTAGTTTATTTTTAGCACTAAGACTAACTAACATGGAATATCTCAACATGGCATAATTAGTTCCATCAAGAACTTTTGGCATAAGAACCATACTTGGATTATCTAAAAAGGATCAATAGTGGGAAATGGCATAACTTGATTAACAATATTTGGTTTTCTTGATTGACAGTTTTGTAACCTTTATTTGTATTAGATTTGTTTTAGATGACACTTGTTGAATCATTATTCTCTATGAAAGTAGCAAAAGCTTAGTAGTGATGTTAGGATCACTTTAATACCATGAAAAGTTAAGATATTGTATTATATCATAATTATTCCTATATTTATTTACAAAGAGATTATATACATATATATATATATATATAATGTCTACAAAAATCAAATACTTAAACTAAAGGAATTATATAAGGAATAATATTATTATGTCACGACAATAGTGGGATTATAATCAAGATCTTTTAAGAAAATATAATTCCTCAAATTATGGCAAATCAAATTTTGATAAACATGTCTATACCTTGCTCTTAAATTACAAGTGAAAAATATGGAATCACATTTGACTCAATGCATTGAGTCTTTAAAGCAAGACATAAAAGACATAATTACAAACAAAATAAGAGGGGTTTTCAAGCCTAAGATGACTTTTTCTTCTTCTTTTTTGTTCAATAAATGTCATATGTGAACAAACGAAAAGATAAGGTGGAAACTATTGATGACTCATGTATGGCTCAAAACCTTTACCAAAAAGTTAAAAGGTGTCAATGATGACCATAAGCTTAAACCATAACCTCTCTCGAGAAATGTTCAAGCTAGGGAAATGCAGTCACCATTTCAATTTGGAAATTGTAGTGTCCCTTAAGAACACCCTTTTCCAACACACCCCCTCCAAGATACCCTAACCCACAATCTGATACCAAATTGATTTCAAAAATGAGGGAGAAATATGTGTGAGAGATGGAATGGGAGAAATAATAGATGAATTAGGTTAGGAATTTAAACTTATAATAGATTGAATTTTTAATTCATTATGGCATGAGAAATAAATACAATAATAAATCTTATTTATAGGAAAAACAAGATAGTTAAACCAAACTTAAACCCCCGGAGTCATACTCTTTAAATTGAGCATTGTAAACAAACAATAAAAAATGAGGAACCTTCAAAACAATAAACCTCAAGTGTAATGATCACTACGAATTGTGTGCAATGGGTACACAAGTAATATAATGATAAGAAAATATCATTCAATTGAGATTAGGTTATTAGAAACTAATTTTAAAACTAAAAAGTAAAGATCAATTTATTTTTATGTGTTTTAAAAAAAGAAAAATTAAAAGAACTAAAAATAAATAGCAGTAATTAATTAATTCAAAATTAGTAGCTAAGAAATATCTAGGAATATTTAATCCCATAATTTCTTATGCAATCATTCTTTTCATATTCTTTTATTCCACGTATTTTTTTGTAACTTCACAACACCCCCAAACTTATTTTCTTTTTCTATAAATGGATAATTGTGTTATGAGGCTTTTTTTTAATATAGGGTGCATTATATTTCACCTTATTCTATAGCATAACAAATAATTGTAATTTTTTTATACAAGTAAATGTGCAAGAGTGAATAGCTAACCAAAATGCATACTCAAAAGGAGGGACATTTTATTCACATTAACATAAACCATGATTATTTCAAAAATTCAATGATTTTTTCTCAAAAATAATCGTAAAATATTAAGTGTGGGAAAGAAATGATTATTGTAATACTGAAATCCTAATTATACAAAATTGAACATATATTAATATTATATTAATATATATATATATATATGTATATATATTTACATAAAAATATTTTACTATTAAATACAAAACACTTTGAATAATTATATTTAATTTTATTTATACTTATATGTATATTTTCCTTTTTTTTAAATTATTCTAAATGCTTAAATAATAGAAATTAATATCAATATTTTAAATAATTTAGTAGAGTAAGTATTATGCTAATATTTTAATTTTATTAAACAAGATATATTTTTAAATAAATGTGAAAAAGTAAACGTGTGGTTAAGTTGGGAAAATTATTTTCTATTCATAATCGACAATTATTCTTCAAATATATTTGAAACTAGTAAGAGACGGTTATAATTATTAACATAATCGTCATGACACCCTTTCATAGGCAGAACATGATGTTAATAGTGTATGTTTCTTTTCTATCTCTTTTCTTGTCAAATAATGTATGTCACTTTTTGTTGGGAAAACAAAAGTTTGTGTGTTCAATAAAAATATGATCCTTAAAAGCTCAAAATTAAAGAAAAACGAGTGTATATGTTCATAAAACATAAAGTGCTATAATCCATTCGTTATAAATCTCCCAAACCATCTAAAAAAATATTAAAATTTGAGATGATCTCATTTTGGGAAATTATCATAGTTCTATATATATATTTTTTGTTTAGAGAATATGTTATAAGTTTATGAATGTTTTGATTCACCATAATGAGGTAGGATTGGGTATATATAGACATAAACCTTTACATGTGTCGTTAATTCATTGAAGGATGCTCTGATTGAGATGTTGCATAGAAAATCTTGTGTAAACCAAGTACATACATGAAATTTATATGGTGTATCCAAGATTCCATATCGCTTAATCAAGTAATTTTAATTAGGTTGTGTCCATCAAGTTGCATACTAGAATACATTGACTTTGATTGGATAATCTATGTCTAGGTTGTCTATCACCATATCACACATTAAAGAGTTTATTATATACTATATTTATCATGTCACTTTGGGTAGTAAACTCTAGTCCATGTGCCCCATAGAAAGAAAGTCTTACACTTTGTTTGTATCAGCTTATTTGTCTCTTGGGGCTAAGATTTGACAGGGTAGCAAGGATACCTACAACGGTTCTAAACTTGAAAGTTGCCTAGGTCGCTTAATACTACTACATGGATAGTACCAAATATTAACTCCATTATTTTGTTGAGGAAAGGTAGAAGAATATTTTTTGTTCCTTCCTTTAGAAGAATTTAAATATTTGTTTACGGATGACTATTCAACTTCTTCTAAAGTAACTTATATGTAACTTTTAAACTTCCCTAGCACCTTAGGCTTAAACCATTTATTATAAGTATTGAACCCATTATTTTACTTTTATTTACATCTTAAGTGTGAACCTTGTACTCCTAATTTAATCAAAGAAAACTAGTAAGTTAGAAATATTGTTATAAGGAAATCCAATTCATAAACTTGGCTTTCAATTTTCCTACAATCGCAGTAACATCTCTGATTAGTTTTTCAACTCGCGTGATAATACTTTTTAGTTTACTTTAAGGTAAACTACTACCAAGTTCTATATTTCTTGGTTTTATGAAATTTCCAACGCAATTTTTTTATCGGTTAGGAATCTACACTTAGGCGATCATAGTTAACAGTAAAGACTTTGTTCCACCAACAAACACCTCTCGATCTCCTCACTCAAGTTGCATGAAACCAATTACTGTGGCTACTTGCCCTGGAACAAATCCCCATCCACGACCATTGGATTTTGATATTTTATAAGTAGTTGTGGTAAGGAAATATGTAGTAATTTGGATAGGAAAGAAAATTCTAGTATTCTTGCACTTGTCACTTTAAAAGCCTCAATGTTTGTTGTAAGCTCCTCACTATATTTAGACCATATAACTAGTAAAACCAACCTATAAGGGCCAATAAATCCCTACCATTATCCATGCTCAACAAAAAAAAAGAAAAAAAGACTAAAAAGGCGAGCCAACCAACTGCACCAATGATAGGTATCAAATCGAAAAATTACCAAGAAATTTAGATGTAGATGATATGGGTCATATAAGGATGGAATACAACATTCCTTCAAGGGTGGATTTGATATGTATACCACATCACCTTTGTGAAAATTATGATCCATTGGCATGGTGCTACGTAATTCACTCTCAGGCGCTTAAGAGTCTCAAATTTCCCATATCATATCTGATAGCCTATGCACTGTCCACTTTTAACATCAATCTAGTCAAAATAAATCCATATGGTTGGAGGACACTTTTATATCTCTTTGTTATTTCTAAAGAATTTGGGTCGAATTAAATGAGTCTGAGCTATATGTCATGCATTGTTTGAAAACAAATAACATATATAAAGAGAAAGCATACATATAATATATTTTAGATAGTGGACTCATTTTGAAGCTCCTCGAGATTTAAGGTACATGGAAGGACAAATATCTATACATTGGTAGGGACATGTAAGGTAAAGGGGTTGAATTCTCTATTTATTCTATCTAGAATCAAAATTGTGTCACCATACAACCTCGTAGCAATGAGTTGATGAATAGCTTGGGTCCAAATGGGAAAGAAAAAAAAGGGAGTATCAATCTATAGAATGGGAGGAAAGTGTTTTATAGGGACATTCTTACAACAAATCGCTTGAAAGGCCTTAGAGTATTGAGAAGTTATGCGAACAAGTCCACAAGTTTATATTTGCAATGGGATATATAATACTTATGTCTTATTTTTATTTTAATAACTTTGTTAATTATTTAGATTTATTGACTACATTTATGTGATCATCGATGATCATATTGCCACTTTAGGAATGAGGGAACTCCTATCTTTTACTTCTCCTCCATGGACTATTGAACCAATTCGCATAGATGATCTACTTGATTTACCTCAAGTTCATGCAAATTTACTAACCTGAACTTCAACTGATATCCCTAGCTTATTACAAATGCCTCCATAATAGGCTATAACAAGTAAGAAAAGAAAATATCAATGCCTTTTATAGCTCACCCATACGAGCTATGAAATTGGATAACTTTGAATTTAGTAAAGTTATCTTAAAATATGTTCAAGTTGATACCACCTCGATTAGATATTTTGATGAAGGTGTGTTCAAGCGACCTGACCTCATACGAGATCTATACAATCACTTTAGTAGTGATCTAGAATGTGGTCACGTTCGAGAAAATCCTAGAGAAAAAAGGTGTGTCTCATAGAGAGATGGTGGTTAATCGTCTTTTTTAGGAAAGTTGTTAATTTTTAATGAACTCATTGTTAGGATGTTTAAATAGAAATAAATGGTTTAACTTTCCTTTCTTTCAAGTCATCTCCCTTGACGAAGTACGAGCTCATTTGTAGGGTGTATAAGCACGAGGTGTAAGAAGGTTGTCTTCTTCTAGCCAAGTATTAGAAAGTCATTGATGACTCTATGAAAGAAGAGTCATTAACGCATTTTTTTTACTTAATATTGACTTATTTTATTCAATAAATAGTATTTTTGGGCAAAACAAATATTAAAATATAAACTTTTTAGTAAAAAGGGATGAAAATATAATTTTTGGAATTTTTTTGAAATTTGTATGAATTGTTTATGAATTTTTAAAGCAAGGCCAATCAAGAGTTACCACATGGCCTACCATGTAAGCAAATGAGTTGACTGGGCAAGTCACATGAAAATCACGCGAGTAGGGACAACGAATCATAGATAGCTGTGTGTGAGAAGGACGCACTACGTGTCACATGTCAGTACGGCTTTCAATCTGAGTTTGAAGCGTGATCAAACCTTCACACCACGTGTCACCACTCTACTTGTCCAACTATTCCACCCATATGTCACACCATCCCTTACCACAAATCACAATGCATCGCATGGAGGTGACTCAGCCAATGTTGACTCGGGCTGGGATCTTCTACCAAGCGTCATGCTTTGATTCGTCCAATGAATTATATGTGCCACATGTCATGCTATGATTGGATGACATTGTTCATTTTGCTTGTGTTGATCTCAACCCTTGATCTAAAGTTTATTTGATGGTCCATATCATACCTAAGAAATATTTTTGGCCCTAATCACCCCATAAACCCTAATGAGCTGCCATTAGCATAATTTTGGTCAGTTTTTGGAGCTTAAAAGAGAGAAAAATACTGAAAATTCAAAAATAGATACAATTTTAGTGGAGATTAGTACTACAATTCAAGAGATTGATTGAATTTCTTCTTATACTCTTTTCTTTATCAATTTTTTGTCTTTCTTTATAAAAAATATGAGCTTTATGAATACAATTATGTGTAGTTAATTTATTAATCTAGGGATCTTATGAACCAAATTTTTACTATGTTATGATCTAATATGTTACCCCAATTATAATTTTTACTTAATTATATTATTTAATCATATTTTTATGCTATTAATTATTTGGTCAACAATTTATCTTTAGAGGAAATTAAATATATTTGATAGAATTATTTAATTGTTTGTCTTGATTAAATAACATGCATAGTTTCTAGACAAATATGTATGATTCTTATGTTTGTGGTCCATAATTGATGAACTTAATAAGTAATATGCAATTTAATTGGCATGAGAGTGTGATTAAATTAATTACTATATGATGTGTAGTTTACTTGAGAGATGAATACATGCTAGGTTAGATTCAATTGATCATGTAATTAATTGATTGATAATTATGTAGGGGGAATTTTAGCGATTTGCATGTTTAGAAACTTGAGGATTTAAGTATTCCTATATATTTTCTCATAAGTCTTCTTAGTTACTAAATTTAATTTTATTAATTATTTCTATTTCTTTTTAGTTATTTTAATTTTGCTTCCTTAAAATATAAAAACACATAAAAATTGATTTTTATTTTTTTAGTTTTAAAAATTATTTTCTAATAAAATAATATCCCTAGAAACGATATTTTCTTATCATTATATTACTTGTTGCGATATGTATACTTGTGTATTTATTGCATACACTTAATGTATGGCGATCAGTCATTGAAGATGAGCGAATCGATCCAACCCAAGGTATACAATTTTCTCACTGTGATTAGGTTGATTCAGATTTAGAAATTGCAAAATTAATCCATCATAGGTTAGATTATGATGTGTTAGTTCTTGAAGCTAAAACTTTCACAAGAATTGATCCAATCCATACTTATAGTTCTCCCCATTCGCACTAATGCACTTTACTTTTCCAAATTCCAATGAGTCATTTCTTACTTCTTTATCAACCCTATATAATTTCCCAGCCCCAATTCCTAACATAGAGAAGAGTAGAATACCCCAAGCCTAGCATGAAGCCACAAACTCTCCATTCATTGTTAGCATTTTTTCATCGTTCCTTCTCTAAACAGCATCTCTAGTCTCCAACCTACATACCTTGCCTTGGTTAATAGGTGATAAGTGAGTAATTTATGTTTATAGTTTCAATTTTGAAGGAGTTTCTTTAATATATTTCTCCAATGGATTATATGTACTAAAAGTATTGAATTTTAATGTAAGGTTTAGTTTATATAATTGTTTCACATTGTTCTATATGTTTTCATATTAATTCTATCAAAGTTTGAGTTTTGCTTAGTGTTAAGCCATTAATCCCCTATTCATTGTTAGCCTTTTTTCATCGTTGTTTCTTTGAACAATGTCTCTAGTCTCCAACCTACATACCTTCCTTTGGTCGCCAACCGATAGGTGAGTAATTTGTGTTTGTAGTTTCAATTTTGAAAGAGTTGCTTTAATATATTTCTCCAATTTATTATATGTACTAAAGGTATTGAATATTAATGTAAGGTTGAGTTTATAAAATTGTTTAACATTTTTCTATATGCTATCATATTAATTCTATCAAAGTTTGAGTTTTTCCTAGCATCAAGTTGTCAACCCTCCTTTCATTGTTAGTCTTTTTTCATCGTTGCTTCTCTGAATAATGTCTCTAGTCTCCAACCTATATACATTGGTCGACAACCGATGGGTGAGTAATTTGTGGTTATAGTTGCAATTTTGAAGGAGTTGCTTTAATATATTTCTTCAATGGATTATATGTACTAAAAGTATTGAATATTAATGTAAGATTTAATTTATAAAAAAAATCACATTGTTCTATATCCTTTCATATTAATTCTATAAAAGTTTTAGTTCATATTAAAGTAAGGTTTAGTTTATAAAATTGTTTCACATTGTTCTATATGCTTTTGTATTAATTCTATTAAAGTTTGAGTGTTTCTTGTGGTATCAAACAAGTTATGTTTATTTTCATTGTTGATAAAGGGTTAATTATATAAATACATGTTATACATTTCTCTCCTTTTAAGTGTGTTGTTTTGGTAGATGTTATCTTTAATGCATCTTATTAATATATATGGGATTCTTTTCATCCTTTTGAGTCATATTTTGAACAATTTACTTTACTCTAAGTTAAGGATTGAAAACATGCAAACAATAAAATATTGTTGAAATTAGTGTTCCAACTCATGTTGAGGTATTCAGGCCCTTAAGCTTGGGCATAGCCTATTTAGATATGGGATATTCCAAGATTAACATGGATGATTTTCTAGAGATGGCAACCTCAACTTCTCATCACCCCATCTTATCATGAAAACAAAGATGAACTGAATTTCACAAGATGTCACCTAAAAGTTTGGATGTTGATCAATGACTTACATTTTTGACTTCGTTTGATGAATAGAAGATTAAACTCTCATGCCTCATGCTTAACAATATGGAATGTTGATTGATTGCTAAGAGTGGAAACAATTTTGAGAGTGAACATCACATCCACTCTATTACAAAACTAGAGGTTGTTAGGAAAATGGATTAGTCCTTTAAAGAATGGTCTATGATAGAGAAATAACATATCACTCTAATAGAGCTCATTACTACATTGGAACATGTTACTCCTATGAGGCCCGTAACTCCTCTTCCATTTTCTAATTCACATTCAAGTGTTATATAGCATTTGATTGAAAAAGGATTATCTAGTAACCTTTCTGCTCAAGATGAGCTTTATAATCATTTTGGGGTACCTGTAGATCATTTAGCTATTTTTGAAGCTTGAAAAAAAGAATAGGAGACTTTACAACATATGATGGAAAGACATATTATCGATATGAGTTTAACCTTTTTGTTTGTGATAACAACTTTTTAAACAAACTATACATAGTTAAATTTTATTTTATTTTGCATTCCATTTCCCTAGACATTGGTTATGAATGGGAAATGAAGACTTTGTAAGAAGCTACAAGCTTCATGGATCACAACTTATATAGGATCACTACTCATTATGAAACTATAGAATGTGATTTGGATTTGCATGAAGAACTACTTAGGATACACTCCCAAAGAGATAAGTACAAAGAAGAAGGAGAAGATCTTTGTAAATTAATGAAGTATTGGAAGCTGAGAGTTCTACATAAAAGTGTCATGCATGTTAATAGAGTACTAGTTTGCCTCAACCAAATTAAGTTTATTTTATCTTTTAAACTCATCTAGTAAATATAATAATTATTGTGTTGCAATGTGAAGTACTTTCCTCTTTAATGTATGTTTATATTAGTCATCATGTATCCAAAACTATTGTTTACAATATTAACTCCAAATAAGGTTTTTTATGAACTCTTGGTCTTTTTCCTAGGATGGACACTATTTTCCACCTCTTACATCTGCATCCTAAGTAGAGGTAGTTATCTATTTCCTTACTTGAGGTGATCACATTATTTTATTTGTGAGATAAGGGATATGGACAAGTAAGAAATTAAATCCATCACTTTCTATATTCATGCCAAATATGAGGTTATGTTTGTGAACTCTAGGCCTCTTTCTTAATATGGGTACAATGTTTCACCTCATAAACTCTCATCCCAATAGAGATGTACTTATCATCAATTAAATCCATCACTTTCTATGTTCACCACACATAGGGGTTTCATTTGTGAACTTTTGATCCCTTTCTTAGGATGTAAGTAATGTTTCATCTTTTACACATGCATCCCAAAATACAGTTTTAGTTGCCCATATTATATTCATTGGGTGTTCTTCCATATATCAAATACAATTAGATGTTCTACTTCTAAAAATAATACTTCTTCAATGATCTTCATTCCAACTCAAGTCCTCTTTCTTTCCATTGTATTCTCTCATATATAACCCTCATGGACTAATGGCATAAATTACATATGAGTCTTCCCATATTTCTATGAACTTACCAAATTTTGTTTCCATTTTTTTACCGAGTTCCTTGAATAGTATCTACTCCCCTACACTGAAATTTTAAGGCTTGATAGATTTGTTATAAGTTTCTTGGAATGTTTCCTTTGGTGCTTCTATCCATATTAATGTTTTTTTCTCTTTTTTCCTCTACATGTAGCAAGTCTTCCAAACGAATCTCATCATTATCTTCTTGGCTGATATCAAAATGTAATTTTGGTTCTTGTACTTCTAAAGGAATGAAAACTTCAGTGTCATATACCAAATAACAAAGAGTTTCTCTCGTCATTATCCTAGACATGGTTTTGGCTTCCTATAACACTTTCGTCAATTCATTAACCCATTTTACTTTTTCTCCCTTCAATTATTTATATAGAATGTTTAAAAGTGTCTTGTTAAAAGACTCTACTTGGCTGTTGAGCGATGGTCTGTATGGAGAGGAGTTGGATAGTTTAATGCCTAAATTTTACAAAAAGATATCAGTACTTCAATCATTAATTTTCACTTATTGTCTGTAATTCATGCAATAGATCAAATTGGCATATAATTTTATTCCACATGGGATTTTAGTCGTCATTTTCTTGGATTCTTTCCAAGGGTTCTATCCCTATCCACTTCGAAAAGTAAACAGTGGTAACAATAAGACATTTCTTTTGATTGGGTGCCAACTATAATAGACCTACTATGCCTATTCCCTATTTTTGAAAAGGTTAAGGATTAACATTTACTTTCTTCTCACTCGAGGATCAATGTGGGATATCGTCGTGTCTTTGGAAACTATATCATTTTTGCATGATCTAGGCAATCCTTTTAAAATGTGGGACAATAATACCCTTGTTAAATAACTATTTGATAAAAGTTTTCTCCCTCTTAAACGTGTACCATATTGTCCTTTATGTAACTCCTGCAAGACCTTTTATGCTTCTTGAGAAAATAAATAAGCACTTCAACCACAGTCTTTTGTAGTTTTTTTTCTATGCAAAGCCTATTAAATTATTGTGTAGTTCTTGGACTTGTTTTCCATTAGGACTCCTTAAATGAGGTACTCTAAGTATAGTGTTAGCCATAAATCAATTGTCATTGTATTAGTAATTTTTTACCTGTTTCATTTTTTTATTTTGTTAATAATGATTGGGCTAGACAAACAAGATATAGGCATAACCCTTTTTTAATTTAATGTTAACTGCTGAGACCAGATTGGTAGGGGAATCAACATACACATTTCCACTTATGGAAATTTTCTTGATGATAAACTCTTCAAAGATGGAAATTTTACTCTTTATTTCCTCCAAATATTTCTTCATCGCGTCCTTATTGGCTTCAATAGTTCCATTAATATGGTTGACCAACAACCTAGAATTAATATGTATAACTAATTTCCTTACTTGTAAGAGTTTAAATTTTCATAATTCGAGTAAAACCGCTTTGTATTCTGCCACATTGTTGGTTGCCTAAAAGGTAACCCGAAAGTAATGCTCGATCATTCCTCCTAGAGGCATGAATATGGCTAACCTTACTTCAAAACCTTTGAAGTTTTAAGTCTGATCTACAAACACTGTTCATAAGTCGTGTATGGGATTCTATATTTCCACCTTCTTTTTGTGTGGGCTCTACCTCAATTCACTTCACTACAATTACCAAAGCATATCCTTTGATTGTTGATATTGGCTTGTATTGAATTTTGAACTCACTCAATTCAATTACTATTTGAGAGAATCAAACTAATGTTTCAAGTTTCTTGGGATGTTTTTCAAAGGATGAGAGGTTAATACCATTATTTTATGAGTGCTAAAATAATGTCTTAGTTTCCTAGCGACCATTCTTGAAGTGAAAGTGACTTTGTCAAGTGATGTGTATCTTTGTTGCATTTTTGTCAAATTGTGGCTTACATAATACACTAGCTTTTACCATTAAGACTACATTGGCTTCCTTATTCATGAATGTTAGGTATAAATAAAGAACTTCTTTATCAATAAGGTTCGTCAATAAATGTGTTTTTCACATGTATTCCTTGATGGATTGAAAAGCCCTTTCGCACTTTTTACTCTAAGTGTATTCCTTTATTTTCTTCAATATTTGGAAAAATGGAAGACGTTTCTTTCTACACTTGGATATAAAGTGACTAAGTGCCATTATCCTTAAATTCAACCATTGGACTTCTTGAATGCATTTTAGAGGTCATATATTGATAGGGGTCACTACTTTGTCAGGGTTAGCTTCAATGCCCTTTGATGACACTAAATACCACAAAAAATTTCCTAACATCATTCCAAAGACACACTTCATGAGATTGAGGTGCAATTCAAAGCGTCTAAGAATGGAGAATACTTCTTCAAGGTTCGAAACATGACATTCAATTATTCTTGTTTTGACCATCATGTCATCGACATAAACCTCCTTGTTTCTTCCTACTTGATTTTGAGCATTCTGTTCACCAATCTTTTGTAGGTAGCCCCCATATTTCTTTAGCCTAAATGGCATTCTTGTGTAACAAAAGGTTCCCTTCTTCATTATGAAAGCTAACTTTCTTCAACCCTTGAATGCATTCATATATGATGATAAGTTAAGTATACATCCATTAAACTCATGACCTCAAATCTTGTAGTGGCGTCAACCAATTGGTTAATGCTTGGTATTGGAAAGCAATCTATTGGGGTTGATGTGTTGACGTCTATAAAACAGACACATATTCAGTGATCGACCCTCGCTTTATTGGCCAAAACCACATTTGAAAGCTAAGTAGGGTAATCCACTTCTCAGGCCGATCCTTATTTCTTGAGAGAGTTTACTTGTTTCTTTATGAATTTGTTTTTTCCTCTTGAAAATTTCCTTTTTCTCTACTACACTAGTTTATTGATATGGTTGAACATTTAGTTCATGCACAATTATCTCTGATTCAATGCATGGCATTTCTTCAGGTTTCCATGCAAAAATGTTTGCATTCCTTTCCAAGAAAGTGACCTTGGAATCCCTTATTCGTGAGGGTAACTTTGTGTTGATTTTTAGGGATTTTCCTTCCCCCACTTTTTCCACCTATATTAGTTCATATCCTCAGGGGCCATGATGAGTACATAACTATTTGATAGTCATTAAATGGCTAGGCTTTGACCTTACCCAGCCTTTGGTTGCTACTTCATAGATAGAGTGGCATTTTTCATAGCCAAGTTATAACAACTCCTTGCTTTCTCATAATCTCTTTATATTTCCATCACCCCATCTAATGCATGGTACTTAATGAATTAATTATAAATTGGAGAATATCTTTCATTTTATGGATCCATTATATTCCTATAAAGGCATTGTACAAAGTAAGGGTGTTTAAAATGATGAAATTAGTTAGCACTATGGCCCCCTCGACTGAAACTAATAGGCATATAGTGCCCACTAACATGGTTGTACTCTTATGAACCCTATTGGTCTATTTTTTTTTATGAAATATGTCTTTGGACTCAATTCCCAAGTCCAACAATATTGATAAATATAACAGGTCTGTGGAGCTTCCATTGTCTATCAACACTCTTTACACCTCATAATGTGCGATTAATTGTGATTACTAATGGTTCAAAAATACCAATGGTAATTGGAAATCCAACACCTCATCATGGTCTAGTAGAATCTAAAATCCCATTAATTAAAAAAATAGAGCACAAAGGTTGGTCGAGCACCCCTAGTGTGACCAAAGAGACCAAGTGCTTTAGTGTTGAGAAAAATGCAATAAGAGTTCCCTACCCATATGTATGCAAGTTTAGGAGAGTTAGGAAACTAATGTTGGGTGTAAAATAAATCCTTAACCACATGGCATGTTCATACATGTATTTAGTCAGGAAGTGAGGGTGTGCAAAGTTTACTGGAACCAACCCAACCTATACTACTCTAACCAAACTAAGCCAACATTTTCAATTTTGGGGTTTTATTGGTTTGGGTTGGTTCTTATTTTATAAAATCGACTTATATTGGGTTAATTCAATTCTCATTTCTTAAAACCTTACAAAAACTAAATTATAAGCCATTTTGTTGTCGTGTTGAATTTTCTGTGTATAAAATACAAATTCTATATTGTTTTACTTAGTGTATTGTTTTCCTCTATATAAGATCAATTATTGACGGTTTAATATTATACACATTTACATATATTTTACATTTTATATGTTTGTATGATACATACACCACTAGGGGTTATAAGCATGTAGTTGGCATGTTTAGATTGGGTTTATGGATTGGGTTTTTCTTGTATTTGCAGATATTGATATAAAACTTACTTGGCAAATTTTCAAATAAAACAACTACTTTTAAAAGCTTGCTAGAATGGTCGACAAGGTAGTCGATGAGAAATTGCAAGCATTATCTTCACTGTGATAACTATTATCCTCGTCTAGGTGCTTGATAAGGGCTCATCGAGGTGATCCGTGAAGGTTATGGAAGCTCAAGGGTTTTCTATAAATACCAATAATTGTATTGATTAAATTAACCAGAAAACTTGGAAAAACTATAAAAGTTTACAAACTTGTGTTTTTAGTGAAAGTTGATTTATAACTTTTGTATCAATAATATGTTGAGTATGTTTCCATATTGCTTATATGTGGACTATTTTGTGATAAACTTATATTCAAGTGGTATAATTAAAATCTAATTAACACGAAGACATAGTTTGCATATAGGTATATGAGCATGTGATTGTATTTACCCTATGTTTTTTTCACCATATTAAGCTATAAGTGTTTGTAATGTATCAGGTGGTAATAGGACTTTGAAGGAGAACCAGATTTGTATTGGGACACAATTGATGTGTCGATATCAAGAGAGGTAGCTTAGGCATAGTTGAACATGGTGCTCCAACCAGTAGAGTATTAACTATACTCTCTTAGATTATGAATTGTTGATTTGTTTTTAATAAATTGCTTACTATCGATTAGTTATTTTATGAAACTCATGGATATTACCACATGTGTGTGGATCCTATATGGATTTACCATGTTATATTACTATGTTTGTATAATCGCATGATGTGTTAGTACAATATGTTGTTATAAAAGAGGATTTGATTGTGATTGTAAAACTATTCTTTTCTTTATTTTTTCCTTATTATTACATGGTGTTTATGACATGCCTAATGTTTCCATGATTTGTGTTAGCTGTTGATTATTCTAATATACTATTATTTTTAAATTGGTTGTTTCTTTCTTTCTTTATTATTTGTTTGTTTATTAACCTGGGCTGTTTGATTATTCTAATATGCTATTATTTTTAAATTGGTTGTTTCTTTTTTTTTTATCATTTGTTTATTTATTAACCTGGGTTGTTTTTATTTTTATTGGGTATGAGAGTTGAGTGAATCCTAAGATATCTTATTACTTTCCCTTGGTTGTGTATTAAGTATCAAATTTTCATGAACCAACTCACACACACATATATATATATATATTTAAAAAAAATTATTTACGATTTTCTTCCTCTTTTATTATTTTTTCTTTTCTATTTTACACTAGCGAGTTCCTTAGTCCTCACCACTATTTCACCCCAATAGTAGCACCCCAGTCTACATTTCATCGAAATAGTTTTATGACTTTTATGAATAATGATTCATTAGTGAAATTTGTCAATCTTCTTTATTCTTTGTGGTATTTAGAACTATATTTTAATTTTAAAACTTCAAGTTTTAATTGTTTGAACCTGAAGATATTAGAAAAATGATTGAAATATAAAATCTTTAAATTTAAGAATTACAATCAAATTATTATTGAAAATATTAGAAAATGTAATGCAAGAATTTAAAAACAAAATTCAGTATCAAATATGATTTTTTTTCACAAAACTACTTGCCCGACTTAAACCTAAAAAAAAATTATTCAAATTGATTGGGTTTTTTAAATTTATTGGTATGAATTAGTTTTTATTTTTTGGATCATATTATTTTAGTTATAATTTTATTTTAAAATCAAACCAATTTATATATATATATATATATATATATCATATAACCATATTTCCCATGATATTTTCTTAAAAATAAATATCTTTAATTATCTTTAATCGAAGAGATGATTAAGAGTAACATAAAAGGATCGTGATAATCACAAAGGTATGAAAATAACATCTTTCTCTCTCATATATAAAGACGCATACACGTATTAGATGACATAAGACAATAACCATCATTGACTATTAAATGCTAAATCTCGCGTCTTTCATGCACCTTTAAGTTTATATGTCATTTTTAGTCACCACCCAAGTGGGGATATAAGAATCCAACAAGTTACTAAAAAAGAATAATAAAAATCGACATTAATAATATATTTTTTTAAAATTACAATAAAAACATATATATAAAATTTTAAAAAATAATAGACGCAATTTCATCGTTACCTTGTACCTCCCATATCATTAAAATGGGAGAATATCGATTTAAACCTTGAGAGAGAGAGAGAGAGTGTGTGTGGTTGGTAAATGATATATAAAAACAAAAGAAAGAGTCATTTAAGCTGGCTACTCTTTGAAACAAAAATCGACCTCTTAAATGCCGTGTAAATGAAGCGAGCCGGTTTTCTAACCAACCAACATATAGGGTGGTGGAGTACGTATGAAAAATATAATTTTCCGAACATTCATTTAAGTCTTTAAGCCCCAAAAGCTTAGACGACCCTCCAACCTCCGAAATGGAACAGCACAAGAGTCCGCAGCAACCTGTAATACTTTCCGATAATGCCGTCATCAACGCGATAACTACGACGTTAGTGTTTTCGGCCGACGGTGTGCTCCGTTGGATGGAAAGCGGTCAACGGTGTTTGACTGTGGAGAAAGAGGTCCTCGGGTTCATGACTGACGGTTTAAAGTTAAAGATCAGAGCCATTGTTTTAGGTCAAAGTGGAATATGCTGCGTTGGGAATGGGGAAGTTTTGGTGAGGAAAGACTTCACTTTTAAGCTTTTTTCTATGGATTCGTTGTTGCTTTGGTGTCAAAAGCTCCGAGAATACATCGATTGCCTTGGTAATTATATATCTGTAATTTCTTTATCGTCTTTTTCCCCCTTTTCTCCGAGCTATTGAAGCGTTTAATTCTCGGGAAAATACGAGAACGAGAAAAAAAATCAGAAAGTTAGTTGAATAGGTTGAAACTTAGATGCTAGTCCGTGTAGCTCCAATTGCAGAGGAGTCGTATTAAATTTGTTAAATTAAACTATGATTCTTTTGCGTGTACTTTTTACTTTGGTGACGTAAGATCGTTGATGGAGTTGAATAGACTCCATTAAGTTGCTCATCATGTTGGAACAATTTCGTTCATGTATGAAACCTCCTGTTTGTAGTAATAAGTTTTTCTTTCATTTTTTTAATAAGAATATAATTTACTATTTGAAATTCAATTATTCTTTCTTGTGCATCGCCCAATTGTCTTGTGTATTGTAGTAAATATGGTGGCCATGTCTATTTGATGTGGATTTGAATTAGGGTTGTCAGTGGGGGCAGGAATCAGACCCCAACCCAAACTAATGTTTGCGGGCCAGTGTTCTCCACTGTAGTAGGAGGATTTGTGGGGATCCAAAATTCCCGAAAAAACATGTCAATTTATAGTTTGTATGTTCAAAATCAACAAATTTTATGGCGAAAGATATAACAGTTATCAATTAAGTTAAATACATACGAAATTTAGAATAAAGATGATGTATATAACTAATATTGTTTGATCCCAATCCCACCTCATAAAGGCATTTTTCCAATGGAGTGATCCCATTGGTGAAAAATTCGAGAATTCTCCACGGTTACCTACCCCAGAAAGTTGACAACACTAGTTTGAATCCCCTCCCTGTAGTTTAGATCAAGTTTTAGGTTATAGTTTATATCCCAATGTGGATCTTATCTTTTGAACAATTTTTTTTTCTTTCTTTCCTTGTTTATTTGGCAAACAAATGGGTGCTTCATGTTATTATTCCTACTTCTGGATTCCGATGGATTGTACTATTAATTGTTCATTTATATTATATTCAATCTCTTATATTTAACAGGTCGTCCTAAAAGGCTCTTTGTATTTGTGAACCCATTTGGTGGATCAAAATCTGCTTCAAAGATTTATCTCGATCGTGTAAAACCTCTTCTTGAGGATGCTGATATCCAGTTTACATTGCAAGGTTCGGCTCTTGAACCAAGCCATGGGTTCATAATTAGCTAGAGTCTGGACTTAATACCATTGTTAACATAAGTTGTTCATTATTTTAATATAAAAATTTGCAGAAACTCAATATCAACTGCATGCCAAAGAAGTTGCTAAAATGATGGATCTTTCCAAATATGATGGCATCATTTGTGTTAGTGGAGATGGAATTCTGGTTGAGGTTGGTTTTTTTTTTAATGATAGCTAACTGCATGGATTTTTTATTTTTTTTCTGTGTTGTACAAGCATTTGTAGAAGAAATAATTTTGGTGGAATTACTTAAGCAACCATTATTATTTTGCTTTCTCTTATAGTTAAAATTTTTTCTTGAAATGCTGCAGGTGTAAATATGGCTTGCAACTTTAAATTTTATAGTGATTAATTAAAAAGTACTTTTTTGTTTCATATACAATTCCGATTTATCATACTATGCCTTTTATATTCATTGAACTATAAACTATTTTACTTAATTCTTTCCCCTGAGCGTCATGTAAAAAACTCCATTTTAAGTACTACAAATTATGCTACGTGAACTGTGAAGTTTCCTAAAAGAAATCTAATTATCAGTGTACAATTGAGGAACTGGTTGTCTATATGTTTATGTGTTGACAGCAAACCATCTGTTTTAGATTTTTAGTTCATCTTATCCATCACTTGTGGAGGTGGTAATCTTACTAGGACCATCTTGGCTAATGAATAAGAATTTTTTTAATAATAGTTACTAGATTAGTGTTACTTTTAATGTACAATGAGCTGTAGGGTTCCAAGATTGGATTTCCAGGTTTTGCTGATAGATCTGAGCATATCTCATAATACAATTCTGCTAATGATAGAATAGCTTCTTGTATACGCTGTTCCTGGTGTGGCATCTTTATATAGAGGAAAATTGGCCTCAATATACTCATGTATTATGTAGCACATCAATAAAACCAAAATATTAATTTTGGTGTCTCAATAAAGGCTCTCTGTTTTATTTCCTCCACCCTTTTTAAAAAGTTCTGTTGTTTTTTTTCCTTCCCTTATTGCATATTTTAGTAGGTAGTAAATGGACTACTTGAGAGAGAGGATTGGGAAGCTGCAATAAAGATGCCTCTTGGAGTAGTTCCTGCAGGTTGTTATCTCTGCCTGAATATTGAGAATTTTTTTGTTAATCTTCAGTGGCTCTGTTAAATGTATATACGGTTTGATTATATATTAAATACTTTGTTGTTAACTTTGCTGTAAACCTGTTTAACGGAAAAAAAAGGGGAAACCATAAAGAGGCATTAAGAGGGGGTTTGATATGAACCAAGGGGATAGGATCTAGCTAATTTCAGATTATATAGCAAAGGGTTTCTCCACAAATCAATGGATATTACTCACCATTTTTCTGAGAAGAAAAGACGTCACAAGGAGCTGCTATTTCCTTGATAAGTCTAGCATAAATGACACCCTAACAAGTATAGATATTACTCACCACAAATGCTTGGATGCTAAACAACGCCACAAAGGTTGCCAATCCCTTGATAAGTTGCTTGAAGAGGAACAAAGAGTTAGAATGAGCTCTCAAATGATCTGAATATTCAAACTTCATTCAAAATTATATTTTACAGCAGCTGAACTGCTCTTAATAGGATACAAACCAACCCTAAGCTCTACTATATCATAGTCCTTGATCTCATCCAAGGGTTGAAAATAAACACAACCAAAAAGCAGAAAAGGTAGCAAAAAATTGACCAAAACATGGAAAAATTGGGGTAGCTGACCACAAAGGAATCCTATAAAATATTACATCTTAACCCTTGATTTCATCCAAGGGTTGAAAAGAAAGCGACCCAAAATCAGTCCAAATGGCACTCTAAAATTGGAGCAAAATATGGAGCAGTTGAGAACAAAAGAAACCCTATAAAATATTACATCTTAACCCTTGTTTCCATCTAAGGGCTGAAAATGAAGCTGCCCAAAAAAGTCCAAATGGCACAACAATGTGCCTAATTTTATTTTGCCAATTTTGTCCTAATTTCCATCCTAGGATTGTCCCAATCCTTGCACTCCCAATTTAGGTCCCCTTGATTATGCATGACCTCTTGAATGAGCCCATTTAAAGCCTTTTCGAGTTGTGCCTTCCTAGACCTTGTGATTGGTCCACTTGGAATTTGTAGAGCTCGATGATTCTCATCATTCCCCCTCTCTTCAAGAGGATTCGTCCTCGAATCATCACCTGCATAATCAAAAGGAAAAAGATCAGAAACATTAAAAGAGATACTAACATTATACTCACCAGGAAGATCAATTTTGTAGGCATTGTCATTGATTCGCTCAATCACTTGAAAGGGTCCATCTCCCCGAGGTTGCAACTTGGACCGTCTTTTTTCAAAAAACCGTTCCTTCCTCATATGCACCCAAACCCAATCACTAGGCTCAAAAATGACTCTTCGCCTCCCTTTGTTGGCTCTGTAAGCATAATCCTTATTTCTCTTCTCAATTTGCTCATGAATGCGTTCATGGAGCTTCTTCACCGTTTCAGCCTTCCTAGCACCATCTAAGTTAGTTTTCTCTGAAATAGGAATAGGTAATAAGTCCAAAGGAGTTAGTGGATTGAAACCATAAACAATTTCGAATGGAGAATGATCAGTAGTTGAATGCACACTCCGGTTATAAGCAAATTCAACAAAAGGTAAACAATTCTTCCAATTTTTCAAATTCCTTTTTATTACCGCCCTAAGCAACATAGACAGAGTCCTATTGACTATCTCAGTTTGCCCATCTGTTTGAGGGTGACAAGTAGTCGAAAACAAGAGTTTAGTGTCCATTTTAGCCCAAAGAGTTTTCCAAAAATAACTAAGGAATTTAACATCCCTATCAGACACAATACTCCTAGGAACTCCATGAAGCCTAACAACCTCCCTAAAGAACAACTCTGCTACATTAGTGGCATCATCGGTTTTATGACATGCTATAAAGTGTGCCATTTTAGAAAACCTATCTACAACCACAAAAATGGAGTCTCTACCCTTCTTAGACCTAGGTAACCCTAAAACAAAATCCATGGAAATATCTACCCAAGGTGTGCTTGGTACGAGCAAGGGAGTATATAGTCCTTGTGGTAGGACTTTAGATTTGGCTTGCTTACAAGTGATGCATCTAGAACATATTCTCCCTGCATCCTTCCTTATTGTTGGCCAATAAAAATGCTCACGCAAAACATCTAAAGTCTTCTTAATTCCAAAATGTCCCATTAATCCCCCCTCTATGGGCCTCCTTAATTAACAACTCACGCATGGAACATTTGGGTATACACAATTGATTTTCTTTAAATAAATACCCATCTAATTTATAAAACTTTTCAAAGGAAGTTTTTTCACATGCATGGTAAATAGCAGAGAAGTCATCATCATTAGCATACATTTCCTTAACATATTCAAATCCTAGTAATCTAGCATTTAAAGTTGAGAGTAAGGCATACCTCCATGATAAAGCATCGGCTACAACATTCTCCTTACCTCTCTTATATTGAACAATATAAGGAAAAGTCTCAATGAATTTCATCCATCTAGCATGCCTCCTATTCAATTTACCTTGGCGTTTCAGATGTTTTAGAGATTCATGATTGGTATGGATGACAAATTCTCTTGGCCAAAGGTAATGTTGCCATGTCTCCAGGGTCCTAACCAAGGCATATAGCTCCTTGTCATACGTTGGATAATTAAGGGCTGCTCCATGAAGTTTCTCGCTGAAATAAGCGATAGGTTGCCGTTCTTGCATCAAAATAGCTCCTATACCTATTCCTGATGCATCAAACTCAACTTCAAAGGTTTTAGTAAAATCAGGTAAAGATAAAACAAGTGCAGAACACAAACAATCCTTCAATGCTTTAAAGGCTCTCTCTTGATTCTCACCCCATTTGAAACCAACAGACTTTTTAATGACTGGTTAGAGGTGCAGCTAGTGTACTAAAATCTTTGACAAACCTTCGATAAAAACTAGCTAAACCGTGAAAACTTCTAATCTCGGTTACAGATTTAGGTGTGAGCCATTCTCGAATAGCCTTAACCTTTTCCTCATCTACTTCTATCCCCTTAGAACTAACAAAAAAACCAAGAAAAACTAACTTGTCCATGCAAAAACACACTTTTTCAGGTTCGCATACAATTGTTCTTTTCTCAAAATTTTAAGCACATACCTAACATGTAAGACATGCTCTTCAAGATTTTTACTGTAAATGAGAATATCATCAAAATAGACAACAACAAATTTTTCAATAAATGCACGTAGAACATGAATCATAAGCCTCATAAAAGTGCTAGGTGTATTTGTTAGACCAAAGGGCATGACTAACCACTCATACAATCCATGTTTAGTTTTAAAAGAGGTTTTCCATTCATCACCCTTTCTCATCCTAATTTGATGGTATCCACTTCTCAAATCAATTTTTGAAAAAATGCAAGAACCATGCAACTCATCTAACATGTCATCTAGTCTAGGGATAGGATGTCGATATTTTACTGTAATGTTGTTGATGGTTCGACAATCAACACACATCTTGCTTGATCCATCCTTCTTGGGAACGAGTAGCACCGGCACAGCACATGGACTCAGGCTCTCCCTAACTTGACCTTTGATCAAGTACTCTTCAACCTGTCTTTGAATCTCCTTAGTTTCTTCGGGGTTGGTCCTATAGGCAGGTCGGTTTGGAAGAGAAGCCCCCGGTATAAAGTCAATTTGATGCTTAATCCCCCTAATTGGTGGTACTCCATCTGGAATCTCTTCAGGGAACACGTCTTCAAATTCCTGCAAAAGAGAAATAGTGGTACTAGGCAAAGACTAGTTAAAATCGTTAATAGAAAAATTTGCCTCCTTGTACAAAAATACAAGTATGGGTTGTTTTGAAATAAAAGCCCTCTTGACCTCACTTGCCTTAGCATAAAAATTCACATTTTTTTCTCTAGTATTTTTCCACTCTCCTCTCCTTTTTCTTCACTCTTTTTTTTTCTTTCACTCTTTTTTTTTCTTTTTCATTCTTCTCTTTTTGTTCTTTTTCCCTAACCATCCTCAATTGATCTTCAAAGACTTGCTTGGGTGAAAGGGGTACAAGTGTGATGTTTCTACTATTCTTCTCAAACGAATACTTGTTTCTATATCCGTCATGTGTAACCCTCCTATCATATTGCCAAGGCCTACCTAGCAAGATGTTTCCAGCTTGCATGGGTACCACATCACACATCACCTCATCCTTGTACCTTCCAATGGAGAAGCTCACTAATACTTGCTTATTAACCTTCACTTCCCCACTATCATTTAACCATTGCAATTTTTAAGGCTTAAGGTGTTCAAATGTAGGCAACCCTAATTTCTCAACTAAGGTAGTACTAGCCACATTGGTGCAACTTCCCCCATCTATGATAACACTACACACTTTGTTACTCACATGACATCTTGTGTGAAAGATGTTATCTCTTTGTGGTTCAAGGTCATCCTCCTTGACTTGAGTGCTCAAAGATCGCCTTATTACAAGTGCTTCCCCATCCACGGGTCCTATCTCCTCTTCACTAGCTTCCCCTGCAGATGGCATCTCATCTTCTTCACTTTCATTATCGGTTCCAACCTCACCACTCGCTAAGGTGATCATTGCCTTCTTGTTGGGACATTGAGAGGCTATATGACCATTACCAAGACACCAAAAACACCTTAAGTCACGATTATGAATTAGGGTGTCGATTTTACCTTTGTCCTTGCTAGCCCCCATCTCTTTGGCTTTGTAAGGCTCAAATCTTGGTTTGGATGTAGTTATTTCATCTTTTTTCTCAATGGACTTCCAAGGACTAGTAAGGTTTGGTTTTTGAGTAATGGGACTAGACCTTAATGGTTGGGATCGAAAACTCCGTTTCTTTAATTGCCTTTCCACCTTGATTGCCATGTGGACCATGTCCTCCATCTCTACATAATGATGAAGTTCCACAATGTTGGCAATGTCCGAATTCAACCCACTAAGAAACCTAGCCATGGTTGTCTCTCTATCTTCCTCGACATTAGCTCTTGTCATAGCCTTTTCCATTTCCTTGTAGTACTCATCAACACATTTATATCCTTGAGTCAATCTTTGTAAGCGTTGGTGTAACTTTCTATAGTAGTAGCTAGGCACAAACCTCTTTCTCATGATAGCCTTCATGTCCTCCCAATTATCTAAGGGCCTTTCACAGTTTCTTCTCCTATTAATGACCAATTGATCCCACTAATTCAATGCATAATCAGAAAACTCAATTACAAACAAGTTTTACTTTTTTCTCCGTGGAGTAGTTGTGACATTCAAAAATATGCTCCACTTTCTTCTCCCACTCCAAATACAACTCCGGGTCATTCTTTCCTTGGAATTGTGGTATCTTCATTTTTATACTACTTAGATCTCTATCAACTCCATCTTGAGCTCTAGGTGGGGGTCTCTACATACCTCCTTTACCATTTCTTCCTCCTCTATTCCCATTTCTTCCTCCTCTAGGCATTCTTCCCCTTTCTTCCTCCAATTCTTCTTCACAATCTTCTTCCTCTATATCATCCCCAACATAAGCTTGCCTATTAACCCTCCTAACATTGGGTGGAGGTGTTTCTCGTTGTAAAGCTGCTAAAGAATTTTCTTGCCTTTCCAATCTTTCATTCATATCAACTACCAAGTTGTTCATCCTTTCAAAGATTGTTGCAGCGCCCTCATCATGAACATCATATCCGGTCTTCCTTCGGGACTACTGTTTGACATTTTTTTTTTCAATTCTACACAACAATAGGTTAGTGTAATAAAATAGAACTAATGTAAATTCACACAATACCTCACGTGTTTAGTGCTCGGATCGATCGTTCAAACCCTCTTAGTTCCTAATCAAAGCAACCAAATCCAAGAATTTCAACCAATTTGTAGAATTATAAAACACAAAAAAAAAATATAGTTTACAATATCCTACTTGTTAAAGCACAAAGGAAACTAACTCAAAGTGTTTAGAGTAATAAGCACAAGGAAAAGCAATAGATTAACACGATTGGAAAACAACAATTTTCCCAAAAGAACTAAGCACACAATGGGAGATTTATAATCAAAGTGTGAAATTTTTGAAACTATGAGTTCTACTACTCACTAGAAATTAGCAAATGTAATTTGGCCTCTCTTTTTTTTCCAATTAATTCTGGCCACTCTTTTTCTGTTTTTTTTTTGGAACAAGTATGCTAATAACTCAAGAGCCAATCAATACAATACTTTCAATATGAGTTTGATGAATTTTTAAGATAGGTAAAATAGCACATAAATTGCGACATAAAAGGAAAATGAAATTTCTACAGGAACTACAACAGAAATACTAGAAAACAACAAAAAACTGTAGAATATTTCAGATTTTGCAGATAAGCAAGGAAAATGCAGAATATGAAAGAAAATTTCAGAAACAGCAGGATATGCAAGGTTACTACTGAAAAACTTTGGACACAATAGAATTTGAAAGAAAAATGTAGAAAAAACGTGGAAACAAAGAAGAGCAATATTTTTAGGGTATGGAGAATAAAAATTTCAGCAAGAACACAGCAGAATGATATTTTTTTTTCGTTTTTTTTTTTGTGTCAGAAATACAACAAGAACAAGAACAAGAACAAATATAAATGATAGGAATCTAAAAATTAGCACCAAAAGCTCTGATACCAAATTATATGAACCAAGGGGATAGGATCTAGCTAATTTCAGATTATATAGCAAAGGATTTCTCCACAAATCAATGGATATTACTCATCATTTTTCTGAGGAGAAAAGACGCCACAAGGAGCTGATATTTCCTTGATAAGTTTAGCATAAATGACACCCTAACAAGTATGGATATTACTCACCACAAATGCTTGGATGTTAAACAACGTCACAAAGGTTGCCAATCTCTTGATAAGTTGCTTGAAGAGGAACAAAGAGCTAAAATGAGCTCTCAAATGATCTGAATATTCAAACTTCATTCAAAATTATATTTTACAGCAGCTGAGTTGCTCTTAATAGGATACAAACCAACCCTAAGCTCTACTACATCATAGCCCTTGATCTCATCCAAGGGTTGAAAATAAACACAGCCAAAAAACAGAAGAGGTAGCAGAAAACATTGACCAAATCATGAAAAAATTGGGGCAGCTGACCACAAAGGAATCCTATAAAATATTACATCTTAACCCTTGATTTCATCCAAGGGTTGAAAAGAAAGCGACCCAAAATCAGTCCAAACGACACTCTAAAATTGGAGCAAAATATGGAGCAGCTGAGAACAAAAGAAACCCTATAAAATATTACATCTTAAGTATGCTCAGGCTGGATTTTTATTTTTAAAATCCAGATCAAATTATGGATGTTCAGAAGTTTCTGATTAAGTTCTGAGAGGTGGTATTGGGTGGGGAATCAATTCCATCATGTGTGGCTTCTGCTATATCATAAGACAACTTATTTTGATGGCATTGCCGATAGATCTGGTGATAGTTTGACCTCAAATTTTGATTATAATTATTGATGGAAGTGTTTTGCATTTAGGTACTGGAAATGGCATGGCAAAATCTCTTCTAGATGCCATTGGTGATCCATGTACAGCATCCAATGCTGTACTTGCAATTATTCGAGGTGAGTGTCTCTGAAACTGTTTGATATTTGCATGTTATATATGCTGCTGTGTTTTTACAGTTTTTATCTTCTCTCCCTCAGTGGGAATGGGTGATGCCCAAGTCTGTCTTTATAGTTTGATGGTTCACTGTTTTAGTTAATGATTTTTGCCTTGATGCTTCATTTACCAACAGGCCATAAGCAGTCGCTCGATGTAGCTACCATATCGCAAGGGGACACCAAATTTTTTAGCGTATTGATGCTTGCTTGGGGTAAGTAAAAAGTGCATTCAACTGGTATTGTAGTTTTGAAATATTATCTGTCTCTAATCTTTACTGTAGGCTGATATGATATTAACTTGCCTGTTGTGATTTGTTTCATATCAGGTCTGATTGCAGATATTGACATCGAATCAGAAAAGTACCGATGCTTGGGAAGAGCTCGTATTGATTTTTATGTATGCTTCAGAACTTTTCAAATATTTGTTGTATTCAGCTAGTTGTGGTACTGCTCATTCTGGTATTTTATATCTAAATGTGTTTTTCCTCTAATGAGTGAATGGGTCTTATTTTAAAAAATTGGTGTTTGTCACATTAGTAGTTGCTAACTAATTGGAGGAAAAACTTTATAAAGAAGTCATTGCATTGTTTTCATATGGTAAATAGTCAGTGTTGTCCCTATAAGTTCAAGCAAATTTAATCTGTTGTCAGATTATAATTATAAGTGATAGGTCACGAGTTTATTTTCTTATCACGTGACAAAATTGTAGTCCAAAAGAGGAAAAAAAGTCTAGGCTCTAGTCTTATAAATGATGAGCTTTAATGTTCTATATATACTGTCTGCTATTGTTTTACAACATAAATTACTATCAGAACCCTTAGCAACATAAATTACTTGCAATGTATAGACAGATTTTTGCATTTACTTGTTAACGATGTTGCAGCCTTGTTTGCATTGGTTCTTATTTTTTAAAACCTGGCTATTCGAAAAAGTATGTACAAAGTCATAAATCATTGTTGAAGCAGTATTTCTTATCAGCTCGATAATTCTAATTTATTTAATTATCTAGGCACTCCAACGTGTTTTACACCTAAGGCAATATAATGGGCGGATTTCTTTTGTGCCGGCACCCGGATGTGAAACTTACGGAGATCCAGTTAGTCACAGTGAGCAATCAACAATTAAACAAGATGTTTGTGACCAGAGTCTAGGGGAGCCCGCTATTGTTCAAAGATGTGGCTACCAAGGACCTTATAGTAACCTCGAAAATATGGGCTGGAGAACTATTAACGGACCTTTTGTTTCAGTTTGGCTTCATAATGTTCCGTGGGGAGCCGAAGATACAATGGCAGCTCCTGAAGCAAAGGTTGGTTAAGTTATCCTCTCCTTTCCCTCTTCTTACTTAATTGTGGTACTAATTTGAACTTTTAATTGATTCTGTTGCCTTACTTGCAGAGTAACATCTCCTATATAAGTACCATATATTTTTTCCGAAGTTCATTGGTTTCATTTAGTTTTATTTGTTGGAAAAAGTGAGTTGTATGTTCATCTGTGGATGTACAGTTCTCAGATGGCTACATGGACTTGATCGTCACTAGAGATTGCCCAAAATTACCTCTCCTCTCGATGATGACGCAATTGAGCAATGGAGTTCATGTCAATTCACCATATGTCAAGTACTTGAAGGTAAACAAATCAATACAATAAGCCACACTGGTCCTGGATTAGTTCATTTATAAGTTGAACAGGCTTATGTGCAGCAAATTAAATCTTCTCAATATCAGATAAAGTATTTTCTGGTCAAAATTATGTGACTGAAAATATTTAGTATCTTCTTATCGAGAACAAATTACAGGTGAAAAGTTTTATCCTCGAACCTGGTTCACGTACGGAGGACCCCACGAAGGAAGGGATAATAGACTCAGATGGTGAGGTCCTGGCTAGAGGCAGAGGAGCATACAAATGTGAGCAAAAGACTTTGATGGCCTATGGTAAACTTCAAATAACAATTGATCAAGGTTTAGCTACTCTCTTTTCCCCTGTATAGAATTGTTTTTACTCTTTATTCAACCATCTCTTACTATAGATCCACAAACCTTTGCTACCAAAAAAGGAACAAGAAAAAAGTTTTATTTGTATACTGTTCTTCACTACTTTGTACATTATACTTTGTACATTATTTATAAAGAAGAAAAAAAAGGGATGGAATAAAAGACTTATTCTTGGAAAGCTGCTCCACTAAGAAATGACTTCCCCTTACTCCAATAACATTCCATTGCATTTAATATTTTGCTTGTCTTTATGTTCTTAAATATATATATAGACACTAGTAAAATGAAAGAAAAAAACATTATATCAGGGTTTGACATAATAACCTATAAGCAAACCTATTCGGTCTAAATTAAGCCGAATTGAGTCAAAATTTATGTTTTATAGGTCCAAATATGTTGGTTTTAGTTTTGAAAATACAAAAATTGATATGTGTTGGGTAGGTTAATGCTTTAAAATTTGTAAAGTTATATTTAACCGAATCGACTTACATATTATTAATGCATATTTATTTTTTAATTTTATATATTATAATACTTATATCATATATCTTTAAAATTATTTAATTTTAGTTAAATTTTTATCATTTGAGAATGTAAAATAACTTATGTTATTCTTCTCTTATATTTATTTTTAAAAAAAAGTTTATTGTAACTAATAAAATATCTAAAAATTGATCCATAATTATAGTTTAAATATTAATATATGATTTTTTTAATTGTTGTTAATTGAACAATAAATCTTTATTTATTAACTTAACATTAATATAAAGTAAAGTTATTTAAATTCATTTAAAAAATAAATGTCAATCGCAAATCAACCTATCAAGTTAGTATAAATAGGTTGGTCAAATATTCTCTATCTAACATTTATAAGTTGGTTTTGTTTTTTGATTTAAAAAATTGATATAAATAGATTTGATTAGTATTTTAAGTTAAAACTAACCAAAATAGAATTGCGTCCACCCTTTACTATGTATATTTATGTTACCATATAATTAAAATAAACAATAATACACCAAAATTACATTAGTTCTAAAACAATATAATATTTTTTTAACTATACTTTTTCAAGTTTTATGATTTCTTAGAATATGGATTCAAAAATTCACAAATACAAATAATTATTTGAATTTTAGGATACTAAAGATATTGAGAACACAATAATATGTATACAGTATTGTAAAATACAATCTTTAAAAAAACTCGAGTGTGAATGATAACTTTAAACAAGAATATCACAAAATCAAAATCCTAAAACAATAATATTATCGTTCACAAAGAAAGAAAACAATCAAATTTAGAATCAAGATAGATTTTGTTTTTTGAAAATGCAGAAAAGGATTAATTTTTTTTTATATCAAAATCTCAAACGAAAATAGATGACATATTTCTAGCAATCAAAGCTTGGATACCAAATGATGCGGACTTTCTAGGCAAAAACCTTAGGAACCCACGAATTTAAAGTAATAGGAACAATCAATTTGCTAGGAACGTGTTGAAAATGATTGGATTAGAACCCCAAGGAAACAAATTCTTAAAACCTTAAAACGCCACAAATGATGATCACTCATTTTGATAAGTTAAATTCAAGAATTCAATCAAGAATACAAGAAGTCAAAGCAATAAGCTTTATGAAATAAACTTTTATTAATGAAATATAGTATGCCTTCAAATTACATAGTGGCTTCTTTTTATAAGCAAAAAACCTTCATGAAAAACCCAAGACATCAATTCACCCTAAAGAAAACACTAGGCTCCAATTCAATCCCTAAAGAAAACAATAAACAAAATGGATTTTGTTTATTGGTGGATTGAGCCTAATCCAACCTTAAGAAAATAAAAGACTAAAATACTTATGATAAATAAAACATAAAAGGTCCAAAATTAACTAAAACAAAAATTACTTCCTAAATCAATCATTGTTTTCAATTTGATCTTTCAAATCTATCCCTTACATAAAAAGGTAATAGATCATCCTTGGTGAAGCTTTGAAATCATCAAATTTAGATTTAGAATCTTATAGCATAGCTTCTTTGTATTGCACTTTCATTATCAAGCCTTGCAAAGCTTCCTTCATCCTCTTTGTTTTTGCCCTAGTCATTGAATTGCCAATTCCATGCAAAGGATTTTAAGAATATTTGGAAACAACAACTTGGTCAACACCTTATCTCCATTATAGTCTTAAGAGTAAAAAAGAATATAAAAGTTTCTTCCCCACAATGTTTTTTTTGTACTTTTGTACATCTCATGTGGAAGCCAAAGGGTGATCCCAATCAGTAAAAAGTCTTATAAGGTAAGCCCAATAAGTACCAAGTAATCAAATAAATATAACCATAAGATAATTATCTTAAAAAGATAAAAGCCCAACAATTATCATTTAATTATCCTTTAATTATATTTAAGAGATAATTAAAGATAAATGTCTACAAAGTTATAACAAGTCAATCCTATCCCAACAAGGGATAACCACCAAGTTAATTGTTTCTTATGTATACTCATATATGTACACAATCAAAAGAAAGTTGAATCTCATAATAGAGAATCACATTTAAACACTCTCTTTTCTTATAATCTTATAGCAAGACCGTATATCTTCTCTAAACATTCTCATATTGTTACTAACTTAAGCATCAAATGAACAAAGACTACCTACACACACAGTGATCTGTGGTCCTAGTAGTTTATTCATCTCGTAAACCCATGAAGGACAATCCTACCTGGTGTTGATAAAAATTGGTATCAATATCTAGTGTTAATTATGAGAAAGAAATGCATTCTACTTAGCTGAAAAATAAAAAAATGTAAGACTTACATTTTTTTATTTTTCAGCTAAGTTCTTAATCTGCCAAAAATTAAAGATCTTTAAAAAGAGGTCGTAGAGCAACAAATTCTTTTGAAAAGAAAACCTCACAGTCAATTGGTCCATCATTGTTACCTACCTAACTTTGTACTTTTAAGAGAGGTCATGGAATAGACAACTAGTTCCACCATTCATACTCTAACCAACAATTAGATGGTATAGTCTGCCAACTAGTAGGCCATTCATCCACTAGTCCTTCCAATTCCTTCTCAGCTTTCCAAAAATGTAGATGTTTCACTTGGACTTATCTGCCTACAATAGACACAACAAGTATAGAAGGCAAGGTGAGCATAGGCCTGAGCCCTCTTAAACATGATGGAAACTATACTCTAGGTTATAATATTGCGCCTACCAGAACTACTAGCTTCTGGACCAATTATCATCCCAGAAAACATCCCTACGACATCCTCCAATGCCTAGAGTGTACAAGGTAATATGATCATTTACAACAAGACATGAGTTCTACGATCGGCTAAACTTCATCTACCCATACCAATCAAAGCCATCTAACCTTGGATGCCAAATCATAATCCCACTGATCTTTTTTCCTTTGACATGTTATGGCCAACCGAAGAGGCTACTATATATCGCAATTTACGTTATCACCTCAAGGAACATTAGCGGGGACACACTATATCCAAGCTAGCCATATTGACCAAGAAACCTCAATGGTCAATGATAGCCTTAAGATCCAACTTTTGGATGAAGCACCAACTGTCCTTTGTCCTACCATTGATCGACTCACTAAACAATTAAAAAAGGTCTAACATAGGTTGAATCGAGGTAAACTCATAGACCTAGTAGTCTCTATTGATTCCCCATTCATCCTAGAGATCATGGACATTCCACTTTCTAATAAGTTCAAGTTGTCTAACACAGGCACATATGATGGTACAAAAGACTTGCACCTAGACGTGGGTTATCTAAAACCTATAATCATATCCCTAGTTTTAAGTAAAGAAAATTTTGAAAATCTATAAGGCATGTTTGAAAAAGTATAGGTAGACAACATTGTCCTACCTGTAAGTTTGATTAACTTAATGATGTTGAGACATTGAGTTTACTTAAAATGAAATCTCCTAAGTTATGTCTTGTTAAGACGTTAAACTAAGCACTGGTTGGAAGACAACCTATCATTTTAGGTAATTTCTTTTATTTGTTTAATTTATTTTAGTTTAATTGCATGTGAATAATTTTAGAATTGTTAAAACTAAAAATATTTGTTGACATATTAAAAGTTCACAGCAATCTACCTGTGTGAATATTAATGACAAATATGATAGATGCACTTGCATTTTTCCATCACTACTTGTATATTCTCATGAAATAGGTAACTTTTCTTCTCTTTTCTCTTAATCTTTAATTTATAATTATTACATTGAGGACAATGTAAGTTCTAGGTTGAAGGTGGTGAAAAGTTACTATGTTTAATTTCAAAAAAATTAACAATTTTTGAATTTTTAAGTTCACATTTTAATTTTTATTGTGTTTGATTTTATTTTCTTTGGGTGATTTAGGAATTTTTAGAATTTTAGGATTAGTTTTAAAAAATTTGCTACAAAAAATTATTTTTTTTTAAATCAAATTTAAGTAAATAGTTAAATCTTTTGGATTGTTAGATTAATTTTTGAAAACATATCATAGAGTATATGGTAATTAGTTAGTTTTTGTCATGACTAGTATTTCTTGATAAGGTGTGGAAATTATATTAATCCCAAAATTAGTATTTAGGAATCAAATAGTGGAGACTAATCTTGTGAGATATAATTTGAGCCTAATTTTCTTTATTTTGAGTGAAATATATGTTTTCTACTCCAAACACATTTCTTATTTCTTCAAATTATTAGATGATCTCTATAGCATTGAATGTTTGGATTTTTACATTTTAATGAAGTCTTATATATTTATTTTTCATTTACTTATATTAAATTATTTAAGTAGAAATTAATAGTGTCTTTCTAACTTCTATTAAAAAAAAGATATATCTAGGGTTACCTTTACAAATACAAATAGAAAAGTCAAATATTTACCACTCACCTTACCATATAAAAAATGTACAATTTGTACATGAGTCCACTTTAAAAAAATATATTCTCTTATTAAAAATATAAAGAACCCAAAATTCAAGAAAATTTGGGTTAAGGAAGATTATTTTTTTCTAACTATCTGACCGTCTTTTTTTGTTTCACCTAGGTACTTTTGTTTGAGTGGTTAAATAATTCAACGTGAGCAATTCCATAATGTTGCATTTATTTTATTTCTTTTTCTTTATAACATTTAAAAAAAATTGTCAAGTTGAATCTTTTTTGGCCACCGATGTATTGGAATTATTCAACTCTTACACACATACAACCTTGTCTTTAGTAACTTAACTCATTTTGATATTTATTGTATAAATGATTCTGTAATTTTGACGTGTACACACACATATAATTTAAATATGATGATTGATGTTGACATGAATCTATTCACATATTCAAGAATATACATGTATATTATTCTTGGAAGATTCTAGGACTTCAACTAATTTTGATAAAATTATGTTGAGTTATATTTTTTATTTTTTAAAATTTTGTTAAAAGAGACACCTTGTATTGAGAGGGCTACCTACTGTGATGTGTAAGCTATCATAGTTAGTAGAGAGGATTATCACACTAGTGTAAAAACCATCATGCTAGGTTTATGGCTCGTGGATGTAAAAGAAAATTAAAAAAGTTGTGGAAAAAGCTATTACTTATAAAAAATGTACTTGGAATGCACAAAGAAAAGGAGCCAATAATGGTTAAAAATAACTAAATAATCATGTGTGTCATTTATAAAATAAAAATTTTAAATCCTCTCTTAATAGATATTTTTTTGTGAGATTGAAGATTTGATAGCAATTTTACATAATAGGTAACGATTTTTCCTTGAGTCTTTCTTGATTGATCATAAATAACTTAATTGGTATATTTGTAGAGTTCAAACATTTATACTACTTTTAAGTAAATGTTAATATTTCATTATATGTGCTAGGTGTGCTTGTGTGCTTCTTCTGTTCTATTTGTTTATTTATACAATAGATAATCAAAATTTGAGTAAAAAATGATTTCTTAATTGATTATGTGCTTGTTTATGATTAAATGATTTTATTACCTTATGTAACTATTTATAAAAAATCATATTTTAAATTGTTTATCTTCTCCTTATTTATTAACTATTTAATTGGTTTTACACTTTGTGAGTCATAGGACTTAGAGAAAATTTAAATCACATTGCACTTTTCATTGATCTTTTTTTACATTGTCCATTTACTTTTAAGGAAGTTTAGCTTTATGACATCATTGCATGCATTTATTTCCGGTTATTCTTAAGTTTGTAATTTCTCTAATGTTTTTTCCTTTTCTTATGTCAAAAAGGGGAAGTAGTTATCATGATTATCATGTTTTCAAGTTTTATTATGGGCTAGACTAATGTGAAACCAATATACAATGAAGCTTCCAATCCAAGTTTTTCTATGCTTTATCTATGTGACAAGCTTATCCAATTGCAGAGAAGATGATACCATCAGATCATAAGATAGTTTTACTATAGAATCTAGGACATCAATGTATGTTTACTTTATTCCTATAAGTGTCATGTGGTAAGAGAGAGATTTTACCACACAAAATTCCAAAAGGTATAAGGATAATGAGAGTTGGTTATTTTCATAGGTAACACTTTTATTTGTAATCTTATATTTAAGCTTGCTATCAAGTCCATCAAGAATGTAAGTCTTTCAAGAAAATATGAAGAAATGCTTGAATTCTAGATATCTGTAATTCAGATATATCTTTTCAATTATCACATATAGAATTTCATATATGTTTACCTATAATATTACATGATATAGATATCAATCTTTTTAGATAGAGGGATTGATCATCCTAGTAGACAAATCGATTTGTAATTGATCACACTTCAATGCTCTACTCCTTACAAAAAAATGAACATACCTAAATATATAAAGAGATTGATCTCCCTTTTAGATGGATTGATGCCCTATGTTACGTAAGCGTAACTTATATTTGAGTGAGAGGGAACGATCCTGCTAATAGAAACTGACGTGCTTCGTTCACTCTGATTCATTTTTTAATCATAATCAATATCCAACTAACTATATATAGAATTGTGTCACATTAGATGTGTGACATTTTGGCTCTAGGTTTTTTATATATACGTCATTCTTTTCTCATAATTATACACATAATTATAGAGCAGATTTTAGGAGTATAAGGTTTAACAATTATGTTTCTTTTCTCCCTTACTCATTTTAATTAGATTGAACTTCATCTCTTTATATATTTATATATATGATTATGCTGGTATAAATTTGAGCTTATTTGTTTCTAATTTTTCTAGTTCATATAGTTTTTTCTTGATTAGGATTATGCATATTTAAATCAAATAATTATATGAGTGATCATGATTATTGAAATTTAATTATTAAATTTCAAAGAAGCTATTTTTATTGAACTTGTGATTAATCTACTTGCTCTAGAAATTGCTAGTTGATTTAATTTAATTGATACATGATTTTAACCATATAATTAGGATTATTCATTATTAAACTCATTATAGAAAACACACAAACAATTGTATTTTTTATACAAACCTTAGTTAAAATATTGTTTCATGAATGTGTCTGATTGGCGATGAGTTTATTAGAATGTTGGTATGGATACCACTCATGCTAATCTTAGAAACTATGAAAATAGAATATGGGCTCATAAGTTAGGTACATTGGAACAATATCATAGTGATGGTAGCATAAGATCGAGTTTGTATTGAACATTTGGTTTTCATAGTGTAAAATTGGGTAGTTCGGTGGACATATGGTTATCCTTTTAAGTCATAATTGTGACCTAAGTTGTTTTCACCTAAAAATATCGTGTGTTATTTTTTAATTTTTACATTTTATTATTTACATGTGATTGCATGTTTGATCCTATTTTTAGGTTATTAATCTATAAATTGGTAAATTTTAAAAATAAACTATTCACCCTTCTCGATTTATTAAGTCTGTATTATAAACTTTCAAGAATAATCATTTAGGGTAAAATTTATGAACAAATATTTGAATAATAATATAAAATAGTAGTTATATTGAATTAGGAAATAATAAAAATCTCATGAAATCAATTTTTTATGATTAGATTTAGTAATCTATTGGGATTACAAATGTCATGATTTTCATGAATTTTAACGTCATATCATAGTATCATCTGATTGAACAAAAAAACCTTTAAGTCTCACCTAAAAAAAAGAGAAGAAAAGAAAACAAAGTGTCAGAATTGATGAAAATATAGTATACTAGAAGAAGAAAAAATTAAAAGAGTAACTTTATTGTTTTTTCCTTTTTTAAAATATGATTTATTTAAAAATGTTGTTTTTAAACATTTTTTGTTAAACGATAATTTGCATCATAAATCCAAATTAGGTTATTTTCATATATGTAACTAAGTATTTTAGCACTATATTAGAGAGAGATGATTGTTGTTTTAAACATTGAAGAATTTAAAATATTAACTTTCAAAAATATAACTTTTATTTATAAGAAAAATATTGAAATTTTATTAGCTCTTATTTGTAAAAATATGATATACAAAATATAAATTTTTATATAATGTTCATAAAAATTATCAAAATTTTAAATATATCATACGTTTGAAATGTAAATAGCTTTTAGAAGTAATTAAATTATACAAATAATAATATTAATAATGCATAAATGTTATTAAAAAAACGTTAGTTATAAACCAATTTTGAAGGGCACTTTAAGGGTCCATTTGATTAATGATTTAAAAATAAAGAATATAATATAAAAATTATTTAATATTTAAATTTTTAAAATTATTTAAATTTAAGCTGGTGTCTATTATTAAATCTAAAAATTATTTTTTAGATATTAATTAGTTTATATAAGGTATGGAGTTTGAGTTCAAACCTTATATATGTTAAAGTAAATTACATAACATTGTGTAGAAAAAAGAACAAATAACTCTACACAAAAGAGCTCTCTAGTTTGTATTATTTTCTTCATGTTTTCATTACAATTGTATAGCTATTTATAATGAAATTTTACTCCTTCAATTACTCTTTAAATTAAACATTCCTTGATTTACTCCTTCAATTAAGGATTCCTTGTTTTATTCCTTTAATTAAGGATTTCTTGTTTTACTCCTTGAATTAAGCTCATTGTTTTATTTCTTGAATTAAGCTCCTTTTTTTATTTCTTGAATTAAGCTCCTTGTTTTATTCCTTGAATTAAGGATTAATATTCAATACTTCCCCTCAAGCTGGATCCAGAAGGCTTATGGATCCAAGCTTGGACAAAAGTCGTTGAAACTGATGAGAAGCCAAGGGCTTGGTGAAGATGTCAGCCAGTTGGTCGAAACTTCTTGTATAATGTGTCTGAATCACCTGTGATGGAACTTGTTCACGAACATAATGACAATCAAATTCAATGTGTTTTTTCCTCTCGTGAAACAATGGGTTTTATGCTATATGCATGGCTGCCTGATTGTCACAAAATAAGGACATAGGAAAAGTTGTAGGAACACTTAAATCACACAGAAGACCTTTAAGCCATATCAACTCACACGCAGTTGAAGCCATTGCACGATACTCAGCTTCAACACTTGATCTGGCGATGATAGTTTGCTTCTTACTCTTCCATGTGACCAAGTTTCCACCGAAAAATGTACAGTAACTAGTGGTGGACTTGCGATCGATTGCATTCCCTACCCAATCAGCATCATAATACCCCATGATTTATGTGTTTTCATTCTTCTTCATGATGATACCACGACCCACTGATCCTTTTAAGTAGCGTAAAATCCTTTTAACAAGGGTCAAATACTCAAGTGTCGGGGAGTGCATGAATTGGCTCACAATACTTACAGAATATGTGATGTCAGGTCTGGTGATTGTTAGGTAGATCAACTTACCAACCAGCCGCTGGTAATAACTTATATCCGTGAGTGGTGATAAGAATCAAATTATTGCATTTTTGTTATTATTTAAATGTTGATATTTGTGTGAAAATTGCGTTTATTTGATTATTTAATCCACAAATGTCATTTCATGGGTATTTCGTGTTTAAAGTGCAATTTCAGGAAAAATCATGATTTTGGAGAAGTTTGGGACAAAGTTCAATGATCGGGATTGAATGAAAATAAAAAGAAAACAAAGTTTCAAAATTTAGAACTCCCGCCGCCGACTAGATTATTCTCGCCGCCGGCGAAAATCCTACGGAAAGTTGGGAGAAAATCTTCCCGAGAGCACAAATTTTGGCAAATTCATCTCACCGCCGGCCAAATGCATCTAGCTGCCGGTCACATTAATTTGGCCGCCAGCCAAAATCAGAAAAACCAAAAAAATTATTTTCCAAAAATCTCGCCGCGGCAAGAATAATGTCGCCGTCGGTGAGTTTTGGTCTGAAAACACATTTTTTTGGTTGTTTTGTTCCAAAATTACCCCCAAAACCCTAGATCTATATATACAATATGATGGAGAAAGGGGACACGGCAGAAAGAGGAGTTCAAAGACATTTTTGGAGGAGAAAAGGCAATTTTGGAGAGAAAGTTTGGAGAAACTTGAAGGATCATCACCATTGTTGCTACCTAGTCTTCATCTTCAAGAGTTCTTCATCTCTTCTCCTTAGCTTTCATATTCTGCATTTTATTTAGATTTTTTATTCATGGATTCAATTGAGATAATGGTTGTTCTTATTTCCGTTATGAACTAATTCGTTTTTGCTAAGGCTATGATGTAGTTAAATCAAGGAAATCTGATTTCTTTTGTTATTGTTATATGAATTCATTGTTTTCAAGTTGAGTATTTATTTCCATGCTTAATGCTTTTAAATTTTTGATCATGATTTAGATGATTTGTTGCATTATATTGAGACCGAGAGGAGATGTGTAATGAATGCTTCTTGTGATAAAGACCGTATGTTGAATGCGAGTTTGACACCTAATGCATGATGTATGTGGTTATTCTAGAAATTCCATAAATCGTAATGTGTTTATTTGTGATTAAATCTTCATAGAAATATAGTTGGTTTTCATTGATAAGTAATTCTAATATAACTTGAGAGAGAGTATTAGATAAGTTTGGGTTTCTCAACCATCACTTTTAGCTTTGATTCTCATATAACATGACTTGAAATCGGATTGAATTGATTTAGCGAAATCAAATGCCTTAGCGTTTTTAATCATTTGTGAACAACATTAAATTTTGTTATTTGCATTTAGTTTTATGTTAATTTGCTTTTAAACAATTTCAACAATTCGGTTTTCAAATAAAATTAGGGTTAGTCAATATCGGTACTTAGTAACGTCATTCCTTGTGGGTTCGATATCCGTACTTTTTGTACACTTTATTACTTGAACGATTCGTACACTTGTGAAAATACGCATCAAGTTTTTGGCGTCGTTGCCGAGGAATGGTTTGATTTTATTAATATTGATACTACCTAATCTTAGTTTTAATTTGAAGTTAATTTTCTTTATCATTGTTTCATTTTTAATTTTATTTATTTTGCTATTTTATTTTATTTATCATAAAAAAAAGAAGGGTAACTTTGTGTTATTTTTGTGCTAGTTGATTTTCTAGTTGTAGGATTTTTGTATGAGACGTACAAGAAGCCTTAACCTTCTTCCATTTGATCCCGAGATTGATTGAACATATAGGCGTCTAAATCGAGAGAGAAGGCGTTCAACCTCAGGTCCTAATAGACAATCAGCCATGAATCTACCATTTGTTGAGGGAGGTGGAAATCGTAGAGCCTTGAGGGATTATGCTGCGCCTAATGTTGCTGGAACTACTTTGGGTATAAGGAGGCCAACTATTCAAGCCAATAACTTTGAGATAAAACCATCCTTTATCCAAATGGTTCAAACAAATCAGTTTGGGGGAATGTCAAAGGATGATCCAAATGCACATATTGCTTACTTTCTGGAGGCGTGTGATCTTTACAAGATAAATGGTGTGTCTGAAGATGCTGTAAGATTGAGGGTTTTTCCTTTTTCACTTAGGGATAAAGCCAAGGAGTGGCTAAACTCATTACCACCAGGATCAATTACAACATGGAATGAATTGGTTCAGAAATTCTTATCCAATTCTTTCCTCCTGCTAAGACGGAAAAATTGAGGAATGAAATCACATCTTTTACACAGTATGACCAAGAATCATTGTATGAAGTTTGGGAAAGATTCAAAGAAATGTTGAGGAAGTGCCCACATCATGGTATACCAATTTGGCTACAAGTCTCTACATTTTATAATGGGTTGGTTTCAAATTATCGTGCAAAGATTGATGCTACAGCTGGAGGGTCTTTAATGGGAAAAACACCGGAGGATGCTCATGAGTTGTTAGAGATTATGGCAGAAAACAACAATCAGTGGCATTCAGATCGGGTAATTGCAAAAAGACCAGTAGCAGTGCATGAAATTGATTCAATGAATGCTTTGTGGGCTCAAGTTGTTGTTCTTTCAAGAAAGATGGATTCTTTGTCCTCCAAATTTGAATCCAAACAAACTGCACAATGTGATTTATGTGGTGGAAATCATGCTAGTATCGAGTGCCAAGTTGGAAATCCATTTGCTTCACCAAATGCTGAGCAAGCAAATTATGTTTCAAATTTCCAAAAACCTCAACATAACCTATATTCGAACACCTATAATCCAGGTTCGAGGAATCATCCAAATTTGTCATGGGGAAATAACCAAGGGGGATTCAAACCGTTATCATCTTCCTACCAACCCAAGAAAAAAAACAAACAGATTTGGAAGAAATTTTGGGAAATTTCATTGAGGAGACAAGAGCAAATTTCAGAAATCAAGAGGCAATCAACAGAGACATCCAAAACCAACTGGGGCAGCTTTCAAAGCAGATTGCAGAAAGGTCTCAAGGATCGCTACCTAGTGACACAATAAATCCCAAAGAGCATGTAAAGGCTATCACATTGAGAAGTGGTAAAGAACTTGAATGGAAGAGGAAATCAGAGAAAAAGATGGAAGAATCTAAAGAAAAGCCATCAAGATCCCAAGATATTCAACCTTCCCCATATGCGAAATATGAGCCTTCTATCCCATATCCTCAAATATTGAATAAGAAAAAGCTTGATAATCAATTTGATAAATTTCTAGATATTTTTAAGAAATTGCATATTAACATTCCTTTTGCAGAGATGTTGGAACAAATGCCCAAGTATGCAAAATTCATGAAGGAAATTCTATCAAAGAAGAGGAAGCTGGGAGATTATGAAACTGTCATGCTAAATGAGGAGTGCAGTGCAGTTCTTCAAAGAAAACTACCACAGAAATTTAAAGACCCAGGGAGTTTTACTATACCTTGTACTATAAGAAGTTGCAATTTTGATAAAGTCCTATGTGATTTAGGAGCAAGCATTAATTTGATGCCACTTTCTGTTTTCAGGAAACTAGGTCTGGGAAAAGTGAAGCCCACTTCAATCTCTTTACAATTAGTGGATCGATCGGTGAAATATCCTCTAGGGGTAATTGAGGATGTTTTAATTAAAGTCGACAAATTTATTTTCACTGTAGATTTTGTGGTGCTTGACATGGGGGAAGATAGAGAGATACCATTGATATTGGGGAGACCGTTCCTTGCAACTGGAAGAACATTGATTGATGTTCAGCAAGGAAAGCTCATTCTACGGGTGCAAGATGAACAAGTAACTTTTGATGTTTTTGAATAAATAAAAGTTCCAAGTGATGTACATTCTTGTTTTCAAATTAACACTCTTGACGGGTTAATCTCAGAAAATTTTGAGGATAGAACTCCATTGCTACCACTAGAAGCTTGCCTTGTGAAATCTGCAACAATTGAGGAGGAACATGAGGGGACGAGACAATGTTCTGAATTACTGGCAGCACCTAATGAATATTTATGCAGTGATGAAACATTTAAGGAGTTGGGAACAAATGAAACTCCAACCTCAGTGGTAAAGAATGGAGCCAACAAGATTGAGCTAAAGCCAATGTCATCCCATCTAAAAAAAATCTTACGTTTACCGCCAGAGAGGGTAGTTTCACCGCCGGTGGAAAGGAGATCTCTCTTTCCTTTCTTAGATTGAGGACAATGTAAGGTTTTGGTTGGGGGTGCAATAAACGGTAAATCTTTTCTTCCCTTCATTTTTATTAGTTTTGTTTGTGTGTTTATTTGTGTTTAATTTTGATTTTCCATTTATTTTTCTGCATTTTGATTTAATTTCTTTTATTTGTTTATTGTCTTATTTCTATTTTTATTTTTATTTTATTTTATTTGCATTTTACTTATTTTAATTTGCACGTTGATGATAATAATGTGATTGTGATAACACGTAGCTTTTAGAAAACATTAAATTTTGCTTCGGTTTAAAGATAATTTCAAATGTTGATTTTACTTAGTTGGTGACTTTTTTTGGTATGTGGTATGATTTGGTTGATTAGTCTAAATGCTTAGAGAAGTCTTATGTGCGAATTTTTCATGGATATTTTTGTGATCTCAACAAACTCTAGAACTCATTTGAAAACCTCTTGAGGCAAAATAATTTGGAATTGCACTGTTTAGGATATGATGTTGGCCATTTTTGGATCGATTGTGCTAGTTTAAGCCTACCTTGTTATCCTTATATCACTAGTTACCTCTTTGAGCCTATTTAAATATATTGTTAGCCTTACTTTTCTTTTTTTTTATCTTCTATAACCTACCTTTTATTGAGCCAATATATATATATATATATAATTCCTACCTTATTTGTTAAGAGCACTTAATTTTGAACACAAACTTTTCAAGAGCAATTGGAGAAATCTTCCACATATATTGGAAGAAATTGGTTGGGGGTTATGTCTTTTCAAGAATGATTGGAGTAAGGATGAAAAAAAACTATATTGGAAGAAAGTGGTTGGCTTTTCAAGAGCAATTGAGTAAAAAAAAAAAAGAAGAAGAAGATATATATGAAAAGAAAGTGGTTGGCTTTTCAAGAACAATTGGAGTAAAAAAAGAAGAAGAAGAAGAAGAAGAAGAAAGCCTTCACATTTTAATGAATAAAAGAGTGTTAGTGATGGATGTACTGAGGAGAAAGATTGAGGAAGAATTTTGTTTATCTTTGGAAAAATGGGTTATGTTCGGAAGAAACAATTTGGGTTAAATGGTGTTACTCTTTTACTTAATTGGTTGTGTTTAATCTAATAAGTGCCCTTATTTGTATTTTGACACTTCCTGTTCTTTCTTAACCAAATACCTAAGCCTAACAATACAACCTCGTAAAGTCCTATTGATCCGAAGTGGTGTATTTTTCTTCATTAATGGAGAGAGGTTTGAAAAGTGAGCCTATGGAGTTTGAGATTTCACCTTTTTGTTTGTGGATGTTGTGCATAATATTATCTGGGCATTATGGCTATTGGTTTGTGGTTTGATGGATGTTTAAGAGTCAATAACAAAAGTGAATTTGGCATTTGAGATTTCTTAAAGCTTAGGTGACATTTAATTATTCTATATGTTAGTGTTATTTACAATTTTTCAGACATTTGTGCAAATTATTTGTTATGTGATTTTATTGTTTTATGTTAGGATAGTTATAGGTAAGATGTTTATGGGTATCATCACTGGAAGCCCTCACGAGACTACAACTCGTCCTACTAGGGCCGCCTAGAGGTTTAAAGGCTTATTGCATACGCTTAATGTAATGTTGTAAATAGAATAAATTTCCTTTGAATTTTTATTTTAATGCCTCCTTTGAAATTATTCATAGATCGCTTTTCTTGCTAGAGACTAGCAAGAAGCTGGTTGGGGGTTGTTGATAAGAGTCAAATTATTGCATTTTTGTTATTATTTAAATGTTGATATTTGTGTGAAAATTGCGTTTATTTGATTATTTAATCCACAAATGTCATTTCACGGGTATTTCATGTTTAAAGTGCAATTTCAGGTAAAATCATGATTTTGGAGAAGTTTGGGACAAAGTTCAATGATCAGGATTGAATGAAAATAAAAAAAAACAAAGTTTCAAAATTTAGAACTCCTGCCGCCGGCTAGATTATTCTCGCCGTCGGCGAAAATCTTCCCGAGAGCACAAATTTTGGCAAATTCATCTCGCCGCCGGCCAAATGCATCTAGCCGCCGGCCAAAATCGGAAAACCAAAAAAATTATTTTCCAGAAATCTCGCCGCGGCGAGAATAATGTTGTCGCCGGCGAGTTTCGTCCGAAAACACATTTTTGTGTTGTTTTGTTCCAAAATTGCCCCCCAAACCCTAGATTTATATATACAATATGATGGAGAAAGAGGGGGAGGGTAGAGAGAGCAGATCTAAGTTATTTTTGGAGGAGAAAAGGAAATTTTGGAGAGAAAGGTTGGAGAAGCTTGAAGGATCATCACCATTGTTGCTACCAAGTCTTCATCTTCAAGAGTTTTTCATCTCTTCTCCTTAGCTTTTATTTTCTGCATTTTATTCAGATTGTTTGTTCATGGATTCAATTGAGACTATGTTTGTTCTTATTTCTGTTATGAACTAATTCATTTTTGCTAAGGTTATGATGTAGTTAAATCAAGGAAATCTGATTTCTTTTGTTATTGTTATATGAATTCATTGTTTTCAAGTTGAGTATTTATTTCCATGGTTAATGCTTTTAAATTTCTGATCAAGATTTAGATGATTTGTTGCATTATATTGAGACCGAGAGGAGATGTGTAATGAATGCTTCTTGTGATAAATACTGTATGTTGAATGCGAGTTTGACACCTAATGCATGATGTATGTGGTTATTCTAGAAATTCCATAAATCGTAATGTGCTTATTTGTGATTAAATCTTCATAGAAATATAGTTGGTTTTCATTGATAAGTAATTCTAATATAACTTGAGAGAGAGTATTAGATAAGTTTGGGTTTTTGAACCATCACTTTTAGCTTTGATTCTCATATAACATGACTTGAAATCGGATTGAATTGATTTAGCGAAATCAAATGCCTTAGCGTTTTTAATCATTTGTGAACAACATTAAATTTTGTTATTTGCATTTAGTTTTATGTTAATTTGCTTTTAAACAATTTCAACAATTCGGTTTTCAAATAAAATTAGGGTTAGTCAATTTCGGTACTTAGTAACGTCATTCCTTATGGGTTCGATATTCGTACTTTTTGTACACTTTATTACTTGAACGATTCATACACTTGTGAAAATACGCATCAAGTGGCGTGCCCTTTAAGCTAGGTTTGAGCTTGCTGTCAAAAGGGGTAATGGCTGGTTTAGCATCGCTCATGTTAGCTTCCTTGAGCAAATCTAGGACATATTTTCTTTGGTTAAGAAAGAATCCCTTGTGCGAGGTTGCCATTTCTATACCAAGAAAGTACTTCAATATCCCAAGGTCTTTAATTGCAAACCTTTGTCTGAGGGACTGTTTAAGGTTGAAAATCTCGTCAGCATTATCACCTGTAATTATCAGATCATCTACATAAATCAGCACAACCAATTTTCCCATAGATCCTGTGCGAACAAATAGTGATTAATTGGCATTGTTGCTTTTGAAACCAACACTAGTGAGAACTGAGCTTAGCTTGGCATACCAAGCTCGTGGGGACTGTTTCAAACCATAAATGGATTTGTGCAATTTGCACACTAAATCTAGTTCATTTCTTTGAGGATGCCCGGGTGGCAATTTCATATAGACTTCTTCTTTGAGATCACCATGCAAGAATGCATTCTTCACATCCATTTGGTACATGGACCACCCCTTGTTTACAGCCACGGACAGTAGCACTCTTACTGTGTTCATTTTTGCAACAGGTGTAAATGTTTCTTTGTAATCCACCTCGAATGTTTGAGTGAATCCCCGAGCCACCAATCTTGCTTTATACCTCTCAATTGATCCATCTGACTTGAATTTGAGCTTATAGATCCATTTGCAACCCATGACTTTCTTGCCTTTTGGAAGTTTGGCGATGCTCCATGTGTTGTGTTGATCTAGGGCTTTAAGTTCTTCTTGCATGGCTTCCTTTCACACCTCTTGGCTGTTGGCCTCATGAAAGTTTTGAGGCTCACTGTAACCTGATATAGTGCTGAGGAATGCGGCATGGGCTGGTGTCACTTTCTTATATGACACATAATTTGAGATAGGATACGTGGGTTTTTAGGTGACAAAGTCTTGAAGTCTTGTGGGAGGTTGCCTAACACGCATTGGATTACGTCGTGGAGCAGAAGGAGTTATCTCATACTCGTTCACATCTTGTACCATATTGTGAGGATCATCTTGATTATCACCATCTTCATGCAGTGTACCATTAAGATGAGACCCTTCATTGTTACTTTCAGTGAGAGATGCATCAATGTTGACATGGATGGGATCTTGTTTTTGTGGAGCCTCAAGTTCGATTCTTGGTAATGGAAACACATCCAAGATGCCATCCCTTAGACTTGTGATTTCATGTGACTTGCTGAAAAAAGGGTTAGTTTCATAAGATCGAACATCTTTAGACACAATTAATCTCCTAAGTAAGGGATCATAACATTTATATCCCTTTTGTGTAGATGAATAACCAAGAAAAATACATTTAGCAGCTCTAGGATCCAATTTATCTCGACGATGAGATTGGATATGTACAAAACAAATGCAGCCAAAGACTCTAAGGTGTGAGAGGTTAATTTTCCTTCCTTTCATGACCTCTAGGGGAGACTTGAAATCCAAAACTCGGTTGGGTAATCTATTGATAATGTAAGCAGCTGCCATAAGCCCTTGGGACCAAAATCTCTTTGGTACATTCATTTGTAGCATTAATGCTCTAGTTTTTTCAAGTAAGTCCCAGTTTTTGCGTTAAGCTACACCATTTTGGTGAGGTATGCCAACACAACTTGTTTGATGCATAATGCCATGAATGCTCGAATATTGTTTCATGATATGGGACATGTATTCGGTGCCATTGTCAGACCTTAAGGTTTGAATTTTAGAGGAGAAGTGATTTTTAACAAGGTTATGAAAGTCCTTAAATACTTCCATAACTTCATTCTTAGACTTTAAAAGATATAACCATATGACTCGAGAGAAATCATCAACAAAAATCACAAAATACTTATAACCATCAAAAGATTCATTAGTTAGTCCCCATACATCTGAATGAACTAGTTCAAAAACTTACTAGCCCTAGACAAGGAAGAATTAAAAGGCAATCTAGTGGCCTTAGAAAAGTGGCAAGTTTCACATGCAATTGCATCATTTCCTAAGTTTGGAAATAAAGTTGACAAAATTGGTGGAGAAGGGTGAGCTAAACGTTGATGCCACAATTGATTATCTTGGATAGGGTTAAACTTGGCTTGAAACCCTCTGGGATTGCTCTTGGATATGTAATAGAGACCATCTAAGTAAAACCCTTCACCAATCGTCTTTTTGGTGACACAATCCTGAAAAATGACATTGTGAGTAGAAAAAATGGCTAAGCAATTCAAGGTATTTGTGATTTTTCCTACAGACAGAAGTTGGAAGGGAAAGGAAGGTACATATAAAACCGCTGACTCGATTTCATCTGACATTAATTTTATTTTTTCATTTACTAAAACCTTTACATTCTCACCATTTGCAATTGAAACTTAAGAAGGATTTGCTAATTTTTCAAACTTATGAGACTTTGACACATGGTTTGTCATATGATCTGTGGCACCTGAATCTACAACCCAAAAATCATGCAACATATTTATTTTAAGAGTAGTTTTAAAGGCTTTTATGATACCTTACATATCCTCTTGTGGTATGAGTTTTGTATCTTCCAAGAAACCCACAAACTTGCCTAGAAATGTTGTCGAGTTTCCTTCTTCTATGCTATCCACACAGTCAATTCTAGCTCCTCTTGTCTTGCTTTGAAGATACAACATAAACTCATTCATGAGTTCAGTTGGATTCATTGTGAAGTTCTTGAATGGATCAAACCCATTAGAGGTAGAGGCAAAAACATGATTTGCACGGTGTGTAGTACGATTCACTTTCTGTAAACCCTTATCCTTTATAAAATCAGGTTTTAATTTTGGATGTAAAATCCAACATGTTTCCTTAACATGGCCCGTATAGTTGCAGTGTTAACACTTCAAGTTTGGATGCTTCCCTTTGTACTTCCTCTCGTTGGTTAGATAGGCTCTTGCCTCAGGTGCACTAGCCATTGTACCCTTGTTCATGACTTTCCTCCTTACTTTTTCACGTTGAATTATCGCACATACATTGGTGAAGGAAGGAAGTTCAGTATTCATGAGTATATGACATCGTATATCTTCATATGTTGAATCGAGACTGGATAGAAGTTGATATATCTTATCTTCTTCTGCTCTCTTTCGTAGCAGAGCTATATCGGTTGTATGAGGACGATATATTTCCAACTCATTCCACATGCTTTTCATGCTTCCTAAGAGTTGTACAAAAGGCTTGCCATCTTGTTGCAGATCTGAGATGTCCTTCTTTAATTGAAAAACTCGTGCAACATTGTTTTGACTACCATACATTTCCTTGACCGTCTCCCATAGTTGGTATGCAGATTCAGAATAACTGAATATTTCAGCTAATTTACGTTCCATGGAATTTAGGAGTCATGACATAACCAGTTGATCCTTACTAAGCCAAGATTCATAGGTTAGTGAGGAAACATCAGGTACTTCGATGCTTCCATTTATGAACCCCAACTTGGACCTTCCACCTAGAGCCAGAGACACTGCTCTTGACCAAGGCAAGTAATTAAACTCATTCAACAAGACTGAGCTTAATCTTTGATTTGGGTTGACATCCACCTCATGCATATTCATGAAGGAAATCACGGATGAACTTTCAGCTTCTGATCCTAGCGGCTTGTCTTCAGTCATTTCAAAGATTGTAGATGCTAAGATAATAATAAAGCAGAAGCAAGTTAATTTTCCTACTCTGATACCATGTATAAAAAAGAAGAAATAACTCTACACAAAAGAGCTCTCTAATTTGTATTATTTTCTTCATGTTTTCATTACAATTGTATAACTATTTATAATGAAATTTTATTCCTTCAATTACTCTTTAAACTTGATTTACTCCTTGAATTAAAGATTCCTTGATTTACTCCTTGAATTAAGCTCCTTGTTTTATTCCTTGAATTAAACTCATTGTTTTATTCCTTGAATTAAAGATTAATATCCAATACATTGATTCACAACCAGTTAATAGATATAACTTTTAAAAAATATGAGCTATTCTTCTTTTATAAATATAAATATTTTCATGATATATCTAAAATTTGTATTCAAAAATACTTGTATTATACAAATATTCTTTATATTTTCTATTTTTTTATTTAAAAAAAATGTTTCAAAATCTATAAAAAAATGATCCTTTAGAAATCAACAAGAAACACTAATATTCTACAAAATGATAATTTGACGAACTTAGTAATACATAAGTATTTATAATACAAGACAGAGTTGGTGATATTTTTATAAAAAAAATCAAATAATAATAAATTTGAATATTTTTTCCTTAACTTATATAAAAAACCAAAGTTTTAAACCTCGTCGTTGTTATCGTCTATTTTTTTGCTTTCTACTTATAAAGTCAAATTTGTATTATAATATTAAAAAAAATTAGATTTGTAAAATATCAATTTTTAATAAAAAAAAATACATACAATAATATTATTAAAATTATGTGTTATGGTAACACCAATACTTAAACTTTTGGTTTTTAGTAATAGGCATTTTACACTTATCATTATATTATGTGATTATGATTATGTTATTTAAAATTATATTTTTAAAATATCACTTTGTAATAAAAATATACACAATAATAATATTAAAATTATGTATTGTAATAATATCAATACTTAAATTTTGACTATAAATTTATAAAATTAGATATTTAAATATAATGTATATAATATATTAGAAATGTTTTTGAATGAAAAGTTAAGTTACATCAATAAAATTAAGTTAGATTTTTAAAAAAGTCACAGGGAATAAATTATATTTTGAATGAAAAGTTAAGTTACATCAATAAAGTTAAGATATTTAAAAATTTGTAGAAAATAAATTATAGTATAAATTTATTACCATTTGATTATTGTATCAAATAGATAAATTAATGGACTTCTTTAATATTAAGATAATGAAAAAAAATCATCTTAAGAATAGCATGTGATACACAAACTTCGATCTTTTTTTTATTTTATTTAAATTTTATATTTATAATTTATATATATATATATATATATATTTGTATTTGTATATTTCTAATTTTTTAATAATATAATTATATTCTTAATTTATTTATCAATGCATTATTTTCTATGATTTTAAGATAATTTTTTCTTAACTACAAGTAAATTTTATACTTATCAATCAATTGTTGTTTCTGAAAACTTTTTTTTATCTATATTTAGTATCTTTTTTGTATTTGCTTCTTGCTCATTTATCTTGGAAATAATTTTTCCTCTTTAGTATTGTTGATGTACTATATTCAGTCACGTTACTTTCTTGGCTCAATTATTCTAACAAACACTTTTTTCTATTTATAACAGAAATTCTTTTTATTAGTGCATATTGTTATGATATTGCATGTTTTATATCTCTTAATTAATATTGTTTTTAATTGACAAAGCGAAATGGTTTCTCTCGAAGAATTGTTACTACCGTAACTGGTCTTTTATCGTCTTTTAAAACTGCTTCTACTTATTTATTTTGCTGTTTACTGTACCTCTTTTGGTTTATGCTTACTGCAATATATTTCTCACTCTTTATTTTAGTATTGTTTTTTAAGCATTCTTTTATGTTTCATCCATACTACTTATTTCATATTCATGATTGTTGGTTTATTAATCATTTGGTTCGGTTTTGCATATTTTTTTTTAAACGTGTAATTAGCTTGTTTATCCAATTTGATTGTTTAATGGGTATCAAATTGTAATAATTTGTTTGCTGCATTTTTAATCATTCTTTCAAATGTATATTTTATTTTATTTCAGTTGCTATTCATTGATTTAATTTAACTATTCGGTTACTTCTTTTGATTTCTTTTATAATTATTATTAATTTTTCTCTAACCTTTTCTATCATCTTTTGCTATCGATACTAATTAATTTTATTTAGTTTATGTTTTCAATTATTCTGGAAGTTGTGTTTTTACGGTCTTTCTTGTAGAAATTCTTTTACTCTTTAGTATAATTTGTTTTGGTTGTATCATGTTGTGATACAATTTGTTCTACAAACTAAAATTATTATTTGATATATATCTTTTTAAGTTTGATTCTTAATAATGTAATTTTCAGAAGAAAAAAAATATGACATTTAAAATGATCAATCCATAGTCCAAAATTAAAAACGTAGTTGTGATTGTGACTGGCTCATGAGGTTACCCCAATGTCATCGATTTCAGTTTTTTTGAATCATGTTGTAGCAAAGAAAACGAAGAAGTTCAATGGCTTGAACTTCAAGAGGTATAGGGGTAAGATGATGTTTTATCTTATAACCTTGAATATGACAAGATTCTTGACTAAAAAAGTTCTCAATCAATCTGATGGTGAACATAATTTTTAGTCTACTAATGCTATTGAAGCATGGAAGCATTATTATTACTTATGTCGGAACTATAATTTGAAAAGCCTAATTGACTCCTTGTACAATGAGTATAATAAGAAGAAGATGGCTAGAGACTTGTGGGAGTCATTGGACTGAAAGTATGAAACTGAAAATGCTGATGATATTGGTGCAACCAATTGTGTTTGCTCAGACAAGAAGCTTTTTACTACCTTTAAACCTCTCAAAAATGGGGATAAACTACTTATGGAAAACTTTTATTACTTCTACTGTTGAAGGGTAAGGAAGAGTAGTACTAAAGATGACTTCTAGGAAGGATCTGATTCTGAATAATGTATTATTTGTGCTTGAGATCCTCACTTCATTGTTGATTAAACATGACTTTAGAATTTTTTTTGAGTATCATGTTGACCAAAAAAGGAATATTTGTGGGCAAGGGATGTGTATGTAATGGATTGTTTAAACTAAATGTTACAACTGTGATGCTTAAAAAAATAATAAAGTTAACTCTTCTATTTACTTGCTTGAGTCCTCCAATTTATGGCATGGTAGACTAGGTCATTTTAATTATAATACATTGTGTAAATTAATGAACTTGGACCATATACCCATTTTTCAAATTGATTCCAAACACAAGTGTGAGACTTGTGTTTAGGTAAAAATGATCAGGTCACTGTTCCATTCTATCAAAAGAACATTGAACCCTTAGATGTAATCCATAGTAATCTATATTATTTGAAATTTCTTCAAACAAGGGATGACAATAAGTATTTTATTATTTTTGTTGATGATAGCATAAAATATTACTGTGTATTTTCTTAAAAGCAAATATGATAGAGAAATTTATTCTTTCTAAAATAGAAGTTAAGAATCAACTCAACAAAAAAATCAAACACCGTTTGATGAATTTTGTACACAACACCAAATTATACATGAAATCACAGCACCTTATTCACCTTAGTAAAATAAAGTTGTTGAGCGTAAGAATTGTAACTTGAAAGAAATAATAAATGCAGAGATATTAAGTTCTAGGTTGCCACAGAACTTATATATGGGGAGAAAGTATCTTATTAGCTAACTATCTTTTAAATAAGTTACCTTAGAAAAAAGCACATAATACACTACATAAATTATTTAAAGGAACGATACCTTTTTATAAATATTTATGAGTGTGAGGGTCTTACTAAAGTAGCCATACATATACCTAAAAAGGTGAAGATAGGTCCAAAAATGATAGATTATATCTTCATTGGATATGCACATAATAGTAGTGCTCATTTTTTTCTTGTGCATGAGTCAAAGATCACAAATATATACAATTAAGAACACGATGCACCATTTTTTGAACATTATTTTCAAATAAATATCAAGGGAAATCAAGTTCATGTAAATGAACTTATAAGATTATGAATAAAGATAGTCAAAATAAAGAATCTAAACAACAGGTAAGGATGAGGTTGAGGTTGAACCTAGACATAACAAGAGGATTAAGACAAACATGTCGTATGGTTCATATTTTTTTGATATACTTACTAGAAAGTGAACCTCAAACCTATAAAGAGGTTGTGAACTCTTCTGAAGGTTCTTAATGGAAAAAGGAAACTAATAGTGAAATTGAGTTCATTTTGTAAAATCGCACTTAGGAACTAGTTGATTTACCTTCAAGTAGTAAAATATTAGGGGTCAAGTGGATTTTCACAAGAAAATATAAACTAGATGTATCAATTGAAATGTACAAGACCATTCCTATAATTAAGGGATACAAACAATGGTATGGTCTTGATAACTTTGATACTTATTCTTTTGTGAAGAGAATAACATCTATAAGGATGGTAATTGCTATCATAGCTTTGCAAAATCTTGAAATACATCAAATGAATGTAAAAGAAGTCTTTTCTAAATGGAGAGTTAGATGAAGAAATCTACATTGAATAACTTGAGGGTTTTCCAAGCCTAGGGCAAGAAGGAAGGTTCTTAAATTTGTGAAGTCTTTATATGGCTTGAAACAAGTACTAAAATAGTGACATGGAAATTTTGATAATGTCATGAGGACAAATGGTTTTAAAATCAACAAATGTGTATATGTCAAGGACATTGAAGATGGTTATGTCATCTTGTGTCTTTACGTTGATGACATGCTAATTGTGAGTAGTAATGATCAAATTCACTAAAAACATGTTGAATTCAAGGTTTGGTATAAAAATACATGGGATATGCTTATATAATTTTGGGAATTAAGATATCAAAGATATCAAGCGGTCTCATTCTAAGTCAATGTTATTATGTTGAAAAAATACTTAATAAATTCAACAATAGTGATTCTGGAATTGTGAGAATACTAATATATGTAAATCTACACCTATCTAAGAATAGAGGTGATAGTATATCTCAACTAGAATATTCTAGAGCGATAGGAAGTCTTATGTATTTGATGAGTTGTACGAGACCAGACATAGCTTACTATGTAAGTAAACTAAGTAAATAGACTAGTAATTTAAGATCTAATCACTATAAAAGTATGATAAGACTACTTAGATACTTAAGATACACACGTAATTAGGAACAACACTACACAAGATATTCAACTGTATTGTAAGGATACAATGATGCAAACTGGATATCTATGAAAGACTCAAAGACTACCAGTGGATATGCCTTCACACTAGATAGTGCAGTTGTTTTATAGAAGTCCTCTAGACGTGCATTGTTAGATCCACGATGAAATTTAAGTTCATCACTTTAAATAAGTGTGGTGAAGAAGCCAAATGGCTATGCAATTTCTTAGAGGATATTTCTAAGTGGGTGAAGCATGTGTCTACAATATGCATCTATTGTGATATATAATCAGATATTGGCATGTCACATATCAATATGTATAATGGTAAGTTAACGTATACATTATATAAATAACACCATTAAACTACTCTCAACTAGAGTTATCTCAATTAACTATGTGAAGTCAAAAGATAATATAGCAAACTCGTTAACCAAAGGATTAAATCGAGAGTTGGATGATAAGTCATTGAGGGGAATGAGACTAAAGCTCGTGAATGAATAAGGATTGCAAAGGTAACTCAACCTAGTTGACTAAAGATCCTAATATAGGTTCAAAGGGACAATATAATTGTAAAGACTTAGCAAGATTATTGTAGGGGTTTACCCTTAAGTCTATTCATATGATGAATATAGTGATATCCATAAGATATAGGATAAGTTAGGGGTTTAAATTATTCTTACAAAGAGAATATCGAGTGGAGTATGTGAGTTATTCTTTACAGATTACTCTTATATATAATAGATCACCTATGTGATAGAGGAGTGGGGCCAATTCAAAAGAAAAGTATGTAGGGAACAATTTTTTAGAGACTTTCACATAATCAAGCGTATGTTCATGGCCAAAACGAATATAATGGTGAGAATTGAATTGTGTCAAGAAAGATTCATGTGTGAAGTATGCCAGCGCTTAAATAAATACTAGAATAATTCAAGGACATTGCGTCTATTGGTCAGCCAGTAAGGTATATATACTTTCACAAGGGAAGGTTTAAAGGGTAACACTTACTAATTATATGTATGTTTTGAACTGTTAAACTCTATTTTCGTGTCAAAATTTGATTTGAATTCTCCTTCAATTTTTATTCATGTAGAGAATTATTAAAATAAATTTATGAATTAAAATTATTTTAATGAGAAATGGATGAATTTAAATTTTTTTAATTTAGAAATGCTTTTACGTTGTGTTTCCATTTTTTTCCTTACACAGTACGTTTTGCCTTTAATTTTTTGTTTGCTTTAATAGTTTTAAAGCTTTTGCTCTAGGGTTTGAATGAAGGGTATATATAAAAAATATTTTTGTATTTTTAATATAAAATTAGGTTTCGTCGATAGAGTTTAGATACGTGAAATTATATTGAGAATGAAATGTGATGTAACTTTATTACCTTTTAATCGTTGTGTTCTAAAAGATAAGTTTTTGGAGTTCTCTAACACCCATAGTGAGGGAATTTTTTTATCTTAATGAAATTTTGTGATACACAGACCTCGATCTTCCTTTTACTCTATTTAAATTTTACATTTATAATTTATATATTTTTTTATTTGTGTATTTATAATTTTTTAATAATACAATTTTATTCTTAACTTGTTTGTCTATATATTAATTCCTACATAATGATAATACCAATACTTGAATATTTGCTCTTCAACTTAACACTTTACACTTACCACTTGATTATAATGTACAATGCACTCTACACTTATAATGTTACTATAAAGTTATGACTTTTTTTTATTTGTTTCGTGTATTGATTAAATTATACTTAAATAATTTTTTATCGTCATGGCCTTTTTTTAAAAGTTAAATTTCTACTATAAAATTAAAAAAATGAATTTTTAAAGCACAATTTGTACACATTGATAATATGAAGACTTAAATTTATACTATGAGTTTATAAAGTTAGACTTTTAAATATAATGGTTAAGCTTTGTCATCTCTCTTTTTTAAAGTTAATAGATCTTAAAATTGAATTTTTCAAGTACCATTTTATACACAATAATAATATCAAAAAATTTAAATTTATACTATGAATTTAAAAAATTAAATTTTTAAAGATAATGTATATAATAATAATATCAAGACTTAAATTTACATTTTATATAGACACTATACACTTATTACATTAATATAAAGCTATGATTATGATACAAATATAAATTAATTTTATTAAATTATTATTCAAAAATTATGTTCTTGTTTTTCTTGACTAATTTATTATATTTTATTTATAAGTTTTAAATAATCGATAGGAGCGAACCATCCTAATTTATTAATAATATGAATAAATTTGAAACTTTAAAACTTTCAAGAAAAAAAAGGATATTATCCTTTTAAAAAAAGTCAAATTTCATTAGAATTAACCATAATATTAAAACTTTAATTTATGTTGTTACTTATTTTTGGACCATCATTGATACAATATTAATATATAATCATAATTTTTAATCATAATTATAAATATAATTAAACACTTAAAAACAAAAAAAAAACAAAAAACATACATGACATAATTTTTTTTTGTCTCAATTAACAAAAGATTTAGACTATACCACTAATATAAATTTGTGTATTTTTAAATAATATTTGTTGTCTAACTTATGATCACAGTTGTTGGGACACAACGTGTAAAAATGAAATAAATTCAAAATGATATCAATAGTTTAACGTGATTCACCCTTTAATTTGAACTACTTTCAAGGGACAAATTCTAAAAAATATATCTTCTATTAATAAAATTAATGGGTATAAAGTAAGAAGCAATAAAATAAATTAAGATAAATCTAAAATAATGATACACAAATGTTTCCCAAACTCACTATTTTGTCACTCTTTTTTTAGAAAAATATCCCTTTTTTTCTAAAATATTCTTTCACGCTCTCTCACACCTATAACACTATTTTTCATCAAAGGAAATTGTTCATTTGGATTTTCTTTACTTCTCTTCTTTTGGTGTGTATCTCTAAGGCAAAAACATTGTCTATCCCTTATGTGGTCATAAATTGGCCATGTAGCTGGCCAAATTTTAGTCACAACTTTTTTTTTATTTGATGAATTTGTCAAATGTGATTGCACCAGAAAATTTTATTTTCTTCTCCTTCCATGTGAGTAGGACTTACAAATCTCCCTCTCCCGACTATATGGATAACTACACTGATACAACAACTAAACAACAATATTCAAAATTCTATCTTGGAAGAATTTTTGTCAACATGTATCATCCATTTTCTTCTGTATGTACCTTCTCAAGCTATAGTAGCTTTTTTTCCATTACATCCCTAATCCAATGATATCTCACATCAATATGTTTTGATCTCGAATGAAAGGAGACATTCTTTCCAAGGTGGATAACATTCTAACTATCATAAAATAATTGGTAATTGTCTTGCTACAACCCAAGTTCTTTTAATAACTTTTCATCCATAGCAATTCTTTACATGCTTCCATTGCTTCTATAAACTCTTCTTTTATAGTGGACAATGCAACATATTTTCATAACTTTGACTGTCATGACACAGCTCCCCCTATAAATGTAATCAAGTAATTTGAAGTGGATTTTATGGAATCCATATCGTCAGCCATATTTGCATTTGTGTATCTAACTAACATAGGTTTGTTATTTCCGAAGCATAGATATATTTTGGAAGAACCTTGAAGATACATAAAAATCTATTTTATTGCAACCCAATATTCCTTTACAGAATTTGAACGGAATCTACTCACAACTCTAACTATATGAGTGATATCTGGCCGTGTACAAACCACGTCATACATCAAAATTTCAACAGCTGAAGCATATAGAACCTTTTCCATATCTTCCTTCTCTTTGTTTGTAGAAGGGTTCTACTTAGAACTTAGTTAAAATGATTAGCAAGAGCACAACTAATCGATTTAGCCTTGTCCATATGAAATCTCTGAAGTACTTTCTCAATGTACTTCTCCTATGACGACCATAATTTCTTGGTGCCTCTGTCTCTAATAATACTCATGCCAAGAATCTACTTTGTTGGTCCCAATTATTTCATGGCAAAAGACTTACTCCACTGATTTTTTAAATTGTTGATTATGGAAATATTTTGGCCAACAATCAACACGTCATCCACATAGAGTAAAAGAATAATGAAAACATCATAAGAGAATTTCTGCACAAAAACACCATTAGAGAATTTCTACACAAAAACACAATGGTCTAAAGTAGTCTTTTTGTAGCCTTGCTCCCCCATAACAAATTCAAACTTCTTGTACCATTATCTTCGTGCTTGTTTTAAGCCGTATAGGCTTTTCTTCAATTTGTAAACATAATCCTCTTTTCCCTTTTGCTTGAAACCCTCTGGCTGTTCCATGTATATATCTTCTTCCAAGTCACCATGTAGGAAGGTAGTTTTGACATCCATTTTCTCAACCTTCAGGTCAAGACTTACTGCTAACCCTAACACAGTACATATGAATGTCATTTTCATAACTGGTGAGAAAATCTTGTCAAAGTCAACTCATTTTCTTTGGCTGAATCCCTTGACAACTAGTCTGGCCTTGTATCGCGGACTGAAATTGTGTTCTTCATGCTTCACCATGAACACCTATTTATTTTTCAAAGTTCTCTTCCCTTTGGGCACCTTCATTAGTTCAAAAGTTTTGTTCTCATGCAAGAACTTCATCTCATCTTGCATTGATTTAATACATTTTTGTTTGGATTCATCATCCATAGCTTCTTCAAAATTCTCAAGTTCTCCCTCATCAATAAAAGTTATATACTCATATGGAGGATATGTGGTAGAGAGTCGTCTTAGTCTATCACTTCGTCTTAGTGGAACACGAGAAGCCACAGGTGTTGGTGCTAGACAATGAACATCATCATCTCCTTCGTCTTCAGAGTCAACTTCTATAAGAACATCATCTTCAATGGTATCATCTTCAATAAATATAGCATCACGACACTTGACAAGTCTTTTTGCAACCAGATCATAAAATATATTGCTCTTGACCATAGCTAATAAAAATACACTGTCTTGTCTTGGCATTAAGTTTGAATCTCTCATCCTTGATGATATGAACAAATGCTTTATAGCCAAACACCTGCAGATGATCATAGGAAACATCCTTTCCTGGCCACACTTTATCAAGACCATCCATCTTGAGAAGAGTACAGGGTAAAAGATTCAACATATGTGCAATTGTGAGTATGGCTTCACCTCAGAAAGTTTTAGGCACCTTTGCACGTGAGAGTAGACATCTGACTCTCTCCATCAAAGTTCTATTCATCATTTTAGCTAATCCATTCAAATGTAATATCTTAGGAGGTGTCATCTAATGCCGAATACCATGATTTTTTTGTAAGCATGAAAAGGTCATGTGTATTCTTCACCATTGTCTATCCGAATGCACTTTAGCTTCTTTCAAGTCTGTCTCTTAACTGAGGCATGAAATTCTTTGAAGATATCTAGCACCTGATCCTTTGTCTTCAGATATACCCACGTTTTTCTTGAATGATCATCAATGAAAGTCACAAAATATTGAGCACCACCAAGTGACTTTGGCATTGGTCTACACATATATGAATGAGTCAAATATAAAATATTATTCATTCCGGAAGGAAGGGAATTCTCAAAAACAACTCTGTTTTGTTTTTTACTAGACAATCAACACCTTTATCCAAAATGTACTTCATCCATTTCGGGAAGTATCTTCTTCCTGGTTAGACTTGCCATACCTTTTTCACCCATATGATTGAGTCTCCTATGCCATAATTCAGCTACATTATCTTTCTCCATGACATTTATTGTATTGGTGGAGAGCTTCACTTGCATTATATACAGAGTTGTATGCTTCTCATCTCTATCCACTACTAAGGAACATTTTGTAAGTTTCCATTTGTCATAAATGAAGGAGTTGCAATATCCTTCATTTGTAAGTTTGCGTACAAAGATCAAATTCAGGCGCATATTTGGAATATGCTTGACATCCTTTAAAAATACTATGGTTCCATTCTCTATTTCTAAGCAAACATTTCCTCTACCAACAACCTTTGACAAGTCTTCATTTCTCATTCTAATAATACCAAAACTCTCAGGTGTATGATGAGAAAAATTCTCTATGCAATGTAGTGTGAATTATAGCACCACTATCAATCACCCAACTGGTCTCGTGTGATGCAACTCGTCTATGATATTTTTTTGCTCATCATCACTACTGTCGTCTTTCTTCACTGCTTTGCCTTTGTTCGTTTCTTGTTCCTTCTTGAACACCCGACAAAATTTCTTGATGTGATACTTTCTCTTACAATGATGACATACCATGGTCACTAGTTTTATTAGATCGTGACAATAACCCTATGACCTCTGTTTTAAAAAATAGTGTGATTAAATTTATAAGATTATTGTAATAATATGGGTTACTTTTGGTGTTATGGAGTATCATTATTCTCATATTTATAGAGAGAATAATACCACAACTTATAGTATAATTTTTTGAGTGTCTAGTATTTGTAAAACTTTTTAGTGGTAGAATGCCACATGGGTTAATCTAGATAGATGTCCCGTACAGTTTTTTTTTTACATAATAATAGTCCGTCTCGTCACTACTAGAAAGCTTAGAACTGACAAATATGTAAAGAATACGTTTCAGATAAAGTGGAAATTTTGGTATCTTGCGACATGCAAGTAGCTAAATAACAAACAAATAGATAAAACGACAATGTTATATATATATTTTTTGATAAACAAAACAACGATAATGATATCGGTAAAATAATAAGTTTTATTATTACATAAAATAATTTATTAATAATAATTTTATTTAATAATTATAATATTAAAAATAAATAAATATTTTATATATTTTTATTATAACAATAATAAAAATCATTATAAAAAAAATTTATAATCATAAATTTGTAATAAATTATAAATTATAAGTTATATGATATAGATAAATATAATTAGTTTAATATAATTATATTTAATAAAAAATATTCTATTAATTATAATTATAATATAATTATTATATATGAAAATATTAATAAAATTATCATTATTATATATGAAAATGTTAATAAAATTATCATTATTATAGTTAAAATAAATAATTTAATCAAAGAAAAAAAACATTTACTTCAAATTAAGAAGGAGCGACAAACCAACGAACATCCTTAAAATTTACTACAAGAATACAAAACAATAAAGAGAGCAGAGACAGCGACACCAAAAGTAACGTAGTTTCTCTGAGCAAAAAACATATTTGGGAAGCGAAGGAAAAAAATAAATAATCAAAAATTTATAATAATAAAAACAATATCTTAAAATATTAATATTTAAAATTAAATATATTAATATAATTGTAATGGTTATTTAAATTATTTTTAATTAAATAATGTTTAATGTAAAATAATATTTTAATTTTTTTAATAATAAAAAATATTATTATTATAAATTTTAATAATATTATTTTTAGTTTCTATCTATTCTCTAGTGTTTTTCCTTTCTCGGATTTTGAGGGATTTAATTAGCTTTTTCTTTTTGGTTTTGCCTTTCTGTAGCGTTTGGAGATTTTGTGGAGCTTCGATGTCTGTTTCCCAGTCTCAATCTTCGTCGTCTTCTAAGCTATGCTATAATACTGCGTGTAATGAATTGAAACCTGAGAAGCCGAGGAAGGGTTGGCGTCTTCGCACCGGCGAGTTCGCTGAGCTTTGTAATAGATGCGGGTGAGTTAAGCATTTTATTTTATTTTTTCGAATTGTTTAAGTTTTTCGTTGGTGTTTCTTGTTTTGTTGAATTATAGGAGGTTTTGACTTTAAGTTATCGGTTTGAGCTTGGGATGCTTTCATAGGGTTTTAGTATTGGTTTGGGATCCTTTTAGTCAGTTACTGTCAAGTAAGTGAATGTTTGCTCTAGTTTCGAGATGCAGATTGGGTTAACGGGTTAATTTGGGGAAGCTGGCTCCAGATTTGTAACTTTTTCTTTCTTTTTTTGCTCATATTTCTCATCAAATGTTTCGGAAGGAACTGGAGGTTGAAGTTGGACTGAGGGTGCTATATAATTTGACTTTTCCTTATCAAATTTACTGTTGTGTAAAATGGGAGTTGTCAAAGAAGTTTAAGTTTGGAATTAGATTGAGGACCTGGTTTAGGAATTCTTCTAGGTGTATATGATTTCGTGGACAAAAAGCAGGATATAAATTCTAATCCTAACACTACTTCAGAGAAGTCCTAGCGATCCCTCTAATGTTTTGATGTTATATTTGTCATGCTTCGTCACTCAGTTTTGGGAACTGTTTGGTATGTTGGTGTTTAATAAGTAGTAAGGTAACGACCCAAGTGGCTTGAGGCACCCCGTTCGGGAACAAGATAGCCTTTGCAAGTCATAACGAGATGGGGTGACCTATCTCTAGCGACTTGAGGTGGACGACTTGAAGTGGATGACTTGAAGATAGCGACCTGTGTTATGTGTTGTTGTAGTCTTGTCTCACAAGTCTGTTCTAAAACACCTTGGACAGAGCGCCCATCATTGTAATGACGACACCTGTCCTCTTATGTATTTATATATGCCCACTAATGTCAATAAGAAATGATCTACTTATCTCTCTAACATTCTCTTTAGAAATCTTATAGCATTTGTAATTCTCCAAACAATTGGCTCCCATCGTGGGGTCTTAAGTTTTTTCAGTTCATTTTTAAGAATTTGAGATCTTTCATTCTATAACTAGGAGAATCACTTCGTGCCATGGGAAAATCACTCCGCACCAAAATAGCCAGACACTGTTCCAATTTAGAGCAACAAAGAAAATCACCCCAATCACACAAATAACATGACCAACCCTTGTCCAAATAAAAATACAACTCGTCTAGTCCATTTTAATACCACGAGTCTACATTTCTACTTAAATCAATCCTCACTTAAAACACACCAATCATAGACACTGCCTCTATCTACAAAACAAAAAACTCGACATACCCTTTTACTTTGTCACATCGCTTCAAAGAAGCCCGTTGAGAAGAAACATGCAATTGAGTTCAAGTGGAAAGATGCGTGAATTGGGTATTGGATTGCACATTGAACTAGGAAAGATATGGGCCGTTGAGTGGATTGGAAAAGAATGATATGTGAGTTGGAAGCTGTTGTTGGCGCGGACAAGGCGATCCACTAGATGATTTGGCTCGGACTACGAGTCGAGATTTGGTGCTGCATGGGCTAGGCGAGCTGCAGGTTGTTAATGTGTGATCGCAAGCTGAGTTGTGTTGGTGTAGATCAAGTGAGCTAAGAGTTGGTTCTCACAAGCAGTGTGTTGAATGAGCGGCCTGGTGATTTTCAGACTGGTTTCTTTGCTGCCTGGTATGACTCCACCCTTATACCATTTGGAAAACTCTTGTTACAATTGATCCTACAAAAGCCCATCTACAAGTAGTGAGGTTTGAAGGAAAGATTGAAGAAAAAGTCCAAATGCACATAAAGAGTACTTTAATAAACAAGTCGTTTACAATAAAGGTTTAAAAGAGAGAAGCAAAATGTTGAGTTTAGGCTTGATAGGAACGGTTAATTTTAACTCAGCAGGTAGGTTAGATTATACTCGCAATTATGTTTGTTTCCCATGTATTCAAAGGAAATTAAGGAGAATTAAAAGTACTCATTAGGTGGACTCAAATGAAAGGTCATGAATTGGCGTTGGAAATGACTGGAGTTTAGCGCGACTTGGGTCGAGACGAGACATGGCTTGAACGAAGCACTTTTGGAGCGTGTTGTGAGCTGGAGAAGAAATTGTGACCTTACATGATTTTTTATGCTGAAGTTAAGCGAATTGGTGTTTGGAGAGATGCTATTTGATCCACCAAGCTGCGTAGTAGAATCAACAAAGAATTCTCAGAGCTTGTTCGTCCAAATGCAATTTTTGTTTTGAGAAGTCAAGCGACCATCTCCATAACAGACCGTGCAAGAGAATGATGAAACTCAAGTACTTTGAGATCGTTCAAGTAGCAACGATCTACATTGTGATCTGTCTCTCTAGTGTAACAATACATCGAAGAGAAATTCTGTGACATTCCTATTGAATTCTTTAAGTTTTTTGATCACAAGTTGAAGAATCATTGAATGAGTTGGATCATCATGTGCCTTCTTTTTTCTAAAAAAGGCATTGACAATGGCCGTGATAGTTCCTTGTTCTTGGGTTTGGAAGTTCAACCCCACAACTTGGAAGACAACCAAGTATATTATGAAAAACGTGTATAACAAATACGAGCCAATGGCTAAAGAGCTTCACCAAAGTACTTACTGGTGATTGAGCAATATGCAATAGTGGCTTGCCATTCGTTGAATCAACTACCTTTGTTTCCCCAAGTGGTTCAGATTATTGTAACAGAATGCTTGTTTTACGGTGGAGAAAGGTTATGCAATGGCATCATATCCGTCGTTGATTCCCTTGGAGAAAATTGCTAAAGTATTTGAGGAGGTTGAGAGTAGGCTCCTTATTTCCTTCAATAGTGAACACGTGGCACATGGAGATCCGTTGATTTAGACCTCTATTTCTTTGCATGACATTGGCTTCAATACTTCAACGACGTAGATAAGTGGTTTTAATGATTTACCTGTCCGAAGTACTTCTAAGCTTCAACAAGCTTGTTTAGGCCTTCATTACCAACTATGCTAGCAACAAGCCCATAAAAAAGAAGTCACACCACTTATTCTCCATGACCTAAGGCCCTAAGGAACCAACTTAAAGTTTTGTGAAGCGATTCAAAGCAAAAAAAGAGATTTGATTATTCAAATTTAGTACAATCTAAGTGTCTGAAAAGGAATTCTAAGGGTTTCAACATTGCGTTGAAATAAGACAACACCTTGGTCTTTGGAGACCATATTTGAAGATGCCTATAAACCTGTGAACCTCAAAAGGGGATATGAAACTCAAACCGGATAGAAACAATGCATACTACCCAATCACTAATGCCATCATTTTTATGCGAGAATCCTCAACAAGGGAGGAATGCCATAGTATGCCTCCCCACACCTAGTTTGTGACACCTCACAATGTAGAAGTTTCAAGGGAAACAAGGGAGATAGTTAAGGATGGTAAGACATGATGCCAAAGTTGGAGGATTAGCTCTAAAAACAAGGTATAATCGATTAACTTTAGTAATGCTTTTGATTATTGTATTTTGTCAAACATAAACAGGTAGATAACTCAGACTGATGACACCCATAAAAATTTCACTACTTGAGGAACTATATATTTCTCGTTTGGAGTGAGGAGGCCAAACGGTCTACCCTATCCCCTACTTGGGATGCAGGCGTAAAAGGCGAGACATCCATCCTAAAAAAGGGTCATAAGTTCACAAAAGTGAAACTTCTCTTTGGGCGGACGTGTTGAATGAGTGATGGATTTAGTTTCCAACTTGTTTGTCTCGCGAATAAAATAACGCGATAACCCTCAAGTAGGAGTGAGGAGGCCAAATGGTCTACCCATTTGGGATGCGGGTATAAGAGGTGAGATGCCCATCTTAAAAAAGGGTCGTGAGTTCACAAAATGAACTTCTTCTTTGAGATAAGCAAGAAAGAATTTCATTTTCGAGTAGTCTATGTCTCTTGTTTTTCGAATAAAGTAATACGATAACTCCTAAGTTGGAATGAGGAGGCCAAATGATCCTTCCACTAATATATGAAATGTGTTGCCCAAGCAAAATTTGACCAGAATCAGTCCAAGTAAAATGTGGACTGATTCAGCCCCACCAAGATATGGTCTGATTCAACCCTACCAATATGTGACCTAAATCAGTCTAAGTAATATGCGGCCTGATTCAGCTTAAGCAATATGCAAGCTGATTTTGACTTCTTCATGTTCCTTGTCTCATGAATAAAATAAAGCGGTGCATACCCTTATATAAATGTTAGGGTGATTGTTTAAAATAACAAAAGTAAGTAATATTAGTCACCCTAAGTATACGATGACTGTCAACATGCCATAACGAACCTCCATTTTACAAGAATTAGTAATGCCCAACCAATCATCTAAGGTACCAAAGTTATGATACATCTCATCCATAGCGTGGTGATAATCGAACAAACCCTCCTCAAACAAGGAGGAAGATGCCTATCATGAAAAACAATACAAGAAACACAAGAACAATAGTAAACTTTACAATCTCATTGTTTTCCCTAGGGAAGTATGGATTAGCTCGTTGAGTAGTGGGCTTTATCTTATAAACATTGGGCGGAATAGCTTTGACCTTTCTAGGTTGGAAGTGGGGAAACTAATTTATGTAAGATAAATAGCGAGCTTCGCGAGGTGGTATAGAATGGACATGATGAGAATTGTGGAGGGAATCACCTTTTATCCAATTTGAGTGAGTGTTTCATCCTTTGAGGAAATCTAACAAAAGATCATTGATGTCCAAGCTAGTATAGTCCGTTTGGAACAAGTGGACTCATAGAACAAGTTCTATACTATACTTGAAGAATGGACTCGCATAAGGCAAGCTATTTTTTGTTAAACAAGCCTATTTTCCCAAGGCAATCAGACTCAATAAAGTGGGCTACCTCTAGCAATGAGCGAACTTCTTTTGCAAGCAGTGGGTAGATCCACTAAGGAATTACATTCCAAAAGTCCATAGGCGAACTCTTTTCCATCACGTGCTGCAAAGCCTATTCCTCAGCCTTAACAATGTAAGATAAGAAAAAGGTTCAATTGATGCTTATAGTGGGCTAGAGAAGTTGAGAGGTTACATGTGAGTTACTTCCAAGGGAAATTGTAAAGTACTTTAGTCATATTCTCCTAGCTTCTTCCAAGCTATGAGAATAGAGGAGTTAATATTTGATATGTTGGTATTGACCAAATTGTGTAACGATCCAAGTGACCTGAAGCACCCCGTTCGGGAATATGATAGCGTTTGCAAGTCATAACGAGATGGGACAACCTATCTCTAGCAACTTGAGGTGGACGACTTGCAGTGGATGGCCTGAAGAAAGTGACCTGTGTTATGCGTTGTTGTAGTCTTGTCTCATAGATATGCTCTAACACACCTTGGATAGAGTGCCCATCATTGTAATGATGACATCTGTCCTCTTATGTATCTATATATACCCTATTAATGTCAATAAGAAAGGATCTGTTTATATCTCTAACATTCTCTAAAAATTCCTATAGCATTTGTAATTTTGCAAATAGGAACTATTCTATTTCTTCCTTATTGATGGGCACGTTTAATTGGAGGAATTTAATTTGGAAACGTTTGTAACAATGGTTATTTTAAATGGATATTATATAGTTAATTTGTAGCCAGTTGTATAAATATTGCTTAGTATACTCCAGAAGATCAATTACCGCAGGTTGTTGATCTTATTATGACATAAAAGATTTAGACTCTAGAACAGTTCGAAGTAAACTTCTGATTCAATTTTGTAGTGGAAAAATATTTCTAACAACAGGATTTCTGTTATAGTTTGTGAACTTTTTACCCCGTGCTTTAGTCTTTAACATATTTTGGCACCAAAACTGGTAGGCTTTTCAGATACATTTAGTGCAAGTAGAAATATAAAATAGGATAATATGGAAGCAAGAATATTAGGAAATTGAAATAGGTTGAGAGAAGACGAAAAAATTAAAGACATTCTAATTCTCCATTATTAATAATAATGAGAAATTACATGTATTTTTTAGAGATAATAAGACAATAAAATCCAATATGATTCCTAACTTATTAGGAAACTAAATATTTAGTATCTATATTCCAACACCAGGAAAGAAACTTAATATTAAATATTTATATATTCTAACAGTACAGCCAGTTCACTTTCTTCTTCATCTCCATTCTTTCCTTTTATTCCTTTCTTCTTCGACAAATATCTTTATTGGTTGGTTTGACGTATGGGGGGGAGTTATTTGTCCAGGAGAATATTGATTACTAACTAACAATGGGCTTTAACCTAAGAAGAAGAAAACCCTGCAACTTTAATGGAATTTGCTCTTGTTAAGTTCTGATTTATTCGAAGCCTAAATGTGAAGATTGGTATCCAAGTAAAAGAAGATTTCTGTTTAAAAACTGTAGCATTAGATGCCATTAGTAAGATGTTAAGTAAATCCTGGCTCAACTCCCATCAATTTAAGCTTTTTTAGGTAGAATGTGGACGAACACAATCTAACACCATGCTTGTGTGAAAATTTACAGTATAATCTTGCTTTTTTTCTTTGGAGCTTGTTTCATTTTGTACTTTATTTCTTTCCCTTTATGCATCCTAAATTGGACCCTTATCCTATGCAACAAAAGTTCCACTTATGAGGAAGGAAGATTCTGTGAGACATACCATGCAAATCTTACTGGCTGGAGGAATTGTGAATCTTGTGGGAAGGTGAGCAGGAGGCTTGTTCTGATTTACATATTTGCCATATTATCTTGCTTATCTGAAGATATTTAACTTTGATTTGTATATTCTAGCATAGACCTTATATTGGTTCCTTTTTCTTTGCAGCAAGTTCATTGTGGGTGTATTGTGTCATGTCATTTGATTATATTATTGGATCCTGGAGGGATTGAATGCATCACATGTGCGAGGAAAAATATGATTTTGGTAGGGATCAATTAAACAATATGTTCTCTTCCTGCCTTCCTTCCAGCTCTATCTAATTGCGACGAAGTATCCTGTTTTGGGCTATGTGCACCAAAATTAACTTTGGGATTTGGAGCTTTCTTGTTTCATAACAAGTACCTTCTTGAAAATGGTTTATTTCATTAGTCTCTCTAATGTGATACAGGGTGTGGAGAAAATGGAGAAGCATATAAAATCCCTTCTCATGGACATTGTAGTTGATTCTAAAATCCTCAGCTTAGTGTTCAAGTAGTTGCGAAATCTGAATGTGAAATTCCATAATTATTAAATTTAGAAATGTATTATATATGGTGGCAAGTTGGAATACATTAACCCTTATTTCCGGACCTCATGCAATGCCAAACCCATCTATTTACATTTACCTATGCCTACTGAAACCTTGAGTTAAGGTGGGTTTTGGACTTCTGATAGTGACTTGAGGCCCCAATTCTCAACCACTTTCTGAGCCTGTGAGGCTTTTACTGGTTCCAGAAAATATTATACATCTTCATAGAAAACATTACTTTGTGGAAATTTGGCATTGAAGTGATTTTTATTGATATATTGTTAGTTTTCTTGCCATGTCCTTTGCCGAAAAGCAATTGAATTAAGAGTGACAGCTTGTGATCACGTGATGCTTTGAACTATTATCTAATAATTAATATTAAATTACATTAATGGTCCTTATATTTTTCCTAATTCTACACTTTGATCCCTTTGTTATTTATTCTTACGGTTTAGTCTACTTATTATTCAATTTTAATTGATTTAGTCCCAAAATAAATTCAATTCATAATTGAACATCACCGTCAAAATTGACCATGTGCCAGTCACATTGGAGGTTAAATTAGGTCAAGTTAAATATTTTGACATATATATATATATGTTTTTATTTATTTTAATGCCCAAATAAAATTAAAAATAATTGTTTAGTAAATTAGGAAATATAAAAAAGAAAATATTAAACATGGGTTAATTCACGTGACTAACACCGTGGACAATTTTGACATATAGTGTTTAATTTCAAGTTGATTACAATCCTGGGGCTAAATTTGTTAAAACTAAAGAATAAAGAACTAAATCATAAGAAAAAATAATAAGGGACAAAAATATAGTGTAGTTTAGCCTATAATTAATATGAATTTTTTCTGATTTACTTCTAAATTGTTTAATCCAGACGTCAAATCAAGCATCGACATGGGGCTGGGGGCCATCTGCATTTTCTCACTCACCTTTACCTGATAGACTTAAGGACTTCTCTGTCAAAGCTCGGAGTCAGTTGGTTGGATCAGGTCCTGTTCCATGGCAACAAGCACCCAGTTTGTTTGGTTCTGTTTCTTCAACTGAACTGCATACAAGAAAACCATATGAAGTGGACTTTTCAGCTGCAATTAATAAACTTAATGCCGGCGAAAGAATATCTGTCCCTTCCTTGGATAAGAAGAAAATTGATGACTTCTCAGAGAGGTTACAAAATGGAAGCCTCAAGCTGGGTGCACGGGAAATATTTGAACATGGGGCTGCGGGTATTGATTCTTTGCAGTCTTTAATGTGTTTTGGGATTTGGAGGGAAAAATAATAATAATGTAATGTAGGAGTTTTACTGTTGACCGTGTGTATTTTTTTCCATGATGGACAAGGTGCGAAAACCTGAACTGCACATTTTTTGCAGGGAAAAATTGTGAGGAGCAAATTTATTCATCCTTGAGTGTATCTCAACAGTGTCTTTCTAAAAAGGAGGATTCATCTACTCCCCAATTTGGTTTGGCCATACCTTATGTATCTCCAAAGGAAACAATCGGTCATGTTGGGGCTGCTGGCAATAATTTGTGTTCTACCCCTCAACCCCCTTCTAAACAATTTGTTGGTCATTTACAAAATGGAGTTGATTCATCCAGTGAGATTCAGATGCGCAATGCTAGGCCTCGAGCAGAGTCTAGAGGAAGAAATCAATTACTTCCACGGTATTGGCCAAGATTCACTGATGAAGAGCTACAACAAATATCTGTGGAGTATCCTTTGATTCATTTCCTCTTGAAATTGAAAGACAAAAACGAATACTGATTTTTTCTTAAATAAATATTTATTAGAATTAGTGGTGAAGAATTTCAATTATAGTCAATTGACTCCATTATGAAGAACATTGCTTTCCTTTATGTTTTTTTTGTTGCATGCTTGACCTACTGTTGTTTCCATTTAGCCATGTACGAGCCTTAACCAGATATAAGTTCAAATTCTGTAATCACTCCATTGTTTGAGAAAACGTTAAGTGCAAGTGATGCTGGGCGAATTGGGCGTCTTGTGCTGCCAAAGAAATGTGCAGAGGTGAGTATAGAAAAGACAAATAGGAAATTATTGAAATTGTATTTATTTGATTTTACTTTGTACACAATAGATTAATTTATAGTACAAAAAGAACCAAAAAAGATACTAATTTAATACTTTTATTTCTACCAAAATAGGATATGATTTACTTCCTATTTTTTTTCTTAATCTCATGCAACTGTCCGGCGGGAAATCAATGATTTCCTATAGTCAATGATTTTAACATTTTTCGTCAAGTTGGGGCATAAATATTAATCATATCTAACTTGCACACGGAATTATTGAAATTTTGTAGTGGAATCCCTTTGGTGAATATATCTTTCATTTGTTCCTTTGTGGAAACATAAATCATGTAAATAATTCCATCTTCAATCTTTTCATTAATAAAATGTATGTCCATTTCTACATGTTTGGTCTTGTCATGTTGCATCGGATTAAGTGAGATATTGATGGTAGTTTTGTTGTTGCTTTAAAGTTTAATTGGAGATTTTATTGAAATCTATAATTCATGTAGGAGTTTTTTTAACCACAACGTTTCACACATTCTCTGTGCCACTGTTCCAAATTGTACTTCTGCACTACTTCTGTTTACTACATTTTGTTTTTACATTACCCAGTAGTGGATCTTCTATTCTCTATTGAACCAGCCTAGTCTGCATTGGTAAAGACTTCTATAGAATTATTTCGCTTTTCTTGAAGAACAATCCTTTACTTGGTGATTTTTTGAGATACTTGAGAATTTTATAAACAATTTCTAAGTGAGTTTCTTTTGGAGAGTGCATGTGTTGGCTTATGACACTAACTGCAAAAGCGATATTTGGTCTGATATGAGACAAATATATAAAATTTCTAACTAATCTTTGATAATTATCTTTTTCTATTGGTTCTTCTGTATCTTCATTTTTCTTCATTGCCTCGATTGGAGTATCACTCAATTTACATTCAAGCATACTAGTCGATTTTCATTTGAGCATGCCAGTCAGATTACATTCGAGTATAATAGTTTCAGAGAGGAGGTCGATGATATATTTCCTTTGAGATACACTAATTCTTTTTCTAGATCGTGCAACTTTCATTCCTAAAAAGTACCTTATTTGTCTCAGATCCTTGATTTCGAATTCTGTGGAAAAATGTTTTTTTCCGTCTCTCGACCTTTTCTAGATTGTCTACAGTCAAGATTATATTATCCACAGACTAACAAAATAGTTTTCCTTCCATCTTTAGTGTGTTGAAAAAACATGTATGATCTGATTGCCCTTGCTATTATCTTTGTTTTTTAATCACCTTTGCAAATCTATCAAACCGAGCTCTTGCTGACTATTTGAGGCCTTAGAGATTTTTTTTTAGTTTACACATTGTATTGTTTCATTTACAAAATCTTGGAGGCATGGTCATGAAAATTTCTTCTAATTCTCTATTCAGAAATGTTTTTCTAATGTCCAGCTAGTGAAGTAGTCAATCCAAGTTAATTGCTAGAGACAATAGAACCCAAATTGTTTTAGCTTAATTACTGGAGCAAATGTTTCATAGTAGTCAATTTCATAGGTTTGTGTAAATTTCTTTTTAGCAAAATGAGTTTTGTATCGCTCTATTGTGCCATTAGTTTTGTATATTATTGTAATGATCCACTTTCAACCAACTGGAACCTTTCCTGTGATATTATTGTAAAAATCCTAGAAAAAACACATTTGATAGCTCTTGGATCAAGTTTAGATTGAGTTTTGGAAGAGGGCTTTTGATAGTAAAGGATGTGTTAAAAAATGATAACATCAAGACTAACAAATGTTCTTTTGTGAGACAGATCATAATATTAGTATCTTTTTTGAGTAGGGGAATATCCTAAAAAAAATACATTTGATAGCTCTTGGATCAAGTTTAGATTGAGTTTTGGAATGGTTGTGAACAAAAGAAGTATAACTAAATATCTTAAGGGAAAATTAGATTGTAGATGAGATGTGGAAAAGTATTGTTGTAATTCTTGTAGTTGTGTTTTAAAGGAATGAATTGGACCAGTCATATGATTAATAAGGTAAGTTGACGTAAGAATGACATCTCTTTAGAATTGTTTTGGCATGTTGGTAGTGAAAAGTAAAGTTCGAGCTACTTCAAGAAGATGTTGTTTCTTTCGTTAAGTTACCTCATTTTGTTAGGGAGTATCAACATAAGAACTTTGATGCCGTATGTCATGGTGTTGAAGGTAATTTTGGAATGTATGATTGAAATATTCTGTCCCATTATCAGTGTAGATAATTTGGATTTGTGTTTGAATCATTTTGTGAAAACTAATGAAAACATTTTGAACCTTAATTTTTTCTTTTAACATGTAGACCTAACAAATCTCAGTATGATCATCAATAAAAGTCACAAATAATTTATTATGTGCATGATTAGGGATATGTGAGGGACGCCATATGTTACTATGCATTAGAGTAAGCAGTTTAGATGGTTTATACAGGTTTTATGGAAAAGAAGTTTGGTGATGTTTTGTATACTCACAAATTTCACGCTAAAAATTATACGTTTTAATGTTCAAGAATATGGATGAAAATAACTGTTTCAAATACTGAAAGCTGGAATGTTTCATTCTATAATGTCATAATAAAAGTTCACTACTTGTAGGGTCTGAAACAAAATCACAATCAATAATTTGATGACACTCACTCACTTTAACTTTAGAAAAATAATGTAGATCTTCACATTCATTAGCATTGCCAACCGTCTTCCCCTATAAATGGTCTTGAAAGAGAGTAGGAAAAAAAATTTAGCATACAACTTTTTTTTTTGTTATTTTACCAATGGAAATTAAATTGCACGAAAATTTTATTACATGAAGAACAAAATCCAAATTTATAGAATTAGAGAGTCGAATACTCCTTTTTCCAACAACAGATGAGAGAGATCCATTTGTTTTAGGTCTGTCTGGTGATCCACTGAGGTTTGGTAGCTTTGAGGTCTACTTTGTCTTGGTTTTAATTCATGGGTTTTTCATGAATTTTCTAACATGTCTTTTGTATGTCCGGACTTCTAACAGTGTTCACAAAACGGTCGTTTTTTTTAGAATTTTGACCATTTCTTGTCTTATTACCATAGTGTAAAATTAGTTGAAGGCCTATTATTGTGATAAGGCCCATATTTAGCTTGAAGCCCAATGGATGATTTGGTTGAAGTAACAATATTAGGTTGATATCCTTATTAACGTCCATATACTTGTTAGAGCCTATCTCTATTTCTTTGACCCTATTTGTTTATTGGCCCATTTAGCCCATTTGAATAGCCAGCCTTCACCAGCGTAACCAGCTTTTAGGGTTGATATTGATTCTCGAGAGGCTTTGAAGGAGACACGAGAGTCGCAAGAGGAGTCGTGAGAGCCGATGCCACCAAGAGGGTCAATCAATGTAACTCGTCGTCTGCTTTCCTCTTGTGCGCTTTGACGAACACTTCTCTAATAGAAGGTAGAGGACGGCGACCTAAAATTCTCCCACGGATATCATCAAGTTCGTGATGCAATCCAGCCAAGAATTCAGCCAAGAATTCAAAGGTTTTATGGGTCTCAATTTTTTTCTGGTATTGAGAACTATCTTTAACATACTCCCATTCTTCATCAGAGCACAAATCCAATTCTTACTAGAGAGATAACATTTCCATGTAATAATTGGTAACCTCCATCTCTCATTGTTTTATCTACCAAAGTTTGGTTTTTTTTTTTGTAAGTTTTGAACGCATCCTCACCATTTGAAGAGGTGAATAAATACATCCCACACTTTTGGCAATTGGTAAAAACAAATATGTTTTCCTAATTACTGGTAGCATGGAATTGATAAGCCATGTTATTATCATGGAATTGACAAGCCATTCTATCATCATTGAGTTCTCTTAACTCCGTTGTTGAAGTGCATTCATGTCGGTTGAACTTGGTTTATTTGTTTCCCCCATCAAATACCCCATCTTGCCTTTCTCATAATTATAAGTTTAATGGACTGAGATTATTCATTGTAATTTTTGCCATTTAGTTTTTCAACCATGATCTTTATACCTGAGGTATTGAGGCTACTAGGAACGTATAGGTTGGGGTTGGTGTATGAGTATTTCCTGTACTGGTTTCTGACTTTTAAATGTTCAATTAAGTTAGATATAGTTGGGTTCCATAAAGAACCCCTTTGATACCATATAGAAAAGATGAATAGGAAATTAGGGAAATTGTATCTCTCTGATTTTACTTTGTACACAATAGATTAATTTATAATACAAAAAGAACCAAAAGAGGATACTAATTTAATACTTTCATATCTACCAAAATAGGCTATGATTTACTTCCTATTTTTTTCTAATTCTCATACAACTGTCCAGCAGGAAATCAGCCATTTCCTCTGGTCAATGATTTCAACAGTGAATCTTGCCTTTTCAGCTTGAAGGGAAGTTTGGTTTTTGGAGGCACACTCTAATGAAAATGATGCTTTTCTTATTTCAAAAATTGGTTCTAAAGAATCTAGACCTTTAATTGCCCTAAGTGATTGTGCCCATCTTTCTAATATTCAGGGGGAAGCTTCTAGTTAATCTGATAAACAAGCCGTGAATTGTCATATACTTAAATATACTACATGTTCATCACGTAGTGATGTCTGCTTCTAATATTGGTGCTTGACATTAGGGCCACTTCAAAAATTGCATCATTCTTATGGTTATTTTCCATAACGTGTGATCAATATGGCACCTCGGTATCAATAAAATTGTGTTCTGATAAATAGCATAGTAAAGGGTAATATAGCATTCACTAATCATCAGCTTAGCTGCAATTTGAATATTAAATGGTTTTTTCTAACTCTCCATGAATAGCATACAAGACTACACTCAATTAAAAACAACTGGACCTAGTTTACTCTACTTGAAATTGCGTTTTCTTGCCTACAGATCTTGCTTAGTGTTCAGTTTATGGCGAGCTTCAAATCAGATTAATTCTTTATCGTACTAAATTACATTGGTTGTCATTCTAAGTATGTATTTGGGATTAAATTACAAAATGTAGCTAAATATTAGGTGTTGTGGGGTATTTACTACTTGAAGACTGATTTGTTACTGATGGATCATGCCTTGGGATGTGTAAACCATGCTTGAGAGAAAGGCGTGTTATGAAAAGCATAGTGGTCTATTTTAGTTATTTGTGCTTTATTTTTATCTCCAGGAGCTAATATTGCATATCATAGGTGTACTACCAAATTGGGAAAGAGACCAAGTTCTCCAATTGAGTTACATTTATGTGAGACACAAATATAGTTGGTTATAAGAATCTTTGTATTAGATCAATATGTGAGTGAGTACAAATAGTGGATCGGTAATGCACTTATAAAGAAAACATGAAAGTACACTATTTTCAGCAAATTCTAATGTAGTTGTCTTGCTTGTTTATTTTGCTTGTACTTTTTACTCGTGGATCTTGAAAATTTGGTATTTAAGAAAGTCTTGTTACATTCATGGGAATCAAAAGTAGTTTTTTTAATTATTTTTATTTTTGTTTTTAAGAAATAATGAATGGAATCAACGCAAAGTTGTGTAGCAAAAGAAGGGAAAAAAGGTGGGTGACTGAGCACATAAATGTTAATGTTATTACAAAAGTGATACTTAGGTCCTATATTAATTTTATAATTTTTGTTACATTTTAATCCTGTTAGAGATGTTAGTTGTGTATTAGGTGTCTATCACTAGTTGAATATATTAGTTGTGTATTAGGTGTCTTAGTTGTGTATTAGGTGTATGTCATCTAAGAATGTCCCTAGCTTTGTATATAAATATGTAGTGTCTTTGAATGGAAATGAATAAGAGTGAATTTTGAGTTTTACATCCAAATATGCAATATCTGGACGAGTCATGGTAAGGTAATTCAGTTTTCCAACCACCCTTCGATATCTCTCAGAATCTTTAAAGTGGGTTTCGGGTTGATTATCTTTATAACAAGTTGGGCATAATTAATATCTATGTTCCAACTTGAGGGGGAGTGTTAGAGATATTAGGTGTCTATTATTAGTTGAATATATTAATTGTGTATTAGGTGTCTTAGTTGTGTATTAGGTGTATGTCACCTAAGAGTGTTCCTAGCTTTCGTATATAAATATGTAGTGTCTTTGAATGGAAATGAATAAGAGTGAATTCTGAGTTTTACAAATCCTATTATCAAAAGTGATTGGACAAAGATAAATTACTAAATTGTTGTTTTATTTTATGCATGTATATATATATATATATATATATATATTTTCTTTCTATTTTTTCGGTTGTTCAAATTAAAATGATCTTTGCCTAATGTGGTTGAAAAAAGAAAAAGGAAAATAAAATGGTTATATGATCTAAGTGCATTCAATTTTCCTTCTATGATCACTTTTTAATAACAAAAGGACATAACAGTAATAAAAAAATAATATATGACCTAAAGGTCACTTTTGTAATAACTATAGGAGCGTGGGGTATTTAAAAAAATATAGTTGACTGATCATATTTAATTATCAACAACTTTGCACTAGGTATGTGTAAATTTAGTTCACCATTTGTTGAATATCTGTTCGAAATGCCTTGTGCAATTTCTTGCACATGTTTTATTTCTTGTAGGGTGTATTATCTCACCTTTCTATTTGGTCCAACATTAAATAAACAGATGGACTCATGTAATGTATTAAATGTTTCAGAGATATAAAGGTTAGGCACTAATTTGATCCAGCTTAAAGTAGGAGGAACAAAATATACCAAAGAAAAAAGAATTGTGACTAAATGAGATATTTTACCCTTTCCTTTGAATTTGTTTCAGTGATCATATGAAATGATACATGCTTTTCCCATAAGACAGGCCTATTTTCCTCCAATTTCTCAGCCTGAAGGATTGCCTCTGAAAGTCCAGGATGCAAAAGGAAAGGAATGGATATTTCAGTTCCGTTTCTGGCCCAACAATAACAGCAGAATGTATGTTTTGGAGGGGGTTACTCCTTGCATACAGTCCATGCAGTTGCAAGCAGGCGACACAGGTAGATTGCTTTCATAGTGAGTTTCTTATTCGATATTTGAACCATGGAGTTTATAGTAACTTTGATGTTGGTTGGATGGAACCTAATTAATGCTTTGGCTTGGCAAGTACCAAGTATTTTCCAGGGAAAAAGGTTTTGGATTTTAATTTGGTCTATTGGATTTAATAGATTCTTGTACAGCAACGTGGCTAAGAGATAGGGTCAAACATTTATATTTTTTGCCTAGTTTTTTAATTTTATTCCTGATGAATGTGACTAGTCCCTAAAGTTTACTAGTTCCCCAATTTGGTTTCAACCTTCTAATTATTTGTTTATCTGCAACCTCTATTAATTGTCTCCAATTTGTCCGGAGTCTTTCTTAAATTTGCCCAATATAGCCCTAATTTTGGATTACACTGGGTTATCATCCAACCTATCTTAAAAGTACCATCCTTGGTCAATTTAAGAAAGGTTGGGAACTAAATTGGGAAATCAAAAGGATGGTAATAATGGGTACTTATGCTTTTATTTCCTATGTTATGTATTTTTCTGTCACTCTGAATATGAAGGGCTGGCTTTTTCTTTTTTGCCTCAGTAACATTTAGTCGTTTAGAGCCAGAAGGGAAGTTGGTCATGGGGTTCAGAAAGGCTTCAACAGCCACTCCATGTGATCAGGTTTGTTGGTTCTCATATTCCTATTATCTTTATGGTAGCTATATATGTGTTCAAGTTAAATGTTAAAAAGAATGATAATTGAGTTCAGAACATCCATGAATTCAGAATTTGTGTCCATAAACAGCTGGCACTATCACGTTTGAAGGAGGTGCTGGGAGTTGTATTATAGTTACTCCCAGAGTAGTTAAGACTAAACTCTTTTGAGCTGTCTAGAATCTTTGAGACTTCGATAGAATTGGTGAGAGGAGTTAATTATACATTTAGGGGGTTGAGAGTTCCTCGGCAAATTCTTGCATCCATTTTTTTTTCTATATAGTCTTTTAGAATAGAGGAATTCTAGTTTCATTTTCGAAATAGAAAGAACCTGTGAGGATTGTTGGGGTTTCATCCCAAACTCTTATTTTTGATTTCGCAAATATTTTGTTTAATGGGAGAAATTGTAAAGAATTTCATCTTCTTTTCCTCTATCAATGTCTTTCTTATTTTCTGTGTATTGACATCCCAAAAGAATACGTCAAAAGTTAATACCTTATTTCTTTTAAAATTGTGTTGATGTAAATATACTTGCAAGTAAAGTTGAAAATATTGGTAAAAATTCATACTACTAATTACTACTGCCGTAGTGAGTTAAAGGGAAGTTTTGGTTGATTGCGAAGAGAACTAAAATAACATGAAATAATAAAGGTAAATTGCACATGAATGATGAGATATGTGATCATGGATTTTCCCCACCAATAGCTTACAATTTATTTAATTATGTCATGAATGGAAATTAGTTTCTTAAGTTTTAAATTACTTTCATAATTTTAAATCCTTCTTGAATTCTTAATTTTAGTTTTAAAAATCTAAGTTCGGTTAAAACTTCTTACCTTTTCTTATCGTGTAATTGATTAATGATACAATCGTCAACCAATTTAAATCTTAAACAACCTAGAGATACGTGTACTAGATTTAATTTATTCATTTAAAAAGGTAATAACTAAATTAGGCAAGATTAAATCCGTTGATAACCTTTAATGTAAGTGTTCAATCTTACTTATAACATAAGCCATAAGGTATTACTTTGATTAAGAATATTAATAATTACGGATTAATGTCTTAAACTCTTAATAAGCATATTCATACAATAAATTAGTTGATTACTCGAATTCATATATGCATATTTTTGACATTTAAATATAGAATTAAGCACATCAATAATTAAGAATTGAAAATAAAATTTATCATGACATTTAAATTAATTAAATCATAGTCTATGACTTGGAATTATCGACAATCAAATTATTAAATTAGCTAGACATAGATTCCACAAGAATTAACATTATTTAAAACTATAAAGAAGAATAATAAAAGCTTATCTTCAATCTTTAATTTTTTCTTCAAAATCTCATTCAAAAGTTTTCCTTGGTATGCTTTTTGATTTCTCTTATTCACTGTATCAATTGTTATGTTTTGATGATCATTTAGGTTGCTTTTATAGTGTATTTTTCGAGCCTAATTCGATTTGGATTGGACTTTGTTTGATCCAATGGTTAGGATTAAAAGCTAATGCTAAAAAATGTTAGATTTGAGTGTTGATTGGACTTTTCGATTGATCGATACCCTAGCTCGATCGATCTAACCTTGACGATTTCCAACCCAAGAGTTTCTGATCGATGTTTGATTGATCGAACAAGTGTTCAATCGATTAAATCCTTTTTGGATCGATTATAAACGATAAGTCATCTCTCGATTAATTGAGATCGATCGATTTGTGGCTCGATCAATTGAATCTGTTGGTCCATATTTTTCATATGAGAGCCTTCGATCGATCTTGATCAATTGAGTGTCCTATTTTTGCTTTAAATACACATTTTTGTCTCTTTACTCATTCGTCTCCGAATACTTGTATAATACAAAATAAACACAAAATGCATCGAAAACAATGATTAATTGTAAATATGTGGGGGATTGGTGCACAAATATATGCATAAAATGACCCTGATTATGTATATTACCAATAATAAGAATGATTTAAATGATAAAAGACAATAGTGTAACTTGGATAGCTTCTTGAAGATCTTTTGATATGTGAAGCATTGGGAATCTTGATTAGTTTCTTTTAGTTGGAAAGTTATGCACTAACAAATGACATGATAAGAATATATTTTGCTCCGACCCCCAAAAAGGGTATATGTCCTATTAAAAAGTTTAAAAACTTTGTAGGGTCATAATCCTCACTTAAAACTGAAATGTTTTCAGAAAATCATTGTAAAGTTAAATTCTTATTGTCTTTGAAAATTATTTTGTACATACAAATTTTTGGCCTAATGATTTTTTGTAGGTTTTTATGAATATTTCTTTGAATATATTGCTCAAAGTTATCATTTGTACATTGTCTTCATACACTTATATACAATTCATCGGAGATCAAAGAAGGAAAAAATGGAAAAAAGGAGACTAATATTGCATAGTTTGTGTCCTAAATTAACTTTCTTAATTGATTCCTAATATCACACAATTAATTACATAATAAATATTCTTAATAATTAAGGATTTCAATATCCCATCTGCCTTTTTATTTGATTGTAAAGATTCACTTGCAACCTATTGGATTCTTTCCTCTTGGTAGTTAGTAAGCTTCCATATGCCATTATTTTCTAAGGCTCTAACTTCTTCCATGATAGCTACCTTCCATTCAGGTACTTGAAATGCTTTTTGGACCTTATTTGGAATTTGAATATTAGTAAGATTGATAACAGATCAGTAACTTGGTGACAAACCTTGTCACCAAGTTACTGGAGTGTTTTGTGCAAGATCTCACCCTTTTCCTTTATGTAATAGGTAAATTAAGATCATTATTCTCTAATAGGAAAGACTTAATAGCATTGTCATTTGTGTTTCCCGACATTTTTTCCTTTGGATTTGGATGTGGTTCAGTTTCATGGAATTGCTTAACATGTATTTGATGCTCTATATCTTGATTTTTCTTCTTTTCCTTGAATAGATAATGAACTCATTGTTATTGATAGTTTAAGACGGAGTTGGAGATGTGTTAAGGTTCAACAATCTTAGTTTCAACAGGATTATTGGGATCAATGCTTTTGGTAAGAGGTGGTGGTGTTTCGGCTGAGATTAGTGTCTCGTCTGAAGGTAATGTCTCAATTGATAGTATTTTGGGTGTAGAAAATGTCTCAGTTGATGGTATAAAAGTATCTCAAAACTAATATTCCTAGATTCTATTCTCCTCATGAATGTCTGTTTTGAGGTAATATGGTCGATTCTCAAAAAAGGTTACATCCATGGTGTTGTAGAATTTCCTTGTGAGAGGAGAATAATATTTGTACCCTTTCTGATTTGAAAAATACCCTAGGAATAAGCATTAATTGCCCTTGGATCAGGTTTAATTTGATTTGATTGTTTATTGTGAGCAAAAGCAGTACAACCAAATACTTTGGGTGGAAGAACAGAAATAAGATGAGTTTTAGGATGTGATTTAAGAACTTGATAAGGTGTTTGGAAATTTATGACATGAGATGGCATTCTATTTATGAGATAGGCTGCATTGAGAATAGCTTTTCCCCAAATGTTTTTGGGACATTTGTTGAGAACATGATTGATCTTGTAACCTCAAATAGATACCTATTTTTTCTTTCAGCTACACCATTTGTTGAGGGGTGCAAAGTAAGAACTTTGATGAGCAATTCCCTCTTTTGATAAAAAATACCAAGAAATGAATTGAAGTAATCTTTTGCATTGTCATTTTTTAGAATTTGTATTTTGACATAAAATTGTGTTTGAATCATATTATGAAAATTTGATTGATTTCTTCTTTCTTTAATAAAAAATATCAAGTAATTTTAGTATGATCATCGATAAAGGAAAAAAACCCATCGAGAGCCTGTTACATTTTTTATGTTAGATGGCCCTATACATCATTATGTATAATTGATAAAGGATGAGATAGTTTATAAGATAATATAGGATAAGAATTATGAACATGTTTTTTTTTTCGGTGAGCTTCTGAAGCAACCTCATGGATATTGGATAGAGGTTTGGTTCCCAAAATTTACCCCGTATTTCATAAGATCTTTATTTAGCCTCAAATAAGAACTTGTATATATGTTTTTTATCCACAATCTTTTTGTATTTTGATGCACATGCACTACCGTCTCAATCATGATTCTCAAAAAGATCTCCTTGATAAGGCCATAGTATTGTGTAATTGGAAGATCTCCTTGACGTAGGTCACGAAGAATCCCTTCTATCTCAAATATCTTTGCAATATCTTTTTTATCGAAGTATATTTCTTTGGCTAACTATCATATTTTTTTGGGTAGTTTCATAGAGTATGAAATGTTTTCCAACATTATTAGTCATGGAATTGATCAGCCATGACATAACCATGTCATTTTCAACCTTCCATCTCTTGAACGTTAGATCCTCCTCTGGTGATTGAGTTGTTGCTCTAGTAAGATAGTCACTCTTTCCTTCCCTTGAAGAGAAGGGTTGGTAAAGAGTAGTATTTTCAACGAATGTAACATCCATAGACACCTTCGTGTTGGAGGATAATGACATACATAACCCTTTTAAGTAGAATATCCTATGAAAACACAACGAATTTCTTTTGGATCCAGTTTTCCTCTATTGTGATCGTGTATGTAAACAAATACTACACAACCAAAGATTTTGGGTGAGAGATAAGAGAAAAGATGCGAGGATGGATATTTCTTCTCAAGGTTATCAAGAAGAGTTTCAAAATTTAAATTTTTATATGGCATTCTATCAATAAGGTATGTAGTGGTAAGAATAGCTTTTCCGCGATAATGTTTTGGAGCTTCCATAGTAGCATTAAGGCTTTTGTTACCTCAAGAAGTCTGTTTTTCCTCTCAGCTATTTCATTTTATTGGAGTGTATTAACACAAGAAATATGTTGTATAATTTCATGAGTTGTGAGGTATGAACCAAGAATTGGAGAATAATATTTGCTCTCATTATCGGTTCGAAGAATTCGGATTTTGGCTTCGGATTGAGTTTTAATCATTGGATGAAAATTTTGGAAATTTTGACAGCTTCAGATTTTCTTTGAGCAAGAAAACCCAACTTACACGAGTAGAATTATCGATGAATGTTATGAACCATTTAAATCCAGAAAGGTCATTGATACTTGATGGATCCCAAATATCACGTTGAATTAAGGAGAAAGGTTGTGATTGTTTATACTTTTGTGTAGGAAAATGAGCACCATAGTGTTTGGTTAACTCATATATCACATTGAAAATTATGAAGATCTTGATTTTTGAACATTGTAGGAAACAATCGTTTTAGATACGAGAAATTTGGGAGATCTAATCGTTTATGTCAAAGTTTTCTCTCTTAATTAAGATAAGAAGAAGAGGAACTCAAGTATGAGATATATTACCTGAACTAGAAGGCTCACCCTCAAAGTAATAAAATCCATTAATCTCCTTTCCAATGCCAATCATCTTTCCGGTGCGTAAGTTCTAAAATTTACAGTAATCAAGAAAAAATTTAGTAATACATTAATGTTTTTTTTGGTAATCTTATTAAAAGGAGATTACAAAATAACATTGAAACATGCAAAATAGAATCAATTGAAATTTTTTTGAGAGGGAAATATGACCTTGTGTTGTCGCTGAAGCGATCCATCTACAGCTTTAGCTACTTTTTGTTTACCCAAACAAGGAATATATGAAACAAAACGATCATAATAGCTGGTCATAGGATATGAAGCACTTGAATCAATGATTCAAAGATATTTTGTGAGAGAAACAACATTCAAACTTGAAAAGTAAATTATGACTCAAAAAATAATAATAATGATATTAGGGTTGAAGGCAAGTAAGGTAGAAATAAAATAGGTAATATGCAGGCTAGGAATTCAACAATGAGAGCTGTTTTGAACTTCAAAAACAGGGTTAAAAAATGACGGTAATTTCAGCAACGAAGGTTGAAAAAAATGGGCAGTTTTGAACCCAAAAATCAGAGTGAAAAGAAGGTAATTTCAGCACTGAAGGTTGAAAGAAAGTGTAGTATACTCTTAGTGATTAAGATCTGCGAGTTTTGATTAAAAAAAAACCCAAAGCTCTGATACTATATAGATTTTTCTGAATATTATTTTGAATATATTGCTCAAAGTTATCTTTTGTATATTGTCTTAGTACACTTATATACAATTCAGAGAAGATAAAAAAGGGAAAAAAGAGAGACTAGCATTGCATAGTCTGTGTCTTAAATTAAACTTCCTAATTAATTTCTAATATCATACAATTAATTACATAATAAACATTCATAATAATTAGGGATTTCATCATTAGGACATCTTTTTTCACATTTTCAAATTCTAGTTTTTATTTATGGAATATTGTGAGTATACTCTTTCTTAGTAAATATATCTATTTTATTGAAAAGCTCATATTTAAGTTTCAGCCCAAACTATCAGTCCATTCTAGGGTAATAGCCTATATTCAATTTTATTATTACTTTTATGTTCCTTTTCAATTTCCCAAACTAGTCACGTGAGTCGAGTTTTCTTTGTCAATTTCCGTAGGCGTCTGTCTCCTACCTCTAGTAATTTCTTCAAAAAGTTTAGTTGTCTACATTTTCATCTCTCATCTCTTCGTCCTTTATTTCTAACCATGGCTGAAGAGACATATCTAACAATTTGTTGCTGCACTTGATGCACATTCCACAATCACAGCCCAGTTATGTCAACAAAACAGCTAGACATAAGCCTCTAATGCCTCAAGGAAAAATTCCTTAATGCATACGCCTCAACCGCAAAAGGTGTAACCCTCAGCCCACTCAGATGAGGTGCAAGCCTCAAGTCCATCTTCTGGCATCTCGCCTCAAGGCGTGCTTCAAGGCTACACCTCAGAATGTCTTTTTGGAACCCTGATAAGATAAGTGTCAAGTACTTTAGATAATTTGATGGATGAAGTAACTGTACGGTAGTAAGAATTGTTGTGAAGAAACTAACGTCGGCTTGGACATAATTTGTTTTTTGTATTGTGCTTCTTATCTTGAAAAGGGCAATCTTGATAATTAACGGCTATCAATATGTTTCTGTTAACTGCTGAGAATTCTATGTATTACTCAGAAAAGATGTCAACCTCTAACCACAGGGACATAATTGGTTCTTATAGTGTTATTGTTTTGTTATTCATGTTTGAGTTCTGCAGTTTTATTTATTTGTTATAGGAAATTTATAATCTTTGAATTACATATGAAGAAATACGAAACAGCAGTAGACCGGCTAATAAAACATTAAAGTTTCAAACAAAAATACAACAATGCTGACAATTTGGTTGGATTAAACATCAATAAGCTGACCCCCTAACTCTAGAATTCTTTAGACGAGCATTTGTAGCGTTTCCCATAACAAAGCAAGAAACCCAATTCTCTTTCGAAGTTTATCAGCATCCCATCCATTATAATGTGCACCTTCATTTAAGTATATATGATAAACTAATGGCATGTCCCTTTGTTTGTCGATTTTTTTCATAGTTCACATATATATTTTTCTTGTAAATAATTTCTATATACTGGATTTAGTGTTATATATATATACTTTGGGGGTAAGTGTACTGTGTACAAGTTCAATCTGAAATTTACTTATTTTAATGTTTCCACTGCAGGAAATTGAAACAAACAAGACTGGAAATGGAGGTTCTGCACATGTAGATGTTAGTACTTCAAAACTATCCATGGTGAAGTTTTTTCTTTTCATCCATTAAATGATAGCTCATGATGCCCACTCTACCATTTGACCAGGTTGAACTGGCTGATCCTAGTTCCTGGTCCAAAGTTGACAAGTCAGGATACATAGCAAAAGAAGCACTGGGAGCTAAAGCTTTGATCTCTAGGAAGAGGAAGAGTAGCACCTTGGGTTCTAAGAGCAAGCACCTGAAAATTGAAAATGAGAACATGATGGAGCTAAAGCTAACTTGGGAAGAAGCTCAGGGACTGCTTCGTCCTCCTCATGACCATTTTCCCAGTGTTGTGGTGATTGAAGGCTTTGAGTTTGAGGAATATGAGGTACTTTAATTATAATGAAATTGGCTTGTAAAACTTTTTTTTTTGGTCATTCTGTTCTGCTTTTTTTGGAAAAAAAATTATAATAGATTTAATTACATGGACTAGCCGGTTAGGTTTGGGACAAAGTTACCTGTCTTGGAATGATACACCATGAGCACTTGTATGAGATTTGAGTCAGACGAGAAAGTTGCATTTGGATATTATTGATGATCAGAGTATCAATGGAGGAGAAGGTAGAAAGAAGCTCTGGATTTCAGAGCTCAGAAAAATGACGAAGAAGATGCATTGGGAACAATACTTGGGGAATTAAAAGAAAGTAAATGAGAAAAGAAGGGGGTGTTACTTGTACTAGAAGAGCATTGGATGGTAAGAAAACATAGGGAAGGAAAACAGGAGAAAGGAGAAGAAGAAACTGTAAAAAGAAGTAATAACAGGGTTTCAAGGAACATAGATATAAGCTAAATGGGCCAGGCATACTCTTAAACTTACATGCTTATGAAGAAAAGGGATCAAAATGAATCCTAGGAAATCAACTTAGGAGTATGGTTAGTTTTCTGATTTTCAGGGTGAAACTAGCCCCTGATTTCAGGAGTTTAGTTTCCTAATTTTCAGAGGTGATTTACAGTTGTATACTAGTGACTTCCAGCAATATATTAGGCATTACAATTGTATATACAAAAGAATCTGATATTAAGAAAAAAAGAATAAAAAGTAATAATTTTCTGTAAAATAAACACAACTTTATGTTCAGAAACTGTTGCTTTTAGCCTCCTGTTCAACTAGTTTTGTAAATTTACCTAGTATGATGTCAAATACTCAGGGAGGGAATGCACTTTTTTAGTTTCTAACTCAAGTTCCAGCTTCTGGGCATGAGAGCTATGAAAAAATTGAAAGTTTAAATATTCTTAGTACACTTTAAGATGACATGGATGAAGAGGCTCTAGAGACAAGTAACAAAATTGAATTCAATATGGGAAATTTAGGTAGCTTTGGGCTTGGATACATTCTTGATCCTACTCCTAAACATAATCCTTTTGGTGGTCCATTTAACAGTGCAACTATTAATGTTTCTGTTTCTCCTTTTAACAGTACCAGTCCTCAAGGATAGCTATTTCGGCTTGCATCTTCTCAGTCCAATCTCTCAAATCATCAGTACAAACTCAAGTGCATTTTCTAGTAATCCTATCCCATTCACTAAGGAACAATTAGAACTTTTTCAACAACTTATACAAAAGGCAAACATCAATACCACATTTAGTAGTAGCAGGAATAACTCCACACATAGCTTCGGTAATTCAGCAATGCATGTTGGAAAATTTCCCTCCTCATCTTGGATAGTAGACTCAGGTGCCTCCAATCACATGACATGTGATCAATCACTTTTCACAACCTACTCACCTTGTAACAGACTTCAAATAGTGCGTGTTGCCAATGGTACTCGCACCACAATGGTCGGAACAGGGACCATTTGCCTCTCAAACAACCTCACCCTTAAATCTGTGTTATTTGTGTTTGGTTTTTGCTGCAATCTTATATCAGTTAGTAGATTAAATCATGACCTTAACTGTGAAACTAAATTCTTGACTAAATCTTGTGTTTTTTAGGACCTGAGCTCGGGGAAAATGCTTGGCGGTGTTGATTTACGTGCGGACCTCTACGTTCTTGATATCAACACTTCTTCAATCCACTATGTTAGTCATCAATGTCAATTGAGTCATAATCTTAAGTCTGATAGTCATACTAATAAAGAAAGTGAAATCATGATGTGACATTTTTGTCTAGGTCATCCAAATTTTCCGTATTTGAAACGTTTGTTTACATCCTTATTCATCAATAAAAATCCCAATTTATTTCATTGTGAAGTTTCTCAGTTGGCAAAACATATTCGAAACACTTTTTCACCACGCACGCACAAACCAAGTCACCCATTTTCCCTCATTCACGGTGACATTTGGAGACCATGTCGCGTTCCTAGTATTACTGGTGCTCGATTGTTCTTACTGTTAGTTGATGATCATACTCGATTGTGTTGGACATTTCTTATGAAAGACAAATCTGAAACCAAAAACATATTTTTACTTTTTCATGCCATGATCCAAACTCAGTTCAATGCCAATATTCAAATCCTAAAAACTGATAATGCTAGGGATTTCTTTAATTCTGATCTTAGTGGATATCTCAAATCACATGGTATTGTCCAACAAAGCTCTTGCGTTGACACACCACAACAAAATGGTGTAATCGAATGTAAAAACTGCCATATACTTGAGGTTGCTTGAATTTTACTTTTTCAAACCAGTGTTCTTAAAAAATTTTGGGGTGAAGTCATTCTTACTGCAACACACTTGATCAACTGAATGTCTTATCGAGTTCTTAACTTTCATTCACCTTTACAAATGCTTCAGAGTCAATATTCTACCTTACAACTTGTGTCACCAATTCCTTTAAGGTTTTTGGTTGCATTGTTTTTGTCCATATTTATTTACATTATTATGGTTAACTTGATCCTCTTGCCCTTAAATGCATCTTTCTTGGCTACTCAGCCAATCAAAAAGGCTACAAATGTTTCTTTCCTATCACCCATAAGTTTTAAAATTCCATGGATGTTACTTTCTTTAAAAAAACTCCATTCTATTCTAATTCTACAATTCAGGGAGAGAATCACACTAATGAATTGCAGAATTGAGATTGGTCATCACTCATTGAACTGAATTTACCATCTCAGTTATCTTCCCTTCCATTGTCCTCTTCCAATCTGATTCCAAATCTAGATTCTCCTTTAAACACCAAACTTGATCAATCTCCCATTGTCTATCCTAGACATCTCCTTCCTAATGATGTCATAAAAGTCTATGGAAGAAAGAGAAACTTTGACTTGTCCACACAAAATCAGCAAAGCCAAGAATCTTTCCCGCACCAGACTGAATCTGAAAAATTACAAGATGAAGTAGAATCTAGTCCAACACTATGTTTTGACCCTGAGTTTGATCTTTCTATTATGCAGAGAAAAGGTGCTCGATCATGCACTCAACATCCCCTTCGATGTTACATTTCTTACGCAAATCTGTCCCCAAAATTTCAGGCATTTGTGACATCCCTAGACAACATCAAGATTCCTAATTCTATCAATGAGGTTCTAAAAGTTCTTGAATGACACAAGGCAACCTTAGAAGAATACGTTGCACTTAAAAAAATGGTACATGGATGTTAACAGAGCTACCACATGGAAAGAAGACAGTGGACTGTAAATGGATATTCTCAGTTAAACAAAAGGCAGATGAAAATATTGATAGATATAAAACTCGATTGGTGGCTAAAGGGTTCACCCAATCATATGGAATTGATTATCAAGAGACTTTTGTTCCTGTAGCAAAACATAACACAGTTTGTATCTTGCTGTCTATTGCAGTTAATGAGGATTGACTACTACTTCAACTCGATGTCAAAAACGCATTCTTAAATAGAGATTTGATTGAAGAAGTTTACATGGATGTGCCTTCTAGCTTTGAGACTAAAGATACACAAGGGAAGGTATGCAAGTTGAAAAAAGCATTATATGGACTTAAACAGTCACCTAGAGCATGGTTCGACAAATTCACTAAGGTCCTCAAATAGGATGGATACTCTCAGACACATGTAGACCACACTCTGTTTGTCAAACACTTCATAGATGGAAGAATCACAACTTTGATTATATATGTTGATATAGTTTTTACAGGAAATCATGTAGGAAAAATGAAAAGACTTAAGATGCTATTATCCAAGGAATTCGAGATTAAACACTTGGGATATTTGAAATATTTCTTAAGGATGGAGGTGACACGTGGTACCAAAGGAATCTCAATTTCTCAACGCAAATATGTTTTAGATCTCTTGCGTGAGATTGACATGAGTGGTTGTAAGCCTGTTGAAACACCCATGGACCCTAACACCAAACTAATGCCTCGAATTGATGAATTGACAACTGATAAGGGATAATATCAACGTTTGGTAGGTAAGTTAATTTATTTGACTCATACACATCCAGATATAAGTTTTTCAATCAGTGTTGTTAGTCATTTTCTTGACAACCCATCAGTAGATCACTTGGAGGCAGTAAACCGTATTCTAAGATACTTGAAGAAGGATCCTGAAAAAAGGCTCATGTTCAAGAAAACAATTAATAGGACATTGAAAATTTATACTGACGTTGATTGGGCTGGATCTCCTAGTGACCGAAAATCCATATCTAGATATTGCTCATTTATTTGGGGAAATTTAGTGACATGGCATAGCAAAAAACAGGCAGTGGTAGCACGTAGTAGTGCTGAGGCTGAATTCCGTGCATTGGTTTTGGGCATTTGTGAAGAAATTTGGCTACTAGAATCATGTGTGACAACTAGTCAGCAATTGCAATTGCCAAAAATCCAGTTCACCATGATCGAACTAAACATGTGAAAATTGATGGACACATCATCAGTGAAAAAATTGAAGGCTCTTGATCTCCTTCAATTATGTTCTATCTAGACAACAAGTAGCAGATATCTTAACTAAAACTTTGTTTCGACCTAATTTCATAGAGTTAAGTGTAACACTTGGTTTGAAAAACACATATCGTCTAGCTTGAGGAGTGTAGGAAATCAACCTAGGAGTATGGTTAGTTTCCTGATTTTTAGGGTGGAACCAGCCCCTGATTTCAAAATGTTAGTTTCTTAATTTTCAGGAGTGATTTACATCTGTATACTAGTGACTTCGAACAATATATTAGGCATAACAATTATATATATAAAGGAATTTGGTATTAAGAAAAAAAGAATAAGTAGTAATTTTCTGTAAAATAAACACAGCTTCATCAATTAATCGAAAATGTAGAAAATTTGAAGTCATTGACAATAGTTTAAAAAATGACAAGATATCTTTTCAATAGTGTTCTCATATTTTAAAATTCTATACATGAACAACTCCAACACCTGGATACGAACTCATTACCAACACTCACACTTGACTATGTGACATAAATTGTACTTGTGCAAATCTGTCTATTTTTTTTAAATGACTTCTGTGGTATGAATTATGATGTGAAGAAGACTGCAATAAGCATCACAGATTTTAGGCATAGTTTGTGTTTGGGAAGATGCATTTTTAGAAGTGCATCTTTTAATTTACATATTAAACCAAAAATTAAGGGGTGCATGTTTGGTTGCAAACGAAATTTAATCTCTTCATTTGTGATATTTTTGATCTGTTGAGGCCACTTGTCCAACATTTTGTTATTTTTGTCATCATAATATTCTTATTTCCTTGCCCATGCCAATTTGTTCAAATAATTGTTTTTGTGGATGCAATGACACAATTTTAATTCAGTTCCTTGTGTGATTTGTATTATAGTTGTAACTTTTCTGGTTGAATAATATTGAGTTGCTACATGAGAAGGATTATTAGGATCCAAACCTCCACATTTTTTCAAAATTTAGTACAGATGGTGGAAATTCAAACTTCTATTCTGCAAATAAATGTCACTTTTATATTTGATCTTGCAATTTTTGTCTACTTGATCAATTTATTTATGGGTATTATGTTTTTGAAATTAAGAATGAAACTTGATTTTAGTATTTAAGCCTGTGCATTTAATTTCAATTTGTTTGATACAACAGGATGCACCAATACTTGGAAAGCCAACAATTTTTGCTATCGATAATGTGGGGTAAATAACTTACCTTCAAGTGCTGAACCTATATTTACTTTTGTGAATGATTAAATGGACATCCATGTATTATATATGCATGGAATTTTTATATTTTCATTTGATGTTTCAGCCACTAGGTGCAGGGCTAATATGTATGTGAAAATGATATGTAATATAAAAACCATTCATGCCTCTATGGTTATTCATTGCCTTCGTTCGTATCTAGGATGTTCTTATATTTGTAGTTGAATTGTATACCTACTCTCTATCAAAATCACAATCTTTTTCCTTTATCTGGTTGTACAGTTGTAAGCGTTACAACTAGTTGTACAGTTGTAAGATTAGAATATATTGCTTGTTGTACAAGTGGGCATATGTGGAAAAAAATGTAGTTTTCTTCAAAAGTGGGTTTGATAGAGTAATATTCACATCATTCTTGGTCTTATGTATTGTTGCTCTTTATGGTCTGTTTCGTTGGCACCTATTCTTTTTCAAACACTGTTGAAACATATATTTATAGATCCTTGTTGGTCGTAGTATTGTTATTATATGAAATAGCGTTTATGGCAATATTTATTTTATGGAAGCATTTATGGAAATATTGGTCAGCATAACATATGGCGATACTATCTTCTTTACTTTTGATTATATTCTTAACGTTTTTGTGATAAATTTCAGAGATTCGTGTTTCTGTTGCTACGAACTTCCATTTATATATGCTGCATTTCATTTGTCAGTGAAAAGATCCAATGGGTTCAATGTGATAACTGTTTTAAATTGCGCAAGTTGCCTGCCGATGCACGTTTTCCCTCTAAATGGACCTGTTCTGATAATACTTGGGACCTAGAAAGGTATGGCAGGCTTCTTTTCTGTTCTTTCATCATTAAATAATAATGATGAGTTGAGGGTTAGAAAAAGAAGGGGAGAGATGTATAAGAGAAAAGGAGACAAAAGAAAAGTATAAAAATATGGGATGGATAAAGGATACTCGGGCTTGTTCTTTAACGACTTTTTTTTCTGTTGTAAAAATTATTTATGTTTTCTGAGTTTCAATTAGAGAAACAAAACTTGTTTTGTAACCGTTTTCTGTTTTCTGTTTTTTGAAAAATGGAAATAAAATTTAATTTTAACTGTTTTTAAGTTTTGTTTTCTTAAAAAAGTGGTGATGATATTGCAAAAACTCAAATTGTTATTGCCACAATAATTTTTCATTGACAATTTTATTAATTACAAACTTTATTCAATAATAGTAGCATTAACGAATAATTAATTATAGAGATAAAATAAACAATTAATATATTTTTGTCGTGGCAATATCATTATCCAAATTACCGAAGTTTTCGATGATTATGTCACAATTTTAATTTTTGACATGTTTTTTATTTACTTTTAGTATTTATTAACCAAACATGAAGCTAGATTTGGTATTTGACGAATAAAAGTGAGAAATTTTAAAGAATCTTTGTCTAAAACCTACTTTTTAAAGCTCCTAAAAGAAAAGGCTTTCCAAATCACCTGCTTTCAAAATCACTATATCAAAACAGAACGAAAAACTTAGAAAGTGAACCCAAAGTAGTTAGATCAATAAGTTGGTAGAAAGAAAATCCCGAGTAAACATATGCTATACAGCATGCCTCTGTTTATCTGTTAATATATTTAAAAGTGGCTATCAGATCTTCATGTTCAGCAGCTCAAGACCTGACATCAGAGGAGCTTGAAGACCTGCTACCCCACAGTGTTTCATGTATGTATAATCAACAATTATTCTAGATTTTCTCTTTCCTTGCTCAGCCATGTTTGACCTACAGGAGTAGAAACATGGTTTGTTTTGACTTTTGACATCACTAGAGAACCTTGATATGGTTCTTCAATCTTTTCTAGTTAGCGTGATATTGACTTTTGTTTTGTTTTTTGGGGTAAAAAATATTGACTTTAGTTTCCTATTAAAAAAAAAGATTTTGACATAGTAATTTGTACATTGTATTGATGGTAAATAGTTACCATTTCTAAAATCCATTGATTGGCCAGTTGCTTCCAGAAAAAAGGTTGCTAAACAGGACCCTGAAAATGTTGAAGCTCTGGAAGGCCTTGATACTCTTGCTAATTTGGCTATATTAGAAGAGGGAGAGTCGCCCCCATCATCTGCTCAGGCAACAACAAAGCATCCTCGACACCGACCTGGTTGTTCATGTATTGTTTGTATCCAGCCTCCCAGTGGGAAGGGCCCCAAACACAAACAAACATGCACTTGTAATGTATGCTTGATGGTTAAACGTCGCTTTCGTACCTTAATGTTGCGTCGTGAGAAAAAACATTCAGAAAAAGAAGCAGAGACTGCATGCAAAAAGCCACAGCATCACCTATCCATGCACGAGAAATCGGATGATGATAACATCAGTAATGTGGGAAATTATTCCATCCAGATAAGAGATGGCAATGATGGTTTTGATGATGACGAGAGTAGGATAAAATCAAACACTTCACCTTTTAAGGGCCAAATTGACCTAAACATCCAACCAGAGCGAGAGGAAGAGCTATCACCTGATTCAGATTCTGGGAGCATCTTGAAGTTACTCCATGATGCTACAGAGAGGTATCACAGACAACAGAAATTGTCAAACTCTGTTGGCGGTGACAATTCATGCGGTAATCAGCCTAAGCAAGATGGAGCCGATACATTAGCAGAAAAACAGAACAGCTTTACACTTAGCAGCAAGAATCCCAATACTGACATTGGAAGCCCTGCCCCTTTATCTGTGAAAGAAACCCCTTCAACAACTGACACGGGTTGAATTTTCCGGTAACTTTGGACTGTTGTATTAGCTGAGATGTACATTCATCTACATTCGTATTAATTGATCTTTTGGTATGTACAGAATGGAGAGAACTAGGAAAAGGGAAACAGGGTGCCACATAATGCTTCCTGCTGGAATGTAATTAACCAAAGGTATTTAAATAGGGAGACATGAATTGGTGAGTAGCAAGTAGAAGCTATCAAATTTATTTTTAGAGTTCATCTGGCACTCGAGTGCACTTAAAATAGAGGATATAACAAATTATTATTTATTTATTTTTTTTGTTGTTGGAGTAAACAACTCAACACTTAATCTAAGCCTAACCATCCTAACTGAATCGATTAGGTTGGTTGGTGGTTACTTTTTATAAACTAGATAGGTTTGAACCGGTGGCTGGACATACAAGTAAACTTATCATGCTGGTAAGGTTAGGTGATTGGGCAAGAAACCAACCTAACGAAACCATGCTAACCCTTACAATATATGGGTATGAATTGTTTTCATTTATGCATATGTTTTTTAAATAATTTTTTTTATAGGACTAAATAAATGAATGGTACTAGGTGTCACTTGCAACTACACAGAGAAGTATTAGACCAATATAGATTTGATGTGTCAACCAATTGACATATATAATCAATTGATATATAAATAATTTTTTAACTGAATTAGTAAGCATCTATCTTAATTGAGGAAGGGGAAATTGAGCCGGAGTCTTAAACAAACATTATCATTGTTACAATTGACAATTTGACCAGAAAAATAAAGTTTCATCCATTAGCATTAAAATGAAAAAAGACTTACTAATTCCTAGGTATCCGTCCATTACAATTCTATGCACATTGCATTGTATTGTATAATGCAGCATTTTTTTTTTGGGTGGATTGATATATTGAGGAAAAAATATAATAAAATGAGAAGTCTATGATATATATAAAAGATCAATTAATGAAATAAAAAATGAAAAAATATAAAAAAGAATAAGGATGAAAAGGGGTAAATATGAGAAATAATTTAATATTTATTTTTCATTAAGTGCAAGAACTTTTATTTAAATTTTTCATAATTTTATTTTAATATTTTGATTTAATATTTTTAACTTCTTTTTATTTTTTAAATAATGATTGGGTTGTCCATTGAGTAGATCCTAGAATTTATTTGTGAGTGAATGTGTATCTTAAAGTAGATTATATCTTAAAACTTGTAATAACAAAAATATCACATCTTAAATACATCTAATATATTTATACTATTAAATAAGAGTTAAGTTCATCATTCTAATTTTATATTTAATTACAGTTATTTAAATCTGTTTAATATTAAATTTTATCTAATTTAATCTCGTTTAATATTATTAAATGTTATTTTTATTAATATAAATTTTAGTAGTGTCATTTTATGTAAATTTTTTTAAAAATATTAAAGTAATATGTTTAATTTTTAATAAATTTATATAAATAATATAAAAAATTTATTCAAAATTTAGACCGAACTTTAACCCAAAACACAGCTAAATATGCTAATGTTTGAACTTTCAAGAATGTAGATTTTCCAAGCCTTTGAATTTTACACAATCACTTTATATAAAATTAAGTTTTACGAAAATTTATAATGTAATTTAAGTTGGACATATTTTTCAATAAAAAAATTTCAAAAAAAACTTACGCACTCACTCCACATTACACATGTATAGCGTAATTATATAAATGTACAAATAATTTGACAAATTTTAATTCTAAAATAAATTAAACTCAAATTACCTTAAAAATTTTCTCATAAAACTGTTCCTTTAAAATTCCCCATTTCCCTTAAACTTTATTCAACACAATTGTGATTAACGTTTGAAAAATACATGACATTGCTCTTTTTGCACTCCTCATTATCCTTTTATTTCCTCATTGTACCTAAATAATAGTTTTAGGGAAGATGTGAAACAGTTGTTTTTGGAATTGAAAGCCACGTGAATTCTGTTTTCCAACAAAAACATATATAGATTTCAAATCAAAATTTTCTCCAAAAAAGCAACAGAAAAAGACAGAATGAAATTGAATTTTTCACGAGGGATTTATTGTTTCAAAATTTTCTTACTTGAGTTCGTAACACTTATGGCACCTCTTGAACATAGACCAGCTGAGTCATGTCATTTTCTTCTAGTAAAGGCATTCTGTTGACAGCCACAAAACTAACACTCATAAAACTTAAACAATTATAACACCACTAACACTAATAATAACAAAAATAACACGCCTCACACTAGCTAGCTCATAATAGTCCTAATGGGTGCTACTTTTTTTTATTTTTTTGGAGTTTTAGGCATCTATACAATGAAAGGAGTCCAAGACAGGCATGCCTATTCGGCAAGAGATGATTATGCCTTGTATTACAATGCAATTGAAATCAGGCTGCTTTTCTTCTCGTCTGACTGTTTTTCAAGCATACATAACATGACAATTGTATTAAAGGTCATATATTCTGCTTGCAGTCCTCTTTTAACCTGTGTTTTTATAAAGACTGCGTTCAACGGATACCACATCTAAAACAATATAAAGCATTAGCAGAGTTAATGACCAGAACAAGGTTTCAGTCTATATAGCCTGCATTTATATCCTTCATAAATGGCACTAGAATATTAATATTACAGTTAGAAATCATGTCATATATGTTTCACAAAATTAGTAACCATAACAAGTAATGAGAAGTTTCGAAGCACTAGTCACCACCATAAATTTTCTATATATCAAACTGCCCAAGCAAAAGATAGCCCCTCTTATTTACAAACTCATTCAAATCAGTCAGGAACCAGTATTGGGCAATGATGCCATAAACGAGTTATATGATGACTCAAGATCAAAAATAAGCTGCCGGGACTGTTGCTCTGTCAACTCATCAGCCGCTCCCATCTTTGAGAGCCTTGCAATCCACTCCTTCAACTTAACCTTTCCCACAAAATCCACTGGCAAGAAACTCAACTTATTAATTGATGATGATAGATTGGAGAGTACCGGATGCAGCTCATCCACAGCATACATTTTGAGCTTCAAGGTGTCCATCGCATTAATGAAATCCTGAGTACATTCTGCCACAGCAGCTGCAGAAGTAGTTGCAGTAGTCACTGAAGCAGAGCGATACTCCACCGTGGCAGGTATGCCAGAGGTAAGTAGGCGGTTAGTTGCAGCTGGGCAGTCCATCTTGTAGGTATCTGCAAAACGTTCTATGCTTGGAATGGTGTCTTTGAGTGTGGAAGCTAAGGTTTTGAAGTGGGCAATCAATTTTAGGCATTCAGTTTCATAGTCAGATGATGATATGACATCCCGGACATAAGCCTTTTCGAGTTTCTCAGTCGCCTTGATAATGGCATATAGCTCGGCAAAGTTTTCATACGTTTCTCTCTCACGCATGTCATTCCAAAGCTTAACCTCCATTATGATATGTATAAAGTTGATATCTGATACTCTCAAGGTATGAGCTAAGGATTGGAGAAGAGAATGGGACACGCGCAAAGAGAAGGAACGTTCTGCACTGATCAATTAAATCAAACATAAATAACCAAAAGAAAGTATCAATTTCTTAAGGACTACTCAACAATCAGAACAGACCTTTTGTACAAAACACAATCACCTTGAAAATTGAAATTCATGAAGGTAAGACGCACTCGTATAGCATGGTGTAGATTGAAATCAAAGACTGTATAGATCCCAAAATGTAAAAAATGAAGAACAGTTTCCTAGTAAGCTTACTCATCGTCCAGAAAAAAGAACAAATTAAAGAAATCAAAACCAAGTTTTCAGGCATTTTGTTCAGTTTTCTCAGCAACATCAGTGGCGAGAAACACAACATAAATACAAGGACAAATTTTGACCCACACGCCACACTCACAATGAAAACATCGAATCTCTCAACTTAGAAAGCATAGAAACTGAAGGAAATAAGCAAGATAGAATAGTCTTCCCCATCATGAAAAAGGAAAATCTCCAGAAACCAAACACAGGGCAAAACCAAAAGAAAGACCCAAGCAAATCCTTCAAACATTAATAAAACAAAAAACAGAACTCTAAAACCCAGGCATTAAACTCCATTGCATATAGCAAAGAGAGCAAAAATTTCAAAATCATCCACACAAAAATCAGGCCATCATTAAAACGACAACAATAGATAAAGCAAAAACAACCATATAAACAATCTAAATCGTGCCCAGATCAAGAAGCACGCAATTAGCTTCATGAGAGACAATCAAATTTGGTGACAGCAGAAAGTACAGAAGAGACTTACAGGAGAAAAAACGCGTAGCTTTTGAAAGGTCGAGGAAGAGTTAGGGTCAGAGAAGGAGGAGGAGAGAGATTGCGTGTGGGATAGCGTATGATTGCATCACATCATTTTCCTTATTATTGCTGCTTACGTTACGTGTAGCAGTTGGAAATACAATTAACTCATACGCCATCGTTTTGTTCCGATAATTACTTTACTACTCAACTTCGGCCGCGTTTTGTTTGGAAAAGTATTGGAAATAATAATAATAACTATAATAATAAAATTGAGAAGAAAAAAAAGATTATTATTTTAATATTTGGATTGATAACTGAAATTAAAAAAAAAATCAAATTCTTATAATTCTATTCCTTTCATTCTGATTAAGCATAATTTTCGTTTAATCGCTTTTATAAATTAGGGCCATGAAAAAGAATAAAAAAATTGGTTAGGGGTCCATAATGAATCGGCTCAAGTGCAGCTTGTTTAGTTTGTTTTGTTCGAATAAAAAACTGTCTGTGAGGACACTAGTTTACATGTGTTATTTATATTTTTAATCAAATAATATTTGATATAATTGATGGTATAGTGGTAAAAATAATATAAATAATTTTGTGATAAAATAAAGATAACAATCTCAAATTCTAGATAAAAATCTTCTTAACATAAAAAGAAAGAAAGAAAAATTAGTGTTATTTAAATATATAATTTAAAACACTAAAGAACAAGTTTTATTGCTTAAACTAATTTGCGAACTCTAGTTCATATGTTTTTAGCTAATAAACATTTAGTCTTTTTTTTTAATAATTTGAAATATTTGAGTTCAATTATAACATTAATGCTAAAAATTTATCACTTATAGGAAAATATAAAGGTATATTAATTAATATTTTTATCATTATAATTTTTTTAAAATCTCATTGTATCTCTTAAGAAAACAAAGGAGATTTATCATTCTTGGGAGACTTTAGTTTCGCCACCCACCCATCTATTCATGGTTCACCTCTCTTCTTCTTCGTTTGCCTTCCGCATTTCTCTTCTCACCCCCTGGGATATACATTTTAACTATAGATAATTAAAACTGTATTTATATTGCAACAAAATGATAATTTTTTTTTCAAATATAACAATAATCAATAAACTGTGGAATATAGATGTTTATTATAATACTAAAATTTTAGTTAATTAAAGCGAAACATATACTAATATTATTTTTTTATATACATATAATTATATAAAATTAATAATAAAACATATAATACTTAGAATAATTAAATTAAATTTGATTTATTCTTACTTTTATATGTTTTATTTTATTTAGAAACATGTGCTAAGTAGATAAAAATAAAAATTAATGTCAATATTTTAAAAAATGTAATAAAGTAAGAATTATTTTAATATTTAATTTTTTTAAACTAAATATATTTTTGAATAAATGTTAAAAATAAGAAACTCGATCAAAACATAAGAAATTATTACCTGCTAATAACTGATGATTATTATCTAAATGTACCCAAAATTGGTGAGTAATTATTATGATTAATATCATAACTATCCTTGCACATCTCACGCTCACTCCTTGCATATAGAGTCATTCATCCTCTATTGACCTTTCATCTCTCCTCTCCTCCCCAATTTGCCTTTTACCTTTTCTTCTCCTACCCATCCTCTATTTACCTTTCATTGTTAGACAATGAGCTCAATCCTAATTGATCGTTAAGTTAGTGAGTGAAATTTGTTATCACATGTGGAGGCCTAATATAGTTATTAGAAAATGGCAACATGTTGAGGTTATAAAACTATGGACTGTAAGCATTTTGATACACATAAAATTATAAATTCAGAATGTGTTTTCTAAAGTCTTTCGCTGCTTTATCTATTGTTTCTTATTATTTTCTTTCTTAGAATTTACATGGTATCAGAGCCTTATGGCTTAGGTCTTAGGTCTTAGATTCAAGAAACTCCTTGAGAGATCAAAATGTTTCCTCATTCACAATATCATCTTATTCCAAAATTGCTTCTATTCCTATCAATCTAAGCTTCTCAATAAAGCTTGATAGGAATAACTTTCTCATATGAAAGGAGCAATGCAAACATGTAGTTGTAATGTATGGCTTACAAGGCTTCCTAAATGGATGAAAAACTCAACATCCAAGATTGATCAAGAATAAACAGAAATTGGTGGTGGTAGAGTTCAGGAAATGTGGGTGTTGAATCCTGATTTTGAAGTATGGGATAAAAAAGATAAGATTGTAATGAACTAGATTTACAATTCAGTTTCTCAGTGTTACTTGAAGTATTTATATGGAAAAGAAACTGCTTATGGATATTGGAATGTTTTAGAAAGAAATTTTGTGAATTATTCTCAAACTAATCTGATGCAATTGTGTTGGAAACTACAAACATGAGATAACATGACAATGAATGAGTATATCAGTAAAGCTAAAGAAACGTTCAATACTCTATCTATAATTGGAGATAACATCAATATACATAAAAAATCTTGTATTTACTTAGTGGATTGAATTTTGATTACATTTCATTAGTGATAAAACTTACATACAAGAAGAAAATGCATCCTCTAGAAGAAGTGTTTACAATGATAAGGATCCATGAACAATAGTTGTAAAGAATGCACATTGTTTACCCACAGATCTATCAAAAACATTACATGAGAACATGTATTATGAACAATACCTTGATTATTCATGACAGAATACTACATCAGAGGGATTTAGTGATTTTCCTTATCAAGCTCAGCATTTTAGATATGAAGGTGTACTTGTTGATCATAACCATCATAATCAGCAAATCAAGAATGTTCAAATGAATTATAGAGTTCCACAATCAGATGGTTCCAATAAATCGAGTTCCACAATCATATAGTTCCAATCAGCCTAGTATTCCTAATCAACCATGTGAGTCATAACAAAACTCTAATCAACAATACTTTTAGAATAATTCAACATAAGAAAGTAATCAAGATCCTTAAAAACCTAAATATGAGAATAATAATTCCAATGGAAAGTATAAAGAAACATGTTAGATTTACAATAAAACATGCCATATTGCTACAAGATGCTATTTTCTATACATGGAATCAAATAACAATAATGGTAATTCAAAAGGTCCTAGATTAGATCCTACTCAACCTTCATACAATTTTCAATACCAGAATTATGGTCCTTCTTAAATGCATTTTTCTCAGTTGCAAATTGTCTCAAATTTACCATAAAATATGACGCCTTCTTCTCAATCCTCTAATTCTAACCATCAATCACATATCATGCCTCATTCTATACCAGGATTTACTTTTGGTTCATTTTCTCCACATCAACATGAAAATCCTCCACAATCTTCCTCTTACATTAACCCTATTCAATCTGTTTTTCCTTCAGCCTTCTTGGCAAAGAATGTCTCATCTACACCTTTGGCATCTCAATCTCAACCATCATTTCAAGCTTTTTTACCTAGGTTTTTTGCTGATATTGCATGGTATATGGATAGTGGATTTGATCATCATCTTACTTCTGATAGGAGTAATCTTGCCAATGCCATGTCCTATCCATGTACTAAAAGAGTTATTTTAGGTAATACAAAAACAATTCTAATTACTAATTTTGGTAATACTATTGTTACAACTGTAACATTATCTTTGAGACTTAATAATTTGTTGTATGTACCTCATTAGCTAAGAACTTAATATTAGTAAGACAATTATGTATCGACAATAAGATTTATGTTGAATTCTATCCCTCTCACTTTTGTGTCAAGGATTTGTGCAAGAAGACTTTTCTACTCATTGTAAGGGTTGAGCAAGGACTTTAAAGCTACCCTTTGCAAGCCAGTTATATATTCTCAAGAATAAAGAAACATTATCAATAAGTTCATCTCATAATATACAGTGTCATAGTGTTACTATGGTAGATGGAAACTTTTGGCGTGAGAGGCTTGGCATCCTATACAGTTGTGGTTCAGAAGATGCTGGAGGATACTGGTTTATCTGTTAAGATCTTGTCAATTAGGCAAGTCCTATAGACTTTATTTTTTACATATTCATATTAGAATTGAAAATCCATTTGATATAGTGCATGTGGATGTCCGAGGACCTGCTCCCATGACTAGTATAAATGGAATAAAGGATTTTTTGTTATTTGTGGATAATTGTACAAAGTTTCAGTGGTTGTTTGTTTTTCACTCTAAAAGTATGGTTTCTTATATGTTTCTTCACTTTAATGCTATTATGGAGAGATAATTTCACACAAAGATTAAACAGATGCATAGTGTTGGGTTACTAAATTTAAGACTTTAGAGCCTTATTTGTTTTGATGAGGGTACTTAAGAAGGATATCTTGTCCATATAAACATAAACAAAATGGGATAGTAGAGAGGAAAAATAGGCATTTGGTTGAGTTAGGCTTGTCTATGATGATAAGAGTTGGAGTTACGTTACAATATTGGGAAAATGGATTTCAAATAGCTATTTTCTTAATCAATAGATTATCTTTGAGAAATCTAGAAAATAGAAGTCCACATGAGTTTCTATTTAAGACAAAATAGGATTACCAATTGCTTAAAATATTTTGGTGCTTATGCTACCCTTATCTCAGGCCATATGAACATAATAAATTGGAAGTTGAGGTCTATCCCTTGTCTCTATTTGGGGTATGAAAATCAATATAAAGGATATAATTTCCTCGATCCAAGTAATGGAAAAATGTATATCTCACCCAATGTTGTTTTTAATGAACAACAAGTCTCTTTTTTGTCTACTAATCTTGATGCTTCAAGTGCTTAACAATCCCTTACACAATATTTCCATATACCAATTATTACACAGCCTTGCCTTACACTTAATGTTTTTCTTGATGTTCAATTGTTACCTTCACTAGTACTTATTCATCCTCAAACATTTTTGTCACCACATCTATGTGATCATACTAATAGTTGTATACATATTTCTAATCCTACTATCACCCATTTTTCACCTTCACTTGTTGTTACTAATTCTCAACAAAGTCTAGCACCATTATTTTATGATACAGATAGTAGTACACCTATTTTTGTACCTACTTCTATGTCTACGAATTCATCAGATAGTCTTTCAAGTAAGACTTTGTCTTCACCCAATACTGCACCTGTGACCACTGTTTCTTTACCCTAGCGAGTTGTTGAAATATCTAATAGAGATAATACTATGCTAGTTCAAAACCATAGTAGCCCTATTAAATTGTTGACTACTCCTTTGTCTAGAAATGCTTAAGATAAATTACTAATCTTTAATCCACAAGGAATAAATTTTACTGTTGAGCTTCCTTTAATGTCTCAAGTTCATAAACCACCATCTCCTTCAAACTCTCACCAAATGATAACTAGATCCAAGCATGGTATTTTCAAACCAAATGTTCTAAAACAATAGTTATTCTACATGTTCCTAATTTAGTTACATAAGCTTTAAAACACTCAAAATAGGTAGATGCACTGGAGAAAGAGTACAAATCAATTCTTTTGAATCAAAATTGGGAATTAGTGTATTCTCCCAAATGCAAGAAATGGATTGCAAAAAAATGGGTGTTTATTGTAAAACTCAAACTTGATAGGATACTGGAAAAATATAAGTCTAGGCTCATGGAAAATGGTTATGATCAAGTGAAAGGGGTGGACTACAATGAAATCTTTAGTCTGGTAGTGAAACAAGTCACCATTAGAGTGGTCTTGACACTAGAATTAACCAAATGATGGATGGTTAGAAAATTAGATGTAAATAATATATTTTTGAATATAGAATTGGATAAGAGGACTACATGGTACAACCTCAAGGCTTTGTGAGTCATGCGTTTCTTGATCATGTTTGTAATTTAAATAAGGCTTTTTATAGTTTAAAACAAGCCTCTAGCGCTTGGTTTAATAAGTTGAGAACCTTTTTTATGCAATGGGGATTAAGTGTTCACAATCTGACTCTTCCATATTATTTAAATGACATCTATAACAAGGAAACATGACTATTTCTATTTGTGTTGACAAAAATATGTTCAAGATCTGCTAGAAAAAGTACAACTTAGTGAAGCAATATTTTTGCCAACTCCTATGAGTTTAGGTAAAACATTAACTCTACAAGATGGTAATCTGTTAGATGATCCAATTCAGTATAGATTAGTGGTGTGTGAACTACAATATTGTTCATTAACTAGACTTGAAATACATTCTCAATAAATAAATTGTGTCAATTCCTCTATGCTCAAACTAAGGTCCCTTGAAATTTTGTAAGGAAACTCCTAAGGTACCTTAATGGTAATACCTCACATGGTTTGTATTTGTATAGATCAAAAGAACTTCAATTAGTTTTTTACATTGATGATGATTGGGTATCATAAGAAAATGATAGAAGAAGTATATGAGGGTGGTGCATTTATTTTGGTTAGACTTTGATTTAAGGGGAATCTGGCAAGCACAAAGTATTGTAAAGGTCTTTTATGAAGGTGAGTTTAGATCATTGGTTAAACAGTTGATGAAGCAACATGGATTAAGAGACTCCTTAGTGAATTAAACATCAAACTGATGACAATTCCTACCATTTATTGTGATAGCATCAGTGTTGGTCATCTAGCACACAATTTAGTGATGCACTCAGAGATAAAACATATTGATATAGATTTCTTCTTTACAAGAGAGAAGGTACTGAACAAAAAAATAAGTGTAGAATGTACTCATTTAGAAGAATAAATTATAGACATTATGACAAAGCCACTAAGTACTCAAAAATTCCAAAAATTGAGAAATGACCTAACTATGTTGCCGAGGTTATGAGATTATGGGATAATGTTAGACAATGAGCTCAATCCTAACCTATGCTTGTATTAGTGATTGGAGTTTGTTATCACATGTGAAGGCCTAATTGATTCTTGTTATAAGATCAGTGCTTGAAGAGTTTGTTGTAATCTAGGCTTTATTAGAGTTACCACTATAGGTATCTAAGTAGAAAATGATAGCATGTTGAGACTATAAAAGCTATGAATTGTATGCATTTTGATACACACATGAAATCATAAAATTCAGAAGGTATTTTTTAAGTCTTATGATCCTTTCTCTATTGTTTCTTCTTGTATTCTTCCTTAAAATTTACATTCATCTTTCCTTTTCTGTCGGTCTTTCTTCCACTTCTTCTCGTTTTACCCATTGTGTGTACCACATATACCACATGCACATGTCTATATCAATTTCTTGCTATAAGATATACCATATACATGTAATGAGAATAAAAAAGAAGGAAAATAAGAGAAAGGAAAGAAAAAAATATAAAGGTGTAATATTAAAAATATAAGAAAATAAATATATGTATTAGTAATTTATTGATTAATTCAGTTAAATTTTGGTTTCCTAGCTATGCCACTTCTTTCGGGAAAACAATACGTACTCACTAATACTCTAAACAAAAGGAAGGTGGATTTGAATCCATAGACAAGAGAATATAGACTTTGGTATAGCTACTACTATAGGTTATTCTAATATATCCAAATCGATATTAGAATATATGCTAAGAGTACATGATATGAACAAATTTACAGCACCAGGATCAATCAAAACATGTGGATTATGGCCAAAAATAGACAACATACCCAAAATCATCTCGTGAGTAGCCTTTGCATTTTGATGGTTTAAAGTAAACACCCAAGCCCAAACTTTAGGGAAATCTCCTTGTCTACTACTTCCAAATGCACTATCTTAAGCTTCACTATTGGTACTAGCAGGTCTATGTTGAACTGCAACTTGTCTTTGAATCTAAGTTTTTTTATTGGCTACTTGATTTAGTATTTCTCCATACAGCTAATTGTCATTAGATATAAGATCTGGACAATCTTTCTTATCTGCCTACAATTGTAGCAAGTAAAATTACCTTGCATACAAAGGCTATTGTGACATCTCCTATAAGTAGCACATACAAAAAACTTTAATCTAGTACTTTGTGCACTTTGTTGAGAATATTTTCTTCCCAAAAACTTCATTGGCTTAGAAGTACTATTAACAGATTGTTGCATTATGACTTGACTAGTTGAGTGTACCTACTCACCAAGAGTATTTGATCTATAATTACAACTATTTGTATTAATCTATTCAGAATTAATAGCCCTTCTTTTTATGTCTCTCTCATAAGTAAATCACGTATTTGCAGTCTAAGTTCCCTAACTTTCTCATTATGACTCTTTGTAATACTCTTATCAGTTCTCAATGCTAATTTCAACATTTTCTTAAAGTCATTATGTTCTTAGGTAGCCAAGATCATCTTAATATCACTTCTTAATCCATCAATAATGAATCTACCACACTTGTCCTCTTTATTTCTTATGATATGAGAAGCTTATCGTGATAATTCAAAAAATTATTTCTTAAATTATGCAACCAAATTATGCAACCATCATTGTTCCATGAGTAAGATTCAGAAACTCCTTTATCTTAGCATAATTGTATCCATGTAGATATTTGTCATTAAAGGCACAACGAAATTTTTGTCCATGTAATAATGTTGGGATTAGGATATTGTTGTACCACAAATATCCACCAATGAAATGCACCCTCCTCTTATAAAAATGTCACTAGTGAAACTATCATATCTTTGGGGCATCTCATAACATGAAATATTTGGTCCATTTTTGTGATCCCTGCCTTTTCCATGGTAGAATAAACAACACCCTTAAAATTGGTAGCCCTTTCATTGCATACCCATTCAATGCTAACCCATTATTATTATTTAAAGGCCTATTTTGAGTATGAATTTGAGCATGGGCATGCATTATTGTTATTATAGCTCTATTGAACACATCTATATTTTGTAGAACAACAAAGAGCACTTCTTACGATATATGTGTAGGTCATTATGGAACATTCTCATCTATCTTTTCATGTATGGGATCATTTATCTCATTAATAGTTGGAAACTCATTATACGAGCATGCCTCCTTGTATATGGTTTGTTATAGCCAAGACCATGATCATGATCACGACGACAAGGAAGCACAGTAAGCTAACAGAATAAAAGCACTTTCAAAGACAAGAAAAACTAAAATATAGTCTGTAGAAACAAGACCATGTACTCTGATACCTAATTGTTAGGACCTACCCCAAGTTCACAAGTATTTAAGGAAGTGTTGTTACATAATAGATCCCATAAAAAAACTTAGCATTAGTCTCTCTTGTTTTACTACACTAAATTGACTTGTATAAAATAGAACATGACAACTATTTGTTTACAGCTTCCAAAACTTACCACTCATAAAAAAAGGTAATACTAACTAATAAGTGACATTGACGTACTATACATCTACAATCATCAAGAGGTTACAAAATAATTTATAACACAATTATGTCAGCAAGAAACTCAAATAAGCTATTAATAACTCCAAAAGGATGAGAATTCATGCAAGGAAAATTCAATAAACTGATTTCTTACATTCAAAAATAGCACTCATTCCTTCAATAAAAAATAATGATGCCTGAGAGAGAAAATTTAAAAGAAAATAGGATGAGTGAAAATACTCAGTAAGTGTACAAGTTTAAGAAAATAACAATTAAAGAACATATTTATTTAATCTATAATAATTCAATTATGAAATATATACAAATCATTAAATGAAAGTATACCCAAGCTTTATTAGTGTAATTGGAGATGTATTTATGCATGTAAAATAGCCATACACATGTGATAATTTATAAAAAAAAACTTACCAAACTCGCATTAGGAAGAAAGTTGGTCATATGTTTATAGAGTTATTTACACACATAGATGGAAAAGTCTTAATTATGTGCTGGTCATATATGCGCAGACTTTTTTTATTATGTTATTGCTAAATTTAGGGGATGTTACTTGTTTGATGGTTTTAGAAGTGATAATACATACTAATATATAATATTTTGAAAAAATATTGCTTAAATCATGATATAAATATGAGTAAAAGCTTTTGATATGATATATATAATAATAATATTTTAAAATGTTGCTGTTAAAAGTTGAATATAAACTTCTATGATATAATAAAAATCTATAATTATGTTGTAAATCTAAGTAAAAAAATTTGTAACTTATGTAAGTTAATTATCTAAATTCTAAACCTAAAATACACATTATCTAACATCACGAAAATATGTGAGTTAAAAATAAACAATTACTTATGAAATTTGAGTAAAATGTACCAATTCATACCAAATGAGCTCCACGACTCAAGAACGACGAATAGGTTTCGTAAAAGTATTATCTTCTATTAATTTCATAGTTATAAATTAAATAATTTATGATTCTAAGCAACTAAACTTTCCAAACAAGACAACTTGAAATAAAAATTAAATTATAAAATAAAGTTCTATAATCTCCTTCTAAATCCTATAAACCTACACTAAAATCATGTTTACTAGTTATCTAAAATTACCAAATTAACAGAAGAGTAATAGACACTAAAAATAATCTATTTACATAAATATGGTTACAAAAGATGAAGTATTTAATTATTACTCGTATTTCTTAAAAATTGAAAAATATAGGTTTTTTAAATTTGGTTCTTCTCTAAAACAATTAATATACAAAAATAAATCATAAGTCATTCATAATATAGTGATGAAAATATAAAATTTATATTCATACATGAATTAAAACTCCTAAAAAGTTATATTTTGACATGGGTTTTAAAGAACTATTAAATGCTACGAAAGGTGGAAAATAGGTGAAGATTTATGACAAAAATACTCCTAGAAACCCATAAGTACAAGAATATGATTTCTTTTCTTTGTGTTCTTTCTCTAAGGGTCGAATGGATTTTTCCTTTCTTAAAGTTGAAATGGCCACGTGTGGCCAGCTATCACTTCTTTTTTTTCTAGACAAAAACTATTAATTATTTTAAAACCCAATTTTTTTTTAAATTAATCTTAGACTAAACAACTACTATTAATAGAGAATGAATAATTCACCTATTTTGCTGAGACTTCTAGGGTTTGAAATAGCTTTTGATGAACTGCATATTAATTTGATCTTTTTAAAACCATAATCTATTACTCCCAAAATTTCTCATCCTTTATATCATTACCAACTCTAATAAAATTTTCTCCTTTTTAGTTTCCTTAGCTGTGATTTTATGTGACTTTTCAATCACTCTTGTTGGCACAATCCTGTAGCTGCAAATGGACTCCTAATTTAGCTACACCATCCTCTTGTTTCCTTCACCAAGCAACAAATTTATGCCATTACAAGCCATCCTTTGAGCTCCCCTAAATCAATCATTATCTTTTCAATTCTTTTACCCAATCCATACCATTCATTTATGTAGCTTTTAAGTTCTTTTCTAAACCTATTAAGCATCATTTTTAAAGTGTTATCCATACCATTTCAAGCATGCATAGCCTTTACGTTTTGCTAGGGTTAGGTTTTGGGCTCTTCTAACTTCCCTATAATGCTATACAACTCATCTCACTTATTAGTAGTTACTCCATCTTTTCATTTAACTCGATAATTATCAATGGTTATCTCTCTACCTGTGTTTTAACCAAAATAAGTAATCTTTTGTTTCTTTATTTTTCCTTATCATTAATCTAAGCATGAGCATTCTAGCTTCTAGTAGCTTTGGAAAGTGATTATCATGTTTGAGTGATGGATTATCATAAGAATATCTATTCTTTTTCTTTCACTTCACCAGAGATCGTGACACCATTTGAGAGAAAAAGAATATGGCATATAAATCATGGCTTATTAGTTTTAAGAGAATGGAATCATAACATTACAATCCAAGATCCTGACTTTAAAATTGCTTGCTTTTGGATACAAGGCCATGACATTTAACAAGGGGCACAAGTACGGGTGAGGATGAATATCTATCCACGTAGGACATAGCATTGGTTGACGTGTCGAACCGATGCTATCCACATAGCGTAGTGTCGGTTGACACCTGGAACTGACGCTATCCATATAGCATAGCATCGGTTGACACTTGGAACCGACGCTATCCACGTAGCATAGCGTCAGTTGACACATGGAACCGACGCTACACACGTGGATAAATTCTTTTCTCTTCTTTCTTCCCCACACATAAAATATTTCAAGCGCTGCATAACTCTAAAAAACACAAACCTCTTCCATTTCTCCTCCACACTTTCTCATTTTCTGGCCACCTACGACTACCAATTCCAGCGCTGGTCAGTGAGTTTTCTTCCTCTCTAACTAATCTTTTAGATCCCCTATTTTTTTGAGCAAAATACTCAAAAATATTATACTCATTTCTCACTTACAAAACACCATTTTTTCTTTATTTCCTTCATTTTGTCACTTCATTTACTCTTTTAAGTATTTCTATTAATCCTACGCACTTATTATTCATATTTTTTTTTGTTATTATGTGTTATTATTTATGTGTATAAATTTTTGTATTTTTATTATTATGTGTATAAATTTTTATGTTTCCGTTATTATGTGTTATTATTTATGAGTATAAATTTTTGTATTTTTGTTATTATGTGTTATTATTTATGAGTATAATAGAAAATGAGAAAATTTTGTAAAAAACATATATATATTTAAAGTCGATTCACGTGTTGAACCGACTTTATGTTTTAAGTCATTTCATTTAAATTCGGTTCACGAACCAAATTTAATACCTCTTTTTGTAGTAGTGGAAAGATCACACTGCCAATTACTGTAATAGAATTAAAAAACTTCATGAGCTATAACTTGAGGAAGACATATAAAATAAAATCTCTGCCTTATTGGTAGAAAAATCATCATCACCTGAGTCTGAACCATGGATTGAGGATTCTTATGATCAAAATCCACAAGTTGATAAGTTAGCATCCATTGGCTTTGACACTCGTTATTCAAGAAATATCAACATATTAACAAAGAAAGAAGATAACAAACTTCAAGAAAAAATCCTTAGGTTAAAAGATCCTCACCTCACAAAACTGTATATGGACCATTTGGACAATACTTTGGCCAAAACCTACCAAAGCCATCTAAATCTTCCTTCAAGAAGCACAGGCTATTACGACCTCACTACTATACTTGAAAGGAAAACAAATAAAACCTCAAAGCCACAAAGTAAAATCAAAATCATTAAGCTAGAAATTCACCAGCTTAAGGAAGATTTTAAAAACTTCAAAACAAAGATTGCCACCCAAAAATTTGGTAATCAAGACCACCTCAACGCAAGTGATTTTGACGAAAAACTTGACAAAATAGGTGAAGCAAATCCACAAGAGCTTGAGAACATGGAAAAAATTGAGAAATGTTATCAACTATCTTAGGGAAATCACCACTAGAAAGTATAGAATTATTATTACTCTTGTGAGGAAGAAACACTAATATATATAGCAAGCTATTTGACCGCAAGCTATTTTTTTCTTTTTAATTGTTTGATCAATAGTTTTTCGATTTTTGTATAATTTAGTACCTTTTTTAATAGTGATTATATTATATAAATATATGTCGTAAGCAAAAGGGATGTGTAAAAGAGAGTTTCATGGTAGAATAAAATTTTCATTAATAAAAACTTAAAATAAATAAATTCCATAAACCTTACAAAGTTTAAACATCGAGATATACAATCCTTCCGATTAAAACTTATTCAAATTAGTAATAATCCTTCAATTCTTTAGAAATTGAAGACAATAAAATTCCAAAATTATAAAAGTTTATGGATAAAGTTATCCCACTATAATACTGGGATCATTTAATACTATTTGTATAATTTTTTATTACTTATTTAAGGTTTTATATTTGTAATGTTTTAAATATTTTTTGACTTCTTATATTTAAATTTTTAAATATATTATTTTCTTTATTTGATATTAAAAGTTTATAAATTATGGTATAATTTAATAACCAAAACAAAGCGACCATGTATGCAATCATGTATCAGAATAAAGTGCGGAAATAAAAGAATAACATAATATTTCTAGGTGGAAACAACCTAGGCCACAACCATGACCTAAGAGAAAAACTATCGGTTCACTTGACTATCTAACTTTCTACTATAAAAATTAAATATTGAAGTACAAAATAAGTCTTATGCTACCCTCCATAGGATACTACTCCAATGTACTTTACTTATAAACCCTTGTCCTATTTTCACAGTTATTAATATTAGCTTGAGTGGTATCCAGACCAACGTTCCAATAAACGTTTTTCCAATCAGAGCATTTATAAATCAATTACAAAAAAGGGTTAGCACAAAAACACAAGTGTTTGTGCGTGTTCAAGAACAAATTTAATAAATAATAATCCTCACTAGATTATTTAAAACATGTCTCTTAAATCAAATCCATTAGCAAATACTAGAGTAAAAAGATTAAGCATAAGTTCAATAAAAATAACTTCTTTAAAATTTAATAATCAAATCAAAAAATTATGATTACACATAAAATTATTTATTCTAAATATTTGAAAATGGGTGCCGCTCCTCTATTTTTTTAGTTTCAGTTTTTTTTAGCTTAGTCATCGGAAGTTCGACAGATATAGCTTGGTTGTCTTAACTTCTATTTAGCATATCCCTTTTCAACCCTAATATGTCTATATATATAGATAATAATAATAACCTAGTAGTATTAGGGTTGAATATATTTGGGGCTTAAATTTATAAAGGCTATTAAAAAATTTAATATTATAAAAAATAATTTTTAAAACACATCTTAAAAATATTAAAATAGATTTAAGAAATATTTAATTAGTAATTTCATAAATTGATTTAAGCTTAAATAAATATTTTAGAACTAAAAATTATTTTAGATTTATGAACATGTGCTATATGTGTCGTAGTTATATCTAGAACTCGAGAATTTGTTCTACTTTTCTTGATAGACTTGATAGTAGGCCTAAAAACAATTTTATAAGTAAATATTTTGTCCACGAAAATAGCCAACACTCATAGTCCTTACACACTCACCCTTTGGCATTTTCATGTGGCAAAATCTCTCACTCACTACATGACACATAAAAATAAGATAAAAATACAATGATGTCGCAGAATCCATAGTGGAACTATCCTATAGTATGGTGAATCCATCTTCGCTACAACACAACAAGCCTGTAAGTAACTGAAATGACATAAACAAGGCATACAACAATTTAGCTTGAGAGACGAATTATACATTAGTTCAGTTTATATAGAAATAAGCAAAGTGTAAAGAATAATCATGTTGTATGAATTCACACCAATCATGCTTAACATAAGCTTAACTAAATATGTTCTTCCCTTTTATGCATAACAAAATAAAACATGGAATTGAAGCACATTATTCTTTCCCTCTTTTTGATATATGAGAAGGACAAAGTATTTGGAAAAATAAATGTAGCTAAACTTTCCTCAAAGATAGAGCAATGTAAAAGAAGGTTAATATAAAAGTGCAATGTGGTTTAAACTCCCCATAAGGTCTATGACTCTCTAACTTAAAAACTAATTAACAATGTAGTAAATAAAAAGATGTAAATGAATAAATATATGATTTTTTTAATTTTCATAAATATCCACATAAGGTATTAAACTCATTTAATCAAAAACAAGCACACAACCAATTGAGAACTCATCATTTTTTAACTCAAATTTTGATTATTTATTATATAAATAAGTAAGTAGAGTAGAAGAGGCACATAAACATAGTTCATACATATAATGACATATTGACATTTACTTAAAAGCAACGTATATGTTTAGCTCCACAAATAAGTCAATTAATTCATTTATGACCAATCAAGAAAGACTCGAAACAAAAATATATCACCTATCATATAAAATTATAATTGAGTCTTCAATCTCAAAAAATAAAATATATCTACCAAAAGAGGGCTTAAAATTTTTTCCATGTTTGATTACTCAAGATTAGTTGAAGTCCTAGAGTCTTTCAAGAAAATTGATAAACTTCAAGCATAACATACATGAGTGTTTGTGAATGTGTGAGTTAGTTCATGTCATCATCGATCATCACATGTACAAGAATATGTGTGTGCATGAGTAAAAATTGTAGAATAATTTATACAATAAATATCAAAATGAGTTAAGTCACTAAAAATGAGGTTATATATATATGTAAGTATTAAATAACTTCAATGTTGTGTTGGCCAGATAAGGATTCTACTTCTCTATATTTTTTTTTAAGTTTAACTAATGAATAAAATAAAGACAATAAAGGTTGTTCACTTAGGGTCATTTAATCACTCTAACAAAAATATCTATATGAAGAAATAAAATATGGTAAGGTGATCGGGAAAAAGCAATATTTCCTTACCCAAATTTACTTGCATTTTGGTTTTTCTATATCATTGGATTGTGACTCAACTAACTTGAGTTTCATAGGCATGTTCTTGAACTTAGCTGTACTTTTCTCATTCATCCCAAATGAAGATGCAATATGCATAGTAGAATGATGATAATGAGTCCTAGCGTTAAAAGTACAGACACAAATTTAACAACTTTTTCTACCACATGTGCAATTGTTCTTTGTGCATAAGTAGTAACAATAGGGGTAGAGTTCATAGATCTTATAAATGTGGTCTTTGATGTTGAAGGTGTTAACCCTTCATCTATGTATCCAAGGCTTCTCTTATCTTTATATAGATTTCCATAGTCTAGGACTTAAGTCAATTTTTTAATACCAATGGTCAAATTCCTCATCGTTTCTTTAGCAATAATAGTTCTTGCCTAAGCTTTTTATTTTCCTCATTGGTTTCTGTAAGTCTTAGATTTAGAGCTTTAACATATTCAAACAATTCCTTTTTATATTTCACTAGGATAGAGGAATTGTTTTGTGAACATTGATGATATCATTAGGTTTAGTTACTTCCACAAGTAGTTTATCTCTCTCTTCCATAGCACCTAGACAATCCATGAATAATTTCTCATAATTCGATACATTAAACTTAGATAATAAGAAAGAAGAGTTTGCTTCCTCATTTTATTCATCCGAGCTAGAGTTGGAGTCATTGTGGTGTGCTTTGATAATTGCATTGAAGACATGATAGTTAGTGTCATCATCTTCTGAGTTACTAGCATTATCCTGCTCACTTTCTATGTCATTGAGTGTAGCTTTTCCAAATTTATTATTATTATTTGCGTATTCTATAGAAATATGACCAAAGCCCCTACAACTATAACATTGAGGACTAGTGAGCTTAGTTTTATTACCATCAGAGCTAGGAGGCTTGATTTCCCTTGCCTTTCGGTCTCTCGAACGACTAGATTATCCCTTGTTAAATTGATTATTTTGTTGACCCTTTTTTTAGTAACTTCTTCAATTTTTGTGCTAGCGAGACTATTGACTCATCATTAATATCCATATCACTATCAGAGATGTCCATTTGGGAGCTTTTGAATGCCACATCCTAGATTTTTTTGGGTGGATCAAAAGTAAGCTCATAGGTTTGGATTGACCAAACAAGTTCATCAATGTTTAGTGTGTCCACATTCTTACTTTCCTCAATCGTTGTAACTTTTATCATGTAGTCTACTGTTATAGAGCTAAGGAGTTTGCATACTTGTATTGATTGGGGAATTTTCTCACTATGGTTAGAACAAGCATTCATGATGTCACAAAAGTGAGCATTGAATTGACCAAAATTTTTAGTGTTGCTCATTTTAATGGAATCAAACTCAGATGTTAGAAATCTCAATTTTTTTTTACTTGGGAAGTTCCCTTATGAGCAAGAGAAAGTGCATTCCACGCATCTTTAGTAGTTTCATATTTGGATATGCGACGGAGCTCATCCATAGACACTATAATAAAGATTGAACTTTGACCTTATTGGTTTGCCCCACTAAGGGTGCGTTCTTCAGAGGTCTAGTATTTTCTTGGTTTTATTGTTGTTACACCATTTTTCATTACCGAAGGTGGTTCCCAACCATGAAGAATAGCATCCCAAATTTTTTCATCTTGTTTGAGAAAGGCTTGTATTCGAGCCTTCCAATAAGGGTAATTATACCCATCAAAGAGTGGGGTCTAAGAGATGACCCACCTTCTTTCATTTGGTCCATAAATAGTAGTTTGTGTCTCTAAGGATCAAACTTACTAAGTTTGTCTAGTGTTAGCTTTGATATCAATTGAAAGTTTATAAATTACGGACCTAATTAACCTAGAGAGGGGTGAATAGGTTGTTTTCACTTTTTATCAATTTATAATTTGATAATCTAAAAAATATGGCTAGGCATGCAATTGTGTGTAAGAATAAAGTGTGAAAATAAAAGTATAGCACACAATATTTTTAGGTGGAAACAACCTAAGAGGAAAACCACCGGTCCATCACACCACATAACTTTTCATTATAAAAATCAAATGTTCAAGTACAAACTCAGTCTTATGCTACCCTCCCTATGATACTACCTCAATGTATTTTACTTACGAGCTCCTACCCTATTTTCATAGTTTCTAATATTAGCATGAGTGGTATCCAAATCAATGTTCCAATAAGCTTTCTGCAAATCAGAGTGTTTACAAATCAACTACAAAAAGGGTTGCCATAAAAACATAAATGCCCGTGTGTTTGTTCTAGAACATATTTAATAGTGAATAATCCTAACTAGATGATCTAAAACATATGTCACTTAAATCAAATTAACTAGCAAATCCTAGAGGAAAAAGATTAAGTACAAGTTCAATCAACATAGCTTCTTTAAAATTTAATAATCAAATCAAACAATTATGATCACACATAAAATTACATAAAACTGAGGCCAATCTATGGCCTCAATTTTTATAAGACCGAGGCCATAGATATACCATACAATCATAAATTTAAATAAAAATGAAATTATTAATTACAATATTAAAAGTCAATATTAATTATAATAAATTTTATTAATTACATTATTAAAAATTATATTATATTAAATTAAAAGTGAATTTATATTTGAGAGTTTATACACTAAAACATAATAAAACCTTACTAGTTAATTCTAATATTTATAATGATTGTGAAAAATAGGTTTACTATTACAAATTGACTTTTTACTATTACAATTATTTATAACTGTACTTCTACAAAGCATTTATAAGTGTACTTCTTCAAATCAACATAATCAAGTCCATAACAACTTCATCAAAAGTGTAAATAAAAGGAAAATACTATAGGCGCTGGTGAGCTGGTGCATAGGCACTGATGTGCTGGTGCATAGACGCTGGTGTGCTGATGCATAGGTACTAGTGTGCTGAGGTATAGGCACTAGTGTACTAGTGTATTGGTGTTGGTGGCTGGTATTAGTGTCTAGTGCTGGTGCTAGTGGTGGTATATGGTGTTAGTGTTAGGGTTAATGTTTGGTGTTGGTGCTTGCTTGTGCTACAATAAAAAAAGTAGTCTAACAGAGATGGTAAACATAGCAAAACTTATCAAAATTAAACAATGTGCAATATTTCATACATAAGGGCATGAGCAAAGTAACCTACCCGTCTTGTAAAACAAATAGGATATGCGTAAGTTATATGCATTACAATGTACAAATGAGAAATATATATTGACAAGAAGGACACTTTAACCAATCTGTGGGTTTGAAAGATATAATACTGGTTACTGAAAAAGAAAGAGAGAAGTTAGGAACCATAATGTTTTCCGTTTGTACTATGATATCCATATTAAGCCAGTTAGCACCAAAATTAAGCATGAAATGAGCCTCTGAAACCAATAATTATAATTATAATGACATGAATCTAAAGGAAACCTAGTGTTGGTATTGGTAGCCTAAATGTTATGTTTAGGATAGTGAAGAATCACAATTAGGAAGAAAGAATAAAGCTATAAACTTTTCCATATATACCTATAATGAATGATTGAAAAAATCAGTTACTAGATTTTGGTGGCATTTCGACAAACAAGGATGACCACGTGCATTTGTTAGAAAGGATTGGCAGCAAAGTAACAAAAGTGTTGTTATAAATATAGATGACATACGTGTAGTAAGAAAAATTACCAATTGTTAACACAAAATACTCAAGATGAAATTACATCAGTATTGATTAGAGCTGCTCTAACAGATTTCCCAAACCAATGTCCAAGAAAGGATGGTTTAACGAATACTTGAGCAAGGTCTTTTTTTTTATGTATAGTAATACATTAAAAATCACATAAAGTTTCACTCACATCACGTGCAAAGTAACTTTGCAATAAAGAAGTTATCCATTACCATTTGATGCAAATGTTTATTTGTTTTTTGTTCACTAGATGTAAGTATGTTAAAAGTTGTTCCACAGACATATAGTAAAGGAAGATCGACGAGTTCGTAACCTAGCTACCTTGATGAAAAAGGAGGTTGCAATTAGCATTTTACCAAAAAACAATCCTGATATAGAAGCCTGAAAGTAAAAAAAAGGAAATAAATGAATGCAACAACATAACTTGTCCATATTTGAATCAAATAGACACAAAAGAGAGAATGGTATTAAATTTAGTGGTGAGTGCTTACCACAACAACAAGAAGTTTTCTTCTAGCTCTATCAATTTAAAATACACAACTAAGGTAAGAACCACCGGTAGAAGGGCATACACAATACTTGCAATTTATATAGGTGCTCTTAGTGAGTTTAGAAATAAAAAGTCCATATGAAATAAATGTATATCAGGATAGTGATAATTTTTAAGCCATATAATTAACAACACTTGTTCTATAGAGAGTCATATTATATAAGTTCTTAGTTAAACCATGTAAGTTTACCTATTGAAAAACCATAATCCCAACTCCATTAATTCCATTTGTTTCTTGATCTTTTAATTTGAACACACCTTTTGAATTTTTGGGAACAAGTCTCATAAAATACCAAACAACCTATATATCAAATTACAGATTTATGAGCTGAAAAGACAAATATCATTTTCAGAATCTTTTAGACAATATTGAATAGAATGATAAAAGAAAGAATCTTGCATATTACCTCCTAGATAAATCTACTCAAGTTTACAATGCAAACTTTGGAAAGGTGTCCAAAAAGGCTATATTCATAGCCTTCATAGTCTTCATTATCAAAATTGAATGAAGTAAAAACCAACTGCATGAAAATGATACATTGTAAAAAAAATGTATACAAGGAAATATTTCTTACATGAATGCACATGCCCTAAAATGATTTAGCCAAGTAAACAAAAATAGTTGGGTACTGAGTAATGAGAAAAAAAAGAGGCAACAATCATACCAACAAAATCCAAGTAACATTTTAAAAATGCAAGTCTCATAACCTCTTGAGTCTCTTGGAGTAGTCCCAATATATCTTCTGACTTTGAAGCCTTACTTTCATTTCTAAGTTTTGGTACTGAATTTTGATTCTAAGGAATTATATGGTAGCAAAGTCGGTTCAATCTGTCCCTTCTCAAAGTACATGTAGTATGATAAAAAAAAACTATTAGTTTAATGCCCTTCGTCACATCACCGTATCCAAAGGGTGCCTATCAATTGAAAAACAAATGCGTAAACATCCAGTAAGATGCAACAACAAAAATGACACTAAGCATAGCACTTGAAAGTGTTTTTTTTGTTTTTGGTTGTTGCTCAAACTAATAAAAAGTTGTAATATATTTTGGCTCCCATGACACCCATCATATATATATTACTAGCAGATTGTTTCATTGTGCCTTGACTAGTTGAGTGTACCTACTCACCAATAGTCTTTGATCTATAATGACAACTATTTGTATTAATCTATTCAAAATAAATATCCCTTCTTTTTATGTGTCTCTCATGAGTAAACCTCGTATTTGAAGTCTCAGCTCCCCTATCTTTCCCATTGTGACTCTTTGTAATACTCTTCTCGGTTTGCAATGCTAATTTCAACATTATCTTAAAGTCATTATGTTATTAGGTAGCCAAGATCATCTTAATATCACTTCTTAATCCATCAATAATAAATTTACTACACTTTTCCTCGTTATCCCTTATGATATGAGAAGCTTATTGTCATAATTCAAAAAACTATTGCTCAAATTATGCAACCATCATTGTTCCTTGAGTAAGATTCAAAAACTCCTCTATCTTAGAATATTTGTAAATCTATGGAGATATTTTTCATCAAAGGGAAAACGAACAAAATTTTGTCCATGTAATAGTGTTGGGATTAGTATATTGTTGTACCATAAATATCCACCAATAAAATGCACCTTCCTCTAATAAAACCACCGCTAGTGAAACTTTCATAACTTTAGGGCATCTCATAACATCAAATATTTGGTCCATTTTTGTGATCCCTTCCTTTTCCACAGTAGCATTTGGTAGCCCTTTCATTGCATAATGTTTCAATGCTAACCTATTTTTATTATTTAAAGGTCTATTTTGAGTTTGAATTTGAGCATGGGCATGCATCATTGCTATTATAGCTATATTAAACACATCTATATTTTGTAGAACTGTAGAGATTTCTTCTTACGATATATGTGTAGGTCTTTATGAAACATTCTCATATATCCCTTCATGTATGGCACCATGATCTATGCAAAACTGAAAGTGCACAGTATTCGTAGTTTATAATAAAGTGATAAGAAGAGTATCGTCCTGAAGGATTGGTAACTTACTTTTGACAAATACCAAAATTGTACTAATATCAATTTTATCTAGAAAAATCACTAAGGTTATTGTAATTGAAATTTAAAATAAAATCAATTTAAATAAAATATGCAAAAGAAAATAAAAATGTTCAAAGATCAAATTAATAGAAAGAAAACTTCTAGGAAATCAATTTCACCTAATCCGTCACTTTGCTTTACTCATCTAGCTAATTGAATTTATTTCTCTCTATTTGTTAGCAATCTCCAAAAAATATCCAAAATCCTCTTTCGATAGTAAATTAGAAATATTATTGTTAATTAATTTACATAAAATATGCAATTTAATAAAGCAAGAAAAATTTAAGACCAATAATTTTAATACTACACAGGTTCATATAAGTCTTTCGATCTCTATATTTACTTATGTTGAAATATTTCAGATCTATCCTATAATTCCCTCTTTCGATAGTAAATCACAAGACTAAAATCAGCCATTAATTAGAAGCATTAAACTCAAAATAAATCAGATAAACATGAAAATAAATAATTCAAATTAACATAGAAAATCAAGCATAGTTCATAATTAAATTACATCTTTTTCTTAGAATAAAGAAAAATTAGTTCATGCCAAAAATTAAATTTAACATAAACGAATTCACCATAATATTTTGAGAAGAATTGAAAGAAAATTAACTCGCAAAAAAATCTTCTTTCATGTTTTTCTATTTTGCTCCAATCTAATCTATTTTTCTTCTATCTGTGTCGTTATTCTTCCTTCTTTTTGTTTTCATTTTTTTTTGGCGGTTTTGCTTTTCCCTCTCCCTCAAATGTTTTTCGTCCTTCATGGCTCCCCTACGTTCCTTGTTTTTTTCCCTAGCCGCTTTCGTCCTCTCTTTCTTATCCTTCATCCTCCACGTAGCTCCTTGATATATATATATATATATATATTAATTTAAATAAATCTTTATTTAAATTTGAGAGTCCTTAGTTGATATGCTTCTAAAAATTTGGATTTTTATTATCTTCAAATTTGCAATAAAATTTAAATAATAATAATGAAGTCTAAATTCAATAAAAAATAAATAAAATTAGACTAAAGTTAAATTTGGGAAGTGATAAATTACATCCAATTATGTAAGTCATCAAACTTTCCCAAACTTAAAACGTTTTTTGTCCTCAAACAATCAGAAAATAAAAGAAAATACAACTACAGATAGTGTCAACAAGATCCCATAGAGAACTACCATCACTCACCAAGCCATGATCTTAATGTAGATTTCATCACTAATAACTTACTCTTTTTACCTCTAAGATAACATGAAAATCAATCAAAAATTCAGCAATTTGTCAAGTAAGAATTAAGCATTTACTTCAACCTAAAGCTAAGTACTTTAGTGTGTGTGTGTGAAGTAGTCAATTTAACTCCAAACCACTAGAAAATTCAGATAAAATTAGAACAATTTAAATGAGAAGAATTTTCTCAAAACTTAACTCCATAAGTCCAATTTTCAGAAATCCTCTCCACTAACAAAATCAGAGATCAAAAGATCTTTAATCAGGGTTGTAAAGATATATCAAAAAGATTCGCACCATAGCTCTTTATTGACAATATGCTCATACATATGATAATATTGTGGCTATACTCAATAAGAGTTACGCTCTTTTCTTCTTCTTTTTCTTCCTTTTTTTGTTGTGGTTTCCTTGATACTCATAGTCTTTACTAATTTCAACCACTTTAACCATTTTTTTATTCTTGCTTTTCACTTTCTTTCTTTTTTATCTCCTTTTTTCACTCTTTGATCAAATAGAGCAAACATAATGTGAATTATTTAATTTGAACTAACTTTATTTTTAAGTGCAAATTTTCACCAAAGTATTTTCTCAAATTTTAAGGTAAGTTATTGGTTTTCAAGCTTAGAATGAGAATAGTTTATGTAGTTAAAAGAATAAATAAGGCTTACATAAAATAAGGCTCAAGGGATTAACTATGGGAATACACCATGCAATGATGGTGTGATAATAAGGATAGGTAGGAAAGATTTTTGGTTGTCACAAAAAAATTGCCTAGATCATTTCTCTAATATTTGGTATGAACTAGGATTTTGCCTCAAGGATCCATCAACGAATTTTAGAGCAAAGCAAGATTGAACTTTTCTAACCCAGTTAATTAAACTCCTTCTCTTCATAGGCAAAATAGAGTAGAGAAAATTTTATTATGTGTTCAATTATTTTCTAGAACAAATATTTAAATCAAAGTACCCATAAAACTCTAACTAACATAATAGCAGATTTTGAAAAACAATTCTCAAACCTTTCCTCAATCACAAATTTTATAGTCATAGCAAATTCAATCATACTCAAATACATGCTTGATAATATTATAGGAGTTGACACCCCCAAACTTAAACTAAACAATGTTCTCATTGTAAATCAAAAGTGAGACAAATAGAAGAAATGAAACAAACTTCCCTAGTTTTATGGTGGATCCATATTATTTTGTAATTTTTAGATTTTTATTCCTTCATAATAAACCAACATCAAAATCCAAATTATTCAAATAGTAATAAAAGATAAAATAAGATAAAATAAAATAACAAAAGAACATTTTATGGGCTGCCTCCCATAAGCGTTTGTTTTATAGTCTACAACCAGACTTTTCAATCTTCATCGATTACGATTTTGAAGAGGAATAAATGCATAATTTCTCTCCACTTGTTCTCCATAATAGTGCTTCAATCTCTAACCATTAACTCTAAATATATGCAATGCCTTGTCCTTCAAGTCTATTGCTCCAAAAGTGGAAACTTTGTCAATTATATAAGGACCTATCCATCTTGATCTTAACTTACATGCGAAGAGTTTTAGTCGTGAATTGAAAAGAAAAACCTATTGTCTGGGAGAAAACTCACTCCTAAGAATATTTTTTTCATACCACTTCTTTGTCCGGTCTTTGTAGATTTTTTCATTTTCATACGCATCATTCTGGAACTCATCAATTTCATTCAATTGAAGAAGTCACTTTCCCCTGCTACCTTCCAATTAAAAGTAAACTTCTTTATAGCCCAGTAATATTTATGCTTCAACCAAAAATTCATTCATGAAAATTTCCATTATATCTTCCATCATATCAGAAAAGATAGCCATCATGCAACATTGAAATTTTGTTGGGCTATTACACAATCCAAAGGGCATCCTTTTAAAAGCAAATGATCTGAGGGGCATAGGAATGTAGTTTTCTCCTGATCTTCGGGGGCTATGGAAATTTTATTATACCCTAAATAACCATCTAAGAAGCAATAATAGGGATATCCAGCCAATCGATCTAACATTTGATCATTGAATGGAAGTGGAAAATGATCCTTCCTTGTTGCTTTTTTCTACTTGTGATAATCTATACATACACGCAAACTTGTGACTGTCCTTGTAGGAATAAACTCATTGTTATCATTTTTCACTATCGTTATTCGACCATTTTTTGGTAGAGCATGCACTGGACTTACCCATAAGCTATCTAAAATATCATAAATAATTCCAGCATTGAAGAGCTTCAAAATCTTAGCTCTCACAACTTCCATCATTGTTGTATTTAATATTCTTTGGGGCTCAATTGATGGTTTATGAGATTCCTTTTATAGAATCTTGTGCATGCAAATATATGAAGTTATACCTTTTATGTCAGAGATAGTCCATCCCAAGGCTATTTTCTGCTCCCTTAACACGCATAGTAACTTTCCCTCTTTTATGGGTGTGATGCCACAACAATCATTGGAAAGCTGTAACTGTTACCCAATAATGCATAGTGAAGATGCTTAGGCAATTGCTTCAACTCTGGAGTTGTAGTTTGCTGCAAATTATTTGTAGAGATTACATAATCCATCTTTGCTACCATTGGCTCCAACCTTTCCACTTTTGTGCTAAATGATGTAAATTTTTGTAATGCTTCCAAGGAAAATTCATAGTGGAGAAATTCTTCACTAAGAAAAGGTAAATCAGGTTCAAAAACTGTAGAGTTATTGAGATCGTAAACATAAGATGAAGCAGTGATACATCGTTCTAGGTGATCAACCGACATATCTTCTCAAAAGGCTTATACTTGACATTGTTCAATGATATCTACTCTAAAGCAAGTGCTTGGATCATATGGAAATCTCATGGCCTCGTAGGTGTTGAATGTAACCTCTTTTTTGTTCACTCTCAATGTTAACTCACCCTTTTGAACATCCATTAAAGCCCTTCCCGTAGCCAAGAATGGTTGCCTAAGAATTAGTGGGACATCTTGGCCTTCGTCCATATCTAACACCACAAAATCAGCAGTAAAAATAAATTTATCCACCTTTACCAATACATCTGTTATGATTCCCCATGGATACTTGATGAATCAGCCTGCTAGTTGTAAAGAAATTTTTGTTTATTTCATCTTTCCAAGTCCCAATTTCCTATAAACAGAAAGTGCTATAAGATTAATGATCGCACCAAGATCACAAAAAACTTTATCAAAAAATGAATTTCCAATAGTGCAAGGAAAAGTGAAACTCCTTGGATCTTTTAATTTTTGAGGTAACTTCTTTTAAAGAATGGAATTACATTCTTCAGAAAGCTTCACTATTTCAAACTCCTCTAACCTTCTCTTCATGGAAATGATGTCCTTCAAGAATTTGGCATAATTTTGCATCTATTCCAAGGCATCTACAAAAGGAATATTTATGTGAATTTTCTTAAAAATATCCAAAAACTTAAAAAGTGAAAACATTGAGGTTATAGAAGTGAAGTAGAGAGAATAATAGGATTGTTTAGGAAATGAAATTGATGGAGGCATGTCAGTCTCTCTTATTGTATCATCAACAATCTCTTCCTCTTCTAATTTATTGTTGCTTTGGCCATTGTTTGGAGCTATAGGGGTGGACTTAGTTTCCTTTGATGGTCACCTCTAAATTTCTCTTTCACTCCTAAGTGTAATGCCTGTACACTGTTTATTTGAATTCACTTCTGTATTGCTAGGAAAAGTTCCTTTTTGTTGAGCATTGATTGTTATGGCTAGTTGCCCAATTTTCATTTCAATATTTTTCATGATGGCTTCCATATTGCTACAATGAGTCTCAATTTTATCAAGCCGTGAATCACTCTTTTTAAACCTTTCTTTGGTCTATTCAACAAAGGAAACCATGGCATCCTTAAGTGACATCTTCTTCTCTCTTGGTTAACTATCAAACCCTAGAGGAGGTTGCATCACATACTTTGTGTTTTCATAAGAAAAACTCTCACGACTTCGAAGCCCTGGATGGTAGTAATTTTGCATAGGTGTTCTCCACACACAAAGTGTGTGTAATTAATATGCAAGTATACATATCGCAACAAGTAATATAATGATAAGAAAATATCGTTCCCATGGAGATTATTTTATTAGAAACTAATTTTTAAAACCTAAAAAAATAAAAATCAATTTTTGTTTTGTTTTCACATTTTAAGAAAGCAAAATTAAAATAACTAAAACTAAGTAGAAATAATTAATTAAATCAAATTTGGTAACTAAAAAGATATATGAGAAAATATCTAAAAATACTTAAACCCACAATTTTCTAAACATGTGAATCACTAAAATCCTCCCAATATAATTATCAATTAATTACATGATTAATTGAATCTAACCTAGTATGTATTCCTCTCTCAAGTAAACTACACACCATATAGTAATTAATTTAATCACACTCACATGCCAATTAAATTGCATACTACTCATTAAGTTCATCAATTATGGATCACGTACATAAGAATCGTACATCTCTGCCTAGAATCTATGCATGTTATTTAATCAAAACAAACAATTAAATAATTCTCTTAAATCTATTTAATTATCTTTGTAGATAAATTGTTCTCCAAAAAATTAATAACATAACAATCAGATTAAATAATATAATTAAATTATAATTATAATTATAATTAGGGTAAAATATTAAATCATCACATGGTGAAAATTAGGTTCATAAGATCCCTAGATTAATAAATTAACTACATATAATTATGTCAATAAAGCTCATATTTTTCATAAGGAAATACATAATTGAATTGTAGTGCTTATCTCCTCTTGAATCTCCACAAAAATTGTATCTCTCTTTGAATTGTTTTTCCTCTTTTTAGCTCCAAAAAATGACCAAAATTATGCTAATTGAGGCCACTTAGGGTTTATGGAGTTATTAGGGGCTTAAATATTACTAAGGTGCGATTTGGACTGTCAAATTAGTTTTAGATCAAGGTCTACGATCGAAACAAGAAAAACTGATAGTGCCAATCAATCACAGCACGACACGCAGCATTAGAAATTCACTGGATGAATCAGAGAGCGACGCGTGGTAGGGGAGACCAGTCAGAGTCAATGCTTGCTGAGTCAACGAAAAGCGGTGCGACGTGATTCGTGGAGACATATGGCATGACGCACAGGTGGAACACGCAAAGTAATGGTGTGGTGACATGTGGCAATGAGGGTTGATGAATTTTCGAACTCAAATTCAACACCGTGTTGACACATGGCATATGTTTTGTTCTCCTTATAAACGGCGTAATGGGATTTGCTCTCCGTGTTTGTGTGGCATCTACATGGTTTGCCCAGTTAGCTTCTTTGCCTATGAGACATACCACGTGGTATTTCCTGATTGATCCTATGATAAAAATTCATAAAAAATCCAGAAAAATTCCAAACAAATCTAAAAAAATTCAAAAAATTATATTTTATCCCTTTTCTCTAAAAAGTTTACATTTTAATATTTTTGACCTAAAAATGCTATTTATTAAATAAAATAAGTAAATGTTATGTAAAATATTACGCTAATGACTCTATTTTCATAGAGTCACCCTACCCCCAAACTTATCTCTTTGCTTGTCCTCAAGTAAAGCCAAGTATAATTAAATAAAATAACTTGGGTAGTATATTCATATATATACTTCTATTAGTACATGCATATTTCACGAAAATTATCCCTCTCAAAAGGCATACAATCCTATGATAAAGAGGTTCACATATTCATCAATCAATGTTCCATCAATTCAAGGATATGCAAGGTTTTTAACAAATTAATTCGTGTCTATGTACTGCACATGATATCATCCAATGCACTCATGAAGTCAACCTATATGAGCATGCTAATCAATTTAATCTTAGAACAAGTCTCATAAGTCTATTTTTCACAACCCTCTCCACTAATATAAATATGCACTTAGCTCAAGAGCAACAAGGACTTTACAGGGTTGTATTATAAGGCTTAGGTGGGGATCAATAAATGAAGAAATTTTAGGCTCTTTCTACACCTTAGCTTTTTTTTTCATCATGCACTTTTTTTAACTGTAACTTAGCTATTACTTTATATTTCAATGCACCCTCTTTTATCATTATTTTCATATTCTTTTATTACACATCTCTTTTCTCTATTTTTTTTGTAACTTCACAACACCCCTAAACTTATTTTCAATTATATTTTCTTTTCTTCAGAGGGATAATTGTGTTGTGAGTTTTGCTTCTTCTTTTTTTATTTTTTTATGGGATGCATTACATTTCACCTTACTCTAAAGCACAATACATGATTGTAATTTTTTGTCTTTTCATACAAGCTAAAGGTGCAAGGGTAAAGGTTATACTTATTAGTTAAGCATTAAATGTGGCTTCAAGATATGAATGGTTCTTTTTTAGGCTCAAATGAGTGACTAAATACATTAACAATGGTAAGCTTGAAAGACTCAATCGATCCAAATAAGACCTAAATTATTTTTCTTGCTAAATACTATTTAGGATTTCACCTCAAGGGATGATCAAATAGATTCTAAAGCCTGGTAGATCTCATCAACTTGCATAACTCACTAAAAAATTTCTCTCAACAAGAACACCAAAATTAATCATGAACATGTGAATAAAAATTTGAATCAATTCAATCAAAACTAGCAAGCATATCACATGATTAATGTAAATATCTTAACAAATATGTAACATTCCTTATCCTAGTCATGACAACCAATTTTTATCATTAAGTTCATATATTTCATATCAAGCATGCATGCATTTAGTTTCCATATATTTATCAATTTCTACCCAAATCATGATTAAAAACAACCTAAAAAAAATCCCTAAATATTTAAAATGCATACTAAATACTAATGTAGAGACTGATGTTCCCTCCCCTAAACTTACATTACACATTGTCCCCAGTGTGCACATATAAATATGAAAAAGTAAAAGAAAAGAAAAATCCCTTAATCATGGCACACCACATCTATCCCTAAAATGCTCATTCTTATTGTTCCATTGCTCTCCACATTTATTCACTTACAAAACAAAAACAATGAAAATATTTAAAATAACGTTGGGTTGCCTCCCAACCAACATCACGTTTAACATCCTTGACTAGATGGTCATATCAAGTCCTAAGGTACATCTCTTTATATCCATTTACTTTTAAGTTTTCTTGGAAACAATTTGAGTCTTGATTTTTTCAATAATACTTTAGGTTCTGGTTCGCAAACACGTTGTTCCATTCTCTTCTCATGTCATATTTTTGTTTTCCTTTTGAACTTTTTGTCATTCTTAAAAGCACTCCATCGTAACTCATCCAATTTATGTATTTCTAACAGATTTTTAACCTCTCTATTGGACTTTTTCACTTTCATACTTGAGTGGGGATAGAGATGTAAAAGTGTAGGGTCTAAACTTGGTGGCTCTTCAATTGATGTCTTGTGCTTTGATCCTATCTCAAAATTCTCCACAATCGGTAGAGCTATCACGTGGCCTAGTGCATGATCCAAAAAGGTCACACAATCTACAATATCAACCTTCGATGCCATACTTTCAAAGTTAAAATAGGTTGAGTTATTTTTTGGTGAGCCTATGTTCTTGTTCATAGCATCACGTGTAATAGTCTTAAGTGTGGGTGACTCAACATATTCTTTTAAGTTGTCCTCACATTCAATAAAATTTATCCTTAAGCATTCATTCACACTCTCAATGTTAGAGGGTTCAGTTACTTTAAAAACTTTAAATATTAATTATTCATTTTGCACTCTCATTTTAAGTTCTCTATTTTGTAAATCAATGAGTGCTCTTCTAGTTGCTAATAATGGACGAATATGTATGATAGGAATGTCACGGTCCTCTTCCATATCTAGCACAATGAAGTCCGCCAGAAAATAAATTTGTCTATTTTTAGTAGCAAATCTTAATTGAATCTATCTGCCATTTTTAATGTTACCGAAATGGGTTTGGCTATACCAACCCCTAATCTCTTGAAGATTGATAATGGCATGAGGTTAATGATAGAACCCAAGTCATATAGTGCCTTGCCCAAACGAATGTTCCCAATAGTGCAAAGGATGTCAAAACTACCTAGATATTTCAATTTTTGTGGTATTTTTCTATTAAGAATGACATTAAAACCTTCAGTCATGGTTATTGTTTCATGATCTCCAAGCCTTATTTTATTTGATAGTATATCCTTCATGAATTTGGCATAAGACGACATTTTTTCAAGTGCCTCTACAAATGGTATGTTTATATGTAGCTTCTTAAAGACTTCCAGAAATTTTGAAAACTACGTACTTGACTTTTGTTTTTACAATCTTTGAGGGAAAGGAATAGTGGGTTTGTAGAGGTTGCTTTTTTTTGGTTGAATTATTTCCTTTCCATTACTCTCTTTATCCACTAGTTCCTCTTTATCCTTGTTAATTTCCTATTTCTCCTCAGTAGGTGGCTTCTTCTCTTAGGCTTGTGATTGTTGAAAACTAGATGGTGGAAATGATTGATGGTTTAATAGATTACCACCTTGATTGTTGTTATTATTCCAAGAGAAATTTGGATGTTGTCTCCATCCTGGGTTATATGTGGTTGAGTATGGATTATTGTTTCGATTTATATTACCCACATAGCATATGGATTCAGGATTATTTGGACAATTATCAAACAAATAAGCTCCTCCACAAAACACACATGACACTCTTGGATCTTGGACCTGGTTTATACTTGTTGACGAGTTTTAAACTTTCAAAAGATTAAGCAAAGATGACACTGATGCTATAAGTGTTGTGATATCATTTACCACTTGTACTCCAGCTACTTTTCTTGTGATTGTCATTTTGTCCATTGTCCATTGATATTTATTGCTAGCCATTTTATCAAGTAAATCATATGCTTAATTGTAATATTTGGCTAGCAAAGCTCCATTAGCAGATGCATCAACAATAGTTATTGTTTGAGCATTAAGACCATTGTAAAAATTCTCCATTTAAATCCAAGATGGAATACCATGATGAGGACACTTCCTTACAAATTCCTTGAATCTTTATCATGCTTCATATAAAGACTCTCCTTCATATTTTTGGTAGGAAGTAATGTCATTCCTAAGCTTGGAATTCTTTGTTGGTGGGAAATATTTCATCAAGAATTTCTCTACTAAACCATTCCAAGTTGTAATGGAATCAGGTGGTAAAGTGTTTAGCCAAACTTGATCATGATCTCGTAAAGAGTAAGGGAACAATCTAAGCCTAAATATCTCATCGGTCACACTATTGAACTTAAATAAATCTATAACTTCAATAAACAATCTGAGATGAAGATGATGATCCTCTGTTGGTAATCCGCTGAATTGTTCAACTGTTTGTAGCATTTGAAACATCACTGGCTTTAATTCAAACCGATTATCTTGAATGCTTGGCCTTGTAATACTCGGCTTCAGTCTTTTCAATGTAGGTATTGCATATTCATTCATAACTCTATCTCTATCATCCACCAAAAGAATTTGAATGTTATAGTTTAGCTCATTATTATTTATTTCTATTGGATTAGCCATTTCTTCCAATTTGGTAACTTGTTGTTTTCTAATTTATTTAAAAGTACGCTCAATTTTAAGATCTAAAGGTAAGATTTCTCTCTCCAGAACTCTGCTCATGCAATAGAATCAACTATGTTTCTACAATATTAAAGGAGATGTCCAAATAAAAACTAAATAAAAATTAAAATAAATAAACAACTAAATAAATAAATTTAAGTTAAAAAAAATTAACTAAAATAAATAAATAAATAAGTCACTAAAAGAAAATAAGTAAATTAAAATTAAATTAATGAAAAATAAATAAAGAAAATTAACTAAATTACAAATAATAATTTTTTTAAAATTATTAATTTCTAATATTTATAATCTCTGGTAACGGCACCAAAACATTGTTCCCTACACACAAAGTATGTGCAATGAATACACAAGTATACGTATCACAACAAGTAATATAATGATAAGACAAGATCGTTCTCACAAAGATTATTTTTTAGAAACTAATTTTTAAAACTTAAAAAAAACAAAAATCAATTTTTTTGTGTTTTTATATTTTAAGTAAACAAAATTAAAATAACTAAAAGTAAGTAGTAATAATTAATTAAATCAGATTTGGTAACAAAAAAGATATATGAAAAAATATCTAGGAATACTTAATCTCTCAATTTTCTAAACATGTGAATCGCTAAAATCCTCCCAATATAATTATCAATTAATTACGTGATCAATTAAATCTAACCAGCATGTATTCCTCTCTCAAGTAAACTACACACCATATAGTAATTAATTTAATCACACACTCATGCCAATTAAATTGCATACTACTCATTAAGTTCTTCAATTATGGATCACATACATAAAAATCGTACATCTCTACCTGGAAACTATGCATGTTATTTAATCAAGACAAACAATTAAATAATTCTCTTAAATCTATTTAATTGCCTCTATAGATAAATTGTTGGCCAAATAATTAATAGCATACAAATTAGATTAAATAATATAATTATAATTGGGGTAAAATATTAAATCATCACATGGTGAAAATTGGGTTCATAAGATCCCTAAATTAATAAATTAACTACACATAATTGTGTTCATAAAGCTCATATTTTTCATAAATAAAGACATAAAATTAATAAAGAAAAGAGTAGAAAAAGAAATACAGTCAATCTCTTGAATTGTAGTATTAATCTTCTCTTGAATGTCCACTAAAATTGTGTCATCTCTTCAATTTTTCTGTAATTTTCTCTCTTTTTAGCTCCAAATATTTTGCTAATAAAGGCCACTTAGGGTTTATGGAGTGATTAAGGGCTTAAACATTGCTCAGGTGTGATCTAGACCATTAGATTAGCTTCATATCAAAGGCTACCATCAAAACAAGCAAAACTTATAGTTCTAACCAATCACAACACGACACGTGGCCTCAGAAATGTACTGGGCGAATCAGGAAGCGACGCGTGGCAGGGGAGACTAGTCAGAGTCAATGCTTGATGAGTCAATGAAAAGCGGTGTGGCGTGATTCATGGAGATGGATGGCTTGGTGCATAGGTGAAACACATGGAGCAATGACATGGTAACATATGGCAATGAGGGTTGACCAATTTCCAAACTAGGATTGAATGCCATACTGATACGTGTTTCGTCCTCCTTATACGAGGCGTAATGGGATTCACTCTCTCTACTTGCATGGCATCTGTGTGGCTTTTCCCTCAACTCCTCTGCCTATGTGACATGCCACGTGGTATCTCTTGATTGGTTATGCGTTAAAATTTCATAAAAAATCCAAAAATATTCTAGAAAAATCCCAAAAAATTCCAAAAATTATATGTTTACCCCTTTTCACTAAAAAGTTTACATTTTATTATTTATAACCCAAAAAATTCTATTTATTGAATAAAAAGTAAATAATAAGTAAAAAAGTGCACTAATAGCTCTATTTTTATAGAGTCATCAATAGGATTACCATGATAGTTATAGTTTCGATTGTTGATGTATTGAACATGTTCTCGACTTGCATCAATCATTGGAACTGTCATACTTGGGTCTGCAATATATTCTACACTCTGTGGAATTCTTTAGGTTGTCAAGACAGAAATTTGAGAGATAGAGAAGCTATATGATTTGAAAGGGCAGAAAATGACTCCAATTCATGAATCCTGATAACTTTCTTAGCCATAGATCTTTCAGTTGGCCATTGATAGTTGTTTGAGGCCATTTCTTTCAAAAGAGAAGTAGCACATTCAGTTGTCTTTGACATCAAAGTTCCACCAGATGTAGCATCAACTATAATTCTAGTTTGCCTATTTAACCCATTATAGAACATTTGAACTGGCAACCAATCCGAAAATCCATATTGAGAGCACTGCCAAATAATATATTTATACCTTTCCTATGCTTCATATAGTGTCTGAAATGACCAATCTCACTCTTGAATTGGGCTGTTTTTGTAGATGGCAATAATCTAACAAGAAACTTTTTTGCCATGTCTTGGCAACTAGTGATGCTTCCTAGTTGTAGAGATTCTAGCCAACTTTTGGCCTTGTCCCTCAATGAAAAAGGAAACAATATCAGTCTAATGGTATCTTCAGTAACATCATTCATTTTTATAGTGTCACAAATGTCCAAGAACATTGCCAAATGATTATTGGGATCATCAAGTGGCAATCCACTAAATTGGGCTTATTGCACCATTTTGATCAATGCAGGTTTGAGCTCAAAATTATTAAAATTAATGGTCTAGCGTCTTACACCTAAGTAGTTATCATTCATAATTGGCCTTACATAATCCATCAAGGTAAGTGGCTGTGCATTCTGTTCTCCTTCAGTCATAGCTAGTACTTTCTTCTTTTTTGTGGTCTAAAAGTTCTTTCAATCTCTTGATCAAAAGGAATGTTGTTTCGAGTTCAAACACGACACATCCAACGCAAAAAAAAACCCTAAAGAAAAGTAAAAATAAAGTATAATTCTAAATTAAAACCAAGAATACTTTGTATCAATATTGGAAAAAATAAGAAAAAATCAACAACCAACAACTGCGCCAAAAATTTGATCAGTGCAAAACTACAAGTGTACAGTATCGTAGTTTCATAATAAAGTGGTAAAAAGAGTATCGTCCTCATGGATTGATAACTTACTTTTGAAAAATACCAAAATTATACTAATCTTAATTTTATCTAGATAAATCACTAAGATTGTTGTAATTGAAATTTTAAATAAAATCAATTTAAAAAATATATGCAAAAGTAAATAAAGATATTAAAAGATCAAATTAATAGGAAGAAAAATTCTAGGAAATCAATTTCACCTAATCCCTCACTATGCTTTACTTATCTAGCTAATTTAATTTAATTTTCTCTATTTGTTAGCAATCTCCCAAAAATATCTAAAATCATCTTTCGATAGTCATTTGAATATACAAGTTTTTCGATCTCTATATTTACCTATGTTGAAATATCCTAGATCTATCCTATAATTTCCTCTTTCAATAGTAAATCACAAGACTTAAATCATCTAATTAATGATCAGTTAATTAGAAGAATTAAACTTAGAATAAATTAGGCAAATATGAAGAGACCCTGTACTTTGACACCTAATATATGTTCTGTTATAGCCAAGACCATGACCACAATCATGATGATAAGGAAGCACAGTAGATAATAGAATAAAAGCACTTTTAAAGACAAGAAAAACTAAAATATAGTTTGCAGAAACAAGACCCTATACTCTAATACCTAATTGTCAGGACATGCCCCAAGTTCATAAGTACTTAAGGAAGTGTTGTTACATAGTATAACCCATTAAAAATATAGCATTAGTCTATCTTATTTTACTACACTAAATCGACTTGTAGAAAACAGAACATGAAAACTATTCATTTACAACTTCCAAAACTCACCACTCATAAAAGGAAGATAATACTAACTAATAAGTGACATTAGCCTACTATACATTCTACAATCATCAAGGGGTTACAAAATAATTTATAACACAACTAGGTCAGCAAGAAACTCAAATAAGCTCCTAATAACTCCAAAAGGATGAGAAATCATGTAAGAAAAATTCAATAAACTAATTTTTTACATTCAAAAATAGCATTCATGCCTTCAATCAAAAAATAATGATGCTTGAGAGAGAAAAACTAAAAGAAAATAGGATGAGTGAAAATACTTGGTAAGTGGACAAGTTTAGGAAAATAACAATTATAGAACCTATTTATTTAATCTATAATGAAAGTATACCCAAGCTTTATTAGTGTAATTGGAGATGTATTTGTCCATGTAAAATAGCCATACATTGCATACATGTGATAATTTATAAAAAGAAAAATCTTACCAAACTCGCACTAGAAAGAAAGATGGTCAAATGTTTATAGAGTTCTTTGCACACATAGATGGAAAAGTCTTAATTATGTGTTGGTCATATGTGTGCGGACTTTGTTTTATTATATTATTGCTAAATTTAAGGAACGATGCTTGTTTGATGGTTTTAAAATTATAATACATACTAATGCATAATATTTGAAAAAATATTGCTTAAATAATTATGTAAATATGAGTAAAAGCTTTTGATATGATATATATAATAATAATATTTTAAAATGTTGCTACTAAAATTTGAATATAAACTTCTATGATCAAATGAAAATCTATAATTATGTTGTAAATTTAAGAAAACAAACTTTGTAACTTATGTAAATTAATTATCTAAATTCTAAACATAAAATACACATTTTCTAACATTAGTAAAATGTGTAAGTTAAAAATAAACGACTACTTATGAAATTTGAGTAAAATTTACCAATTCATAAAAAATGAGCTCCATGACTTAAGAACGATGAATAGGTTTTGTAAAAGTATTACCTTCTATTAAATTCACAGTTATAAAATTAAATAATTTATAATTCTCAAACAACTAAACTTTCCAAAAAGACATTTTATACTAAAAATTAAATTATAAAATAAAGTTCTATAATCTCCTTCTAAATCCCATAAACCTAAACTAAAATCATGTTTAGTAATTATTCAAAATTACCAAATTAACTGAAGAATAATAAACACTAAAAATAATTAATGTACATAAATATGTTAAAAAAATGAAATATTTAATTATTACTCATATTTTTTAAAAATTGAAAAATATAGTATTTTTAAATTTGATTCTTCTCTAAAACAATTAATATACAAAAATAAATCACAATTAATTGATAATATAATGATGAAAATATCAAATTTATATTCATGCATGAATTAAAACTCCCAAAAAGTGATATTTTGACATGGGTTTTAAAGAACCATTTAAGCCAAATACTCTTAAATAAAAAATAAGAGGATCAATAGAGCTTTAATTTTAGTATCTCAAATGCTATAAAAGGTGAGAGATAGGTGAAGAATTATGACAAAAATACTCTTAGAAACCCACAAGTACAAGAATATGATTTCTTTAATTTGTTTTCTTTCTCCAAGGGCCAAATGGCCTTTTCCTTTCTTAAAGTTGAAAAGGCCACATGTGGCCGGTTGTCACCTTGTTTTATAGACAAAAACTATTAATTATTTTAAAACCCAAAAATTTATAAATTAACCTTAGACTAAACAACTAATATTAATTGGGAATGAATAGTTCACCTTCTTTTTTAAACCATAATCTATTACTCCCAAAATTTCTCATCCTTTATATCATTACCTTATAAACTCTCATAAATTTTTCTCCCTTTCTGTTTCCTTAGCTTTCACTTAGTTGTGATTTTATGTGCTCCTAGTTGAACTGCACCATTCTCTTGTTTCTTTCACCAAGCAACAAAGTTATGCCATTACAAGCAATCCTTTGAGCTCCCCCAAATCAATCATTATCCTTTCAATTTGTTTTACCCAATTCATACTATTCACTCATGTAGCTTTTGAGTTCTTTTCTAAACTCATTAAGCATCATTTTTAAAGTGTTATCCATACCATTTCAATCATGAATAGCCTTTATGTTTTGGGCTCTACTAACTTCCTTCTAATTCTATATAACTCATCTCACTTATTGGTAGTTGCTCTATCTTTTCATTTAACTCGGTAATTATCACTGGTTATCTTCCTGCCAATGTTTTTACCAAAAGAAGTAATATTTTGTGTCTTTCTTTTTCCCATCATTAACCTAAGCATGAGCATTCTAGGTTCTAGTAACTTAGTTTATTTCTCAACCTGTATTAAACATAACTTCCCAATTCCTTATTCACGTGTAATAATAGCTCTATGGAGGACTAGAATGCTATTATAAATACATATTCTATATTTTCAAATTTGTACTTCAACTCACTTGGAAGAGAAAATCCATTTTTACCAACATCTCCTATAGCACTATTTCAATCAACATCATTCCTTATTTGATCTCAATACTTCTAGTCATAGCTTCCAACCTAATTATTAGATGCTGAAATTAGTGGGTTGATTGAGCAGACAAAACAACTCACTTGTACCTACTAAAAATTAAAATTAATGCAATTATGAGAAAGCAATAATTGCTACCTCTCTTAAAGTGGTAGGAAAGGTTCTCCCTAAGAACAATATAATAAAACATAAAGTGATCAATGATATGAAAAGAGCTTAGAGCTTGGAAAGTGATTATCATGTTTCAATGATGATTATCATAAGAATATTTGTTCATCTTCTTTCCCTTTACCGAGAGATCGTGACACCATTTGAGAGAAAAGAATATGGCATATGAATCATACCTTATTAGTTTGAAGAGAACGGAACCATAACATTACAATTCAAGATCCTGACCTTAAATCTGCTTGCTTTTGGATACAAGGCCATGACATTTAGCAATCAGCACAGGTAAGAACGAAGAGGATTATTGATATAATTGTCCTCCAATTAAATTATAAAATTTATACCTTATATTATATATTGTTTTTTTTATCTTAATCTAACTTTCAATTGAAAATGTGAGAAGTTGATTAGTATTTCCAAAAGGAGATGTGGACATTTGAGGCATTTTAAGAACTTTTTATTGCATTTAGCTAAATCTCTATTTTTTGCTTCAATAACTTTATAAAAGTATATATTAGATTATTTGGATAGTGCCAACTTTAATAATTGTACTTCTTATTATAAAAAATTATTATTTTTTAATAAAATTAATATGTACATATAAATAAAAAACAAATTCATCAATTGCATTGCATTGCATTGAATGATATATGTTATTTGTAAGGACTTAGATTATCTGAGTTTGAATCCCATCATTGCATGTGCGTGTAAGACGGTGTAACTATTGATTAAAAAAAATAATATATTTATAAAAAATCTCAATATTAATTTAATTAAAAAAAACATATACTCATTCAGTTCTAATATAGTAAATAATTTTATAAATATTTTATTCTTACTTACCATGCAAATATTACAATAAAATATTTATATTTCCTTCATAAAAATAAAGACTTTTGGTCTCTCTCACTTAGGCCTCGGTTCTTATAACCGAGGCCATAAACACATATTTTAGTGGTGTCATAATTGTATTTGTGAGTAAGACAATGTAACTGTTGATTTAAAAAATCATATATTTATAAAAAATCCAAATATTGATTTAATTAAAAAAAAAATACTCATTCAATTTTAATATAGTAAAGAATTCTATAGATATTTAATTCTTAGTTACCTTGAAAATATTACAATAAAAGATTTATATTTCCTTCATAAAAATAAATAATAAATTAATTAAAAATTTAAGAATTTAAGAATTTAAGAATTTAGTCTGTTTTCTAAAATTGAAATTGTAGGGAATGATTGCTTCCATATTATTCTTCACTAATGAGCTATTATATTTATATATCATTGTAAATGGGTTCAACTTTAAATTCCATTAGTTGTTTAAATTTATCAATTATTTAATTAAAATTTCTTTTAATTTTTTCTAGAGTTAAAGAAAAAAGAAAAATGGTGTTGAATCTTACTTAAGTGATATATATATATATATATATTATGATTTCTATGCATGTGTATTTAAGGATATATTTGTAAGGATTATGAATGTTGGCTATTTTCGTGGACAAAATATTTATCTGTAAATTTGTTTTTAGGTCTACTATCAACTCTATCAAGAAAAGCCAAACAAATGCTCGAGTTTCAGATAATTGTACTTCAGGTATATATTTATGCATTTAATAGCACATGCTTATAAATCTAAAATTATTTTTAGTGCTAAAATATGAAATAAGATATGCTAAAAGATATTAAATAATATATACTCTAAAATAAGATATGTTAAAAGATATTAGATAAGATATACTCTAAAATAAGATATGCTAAAAGATATTAGATAAGATATACTCTAAAAGAAGATATGCTAAAAGATATTAGATAATATATACTTTAAATTATATTTGAAATCTTTATCATAATAGATAGCATAAAATCTATTTTTAAAAGATATTAGATAAGATATACTTTAAATTATAGTTGAAATCTTTAGCATAAAATCTATTTTAAAATATATTAGATAGGATATATTTTAAATTATAAGTGAAATCTTTACCATAAAAGATAACATAAAATATATTTTAAAAGAAATCTATTTTAAATTAGAGTTATCTTAATTAATGAGAATTACTAATCCAATTTGTAATAGAAAATATATTTATCAATTACATAGGATTAAATGTTTTAATTTTTCCTATAAATAAAATTCATTGCTCATTGTTTAAATTAACCACACAAGAGTATTATTTTAATCTTCTTAATTTCTCTCTTCTTTTGCAAATACAAGATCATAATTCTTTAGGCTTTTTTATTTAGTTAATCTATCAAATATTTGTGGTTATGTTTGATTGATTAATAAGCCTAATTATTTTATGATATTTTGATAATATGTTCTTATGGCTTCATCTTTATTTTTGTTCTTAAATTGTTAGATCAAATAATTGTTTTTGTCATATCATAATTATTTGATTTAATTATTAATCTTTAAAGAAGCTATTTTTATTGAACTTGTATTTGATATTTTTGCTCTAAGATTTGCTAGTTGATTTAATTTAAATGACATATGTTTTGAATCATCTAGTTAGGATTATTCATTATTAAATCCATTCTAGAACACACACGGAAACTTGTGTTTTTGTGCTAACTATTTTAATGTTACTTCGGGAACGTATCTAATTGGCAGGAAGCTTATTGGAACGTTGGTCTGGAAACCGCTCACGCTAATATTGGAAACTGTGAAAACAGAGCAGAAGCTCGTAAATAAAGTACATTGGGGCAGTATCCTAGGGAGGGTAGCATAAGACCGAGTTTGTACTTAAACATTTGGTTTTCATAGTGGAAAGTTAGGTGGTCCGGTGGACCGGTGGTTTTCCTCTTAGGCCATGGTTGTGGCCTAGGTTGTTTCCACCTAAAATTATCGTGTGTTATTATTTTATTTCCACACTTATTTTTACACACGATTGCATGTTTGGATGCTTTGTTTAGGTTATTAAATTATAAATTGGTAAAAATTAAAAATAACCTATTCAGCCCACCTCTAGGTCAATTAGTGCGGACTTTTATAGTTATACTCCCTTCATATAAACTTTTGATTAACTCCCAGATCTTTGGTGCACACTTATGGTATGCCAGCCAAGGGGTATACTAAGTTGTTTGTTACATGTTATAGTTAATATTCAAAAGTGTTGTTTGAATAATAATATTTATGAACTATCAAATTTGCTTATAAGATAATATATAAGGTTGTTGTAGAAATGGTTCGATCCGAACGAAGGGTAATAAGACCCATTCAAGGAATGATTCCATTTAGGGTAATAAATCCTTATATCTGTTGATGGTTTAGTGGACGATATATTATCATAAATAGATGAAGAAATTCATAAATATTATATGAAAGGAGAGAACAAGAAAAATAATATTAATTATTTTATGTATAATAACTAACATATTACCGTGACATAATTCCAAACTTGCAGTACAATAATCTTCATTATTGATCGAAGAAAATAATATTAAAGATTAACAAGTAAGGATATTATATTGATGAGTAGCACTCATAAATTTACAAATTCATTTTTAAGTCTCTGTTTTCAATTTTCAGATTAATTTATTTCAAGTTTAAATTTTCAATTTTTAATATAATTAAATAAAATGTCTACTTTTAATTTTCCACTTTCTAATTCTTCATTAACATCATTATCTTTCTCTTCGAGGAATAAAAATAAAAATATCATCAGTAGTGATGGACTCACTATTAATTTTTTTTCAAAATCAATTAATACTTGGAGAATTCCCAAAATTTACAGGGATCAAATTTATAAAACAAAGATGCTAAATATTTTCAAAATTGATTACACTATTAAAATTGTGGAGAGGAATATCCAACTCTCTTCCCCTTTTGAAACCATTCAACTATTTTCCAAAGAATCATTACAAAAACATATTGACAAACATTACAATTATGTTCATATAGGGTTAGTCAAAGTTGTATAAAAACCCTTGACCAAAGAAGGTCTAAACATATAATTTCTAGTAGTTCTTCAAGATTCTTGATTCAACAACTTCCAGGATTCTCTATTGGGAACAATTGAGTCGAGTCTTTGCTTAGGACCAATATTATTTAATTGTTTTCCTAATTTCACAGTTTCCTTGAGTGACATAAATATCATGGAGTCACTTACATTACAAATCAAAACCCATAATTATGACATGAAATTGAGGTCTACCCCATGCATTAATCATGAGCAAAACCGGCATCGCCGATCCTGCCAATACTTTGGTTTTTATATTTATAAAACTCTCGCAAGTGCACGAATCATTTCATAGAAAATGATAAGTATACTCCCAAGGTCGATCTAAGAAAGGAATATATGTGGTTTTTAATTTATTATTCAAACTTTAAAAAAATGAAATTAAATCCTAAACATCCTGTCATGATATTTAGGTTTTTGTGTTTCTAATCTAATAACATAAAAATAAACATAGATAAAGATTCAATAAAAATTTATGAAAATTTTATCATTTATAATAGTAGAGTATTTATGGAAATAATAACTAAGTTAATTATGCTTGCTCATATTATTTAGGTTATTAAAGATATAAATTGATATTTATTGATTCTCTCTTTTTTATATGAATACCAACTTTGGTGGGGTTAGATATTCTTTGTTAACTAAAAAATCAATTAACACCTATGGGTGGGGTTGATAACTAATTTGGTTAATTAAGTTAATTCTTTTTTCTAAGAGATTGAAAATGAACCATTTAAATGTCACCTTTGGTGGGGTTAGACAATTTAAACTTTATTCAAGGTGTCCAAATTAAACCTAAGAATTTAATTATCCGAGTACTAACTTTTAAGTTTTAAAACTACTACTCAAAACATGTTTTCAATACATTTTCAGATAATAATTTTTATAAAAACTTTTGAAATAGAGCTCCACTCTAACTACCGGGTGATTGTACCAACAAATAAAAGAGCACTACTCTAAATTAGACCAGATAACTAAATCTTAAAATCTAATTTTTAGATTTAAGTTTGTAATGAAAAATAATATATTTCTCTCTAACATTCTTAATATAAAATCTTGAATAAAAATAAAATCAATTCATTTTAGAGATTTTTACCTATTTAATATTTCGCAAGCATAACAACGTTATTATTATATCATGTTTACAAACAGCCAACAAAGTTAAATTTAATCACAGACAAATTAAATATAACATGTAAGAATAAAGCATAAAAAATAACTATAAAGAAAATAAAATCCATACAATACTTTGATGCTATTCCCGTTGCTGGAAAACCTCCAAACAGAATTTGCACTCCCATTTATTAAATCGAAAACCAAATAAATTACAAAACATAATTAGCTCTTCTCAAAAAGAGAAGAACTCTAAAACTAAGAAAAATTAACTAAGAAAAGCTAAAAACTAAGAAATGGAGAGAAAGAAAGGGAAGAGAAGATGTGTTTTTTGGTGTAATTTGAAGTGAAGAGAATGTGGGTATTTATAGGTGAGGAGAGGAAGGAAAAGTGGGTGAAAAAATGATTAAAAATGGAGAAAACGTGGAGTAGTGAATGATGACGTCATACTGCTAACGTCATGGTGATGTGGGGTGAGTTGGCGCGCGCGGATAGGGAAATGTGGTGCGCAAGATCGGGCACGGGAGCACGCGGAATGGGCATGCTGCGCGCGGTTGCTCGATGCGATTGGGCGTGCTACGCACGTTGGCCGGTGCGATTTCCTCTTTTTTGATATTTTTGACTCATCTTGTCCAAATTTTCTGTATTTATTGACTTTTCCTCATTTATTTTATGAATATATTTGTGATGTATTTCCTCCAGTATTCATCTTTGAGTCTTTAAGTTACGTTTTTAAGTGAAAATACCTGAAAAATAATAAAAATATCTCTGATTCTGAAAAGATAGATTTATATAAATATATATATTTTTAATCAATTAATGTGCATAAAATCATGGTAATTTTAGTAATTTTTGAGCACTCATCACAACCCCCAACCACCTTCTTGCTAGTCCCTTAGCAAGAGAAGCGATAAAAACTAAAAATTAAACTATAGTAATGATACCCACAAACATTGAACTAAATGTAAAAATTAAAAGAAATAATTAAAAAAACAACTTAAAAACTAAAATTACAACAAAATCAAAAATTAACTTTTAAGAATAAAAGAAAACAACATAACACAAAAATGTCTCATACTTTTTAATCTCATTTAAGATCATAATGAAAATCTCAAGCATAAGTTATTTTAATCTTCTAAAACAATCATGATTTATTATAATAATTAGTCAAAAATCATTTTCATATTTCATATAAAAAATTAATCAATTTTATTTCACCCAATTTTAGTGTTTAGAATTCGAATTCGCTTCGACTCTATTCCTCACTAGTCAATACTCTCAAAACACTGAATCCTATGGGTTCAAACACTTATACTAATTTATATGCGAAAGAGTTGATGTATAGAAATGAACTAATATGTTCGCATATATATAAAGAATAAAGGCTCAAAGTGTTATTTTGATGTTGATCTCATGAAAGGAATCAAATGTATAAATTATAAAGATATCATATATAAAAATTATTTTCATGCATAAATCAAACTCATTAAGAAAGAATTTCAAGATATATGCCTTTGACAAATGAAGAAAGTGCAATGACTTTTTAGGGAACTACTTCCTATATCTTTCTTTTGTAATTAGCCTTTACTCACAACTTTGTAGGCAATGTCGGTCATAGTATGTAGATTATACTATATATTCTTTATCTCTCTATTTTTTCTTTTTTCTTTTTTTTTTCTGAAGATATTTTTCAATATATATATTTTTTAGAAAGTCAACCCATGTACACATTGTACATTGTTTTTAGGATTTTGGTGAGTGGTTAATTTTGTGGCTTTTCTGTTTGATTTTTGGTTTAGGTCACCCCATATATGTCTTTTTTTTTGTAACAATCATGCACGAATGAGATAAAAGCATATACTATCAATTTCTACTTAAATCATTTAATCTAAGCAAAAAAAAAATATATGACACTCTATTAAGATGAGAAAAAAATTCATACATTAAATGCTAATACCTATAGAGATCATCTAAAACATTTGAATAAATAAGAAATATGTTTGGAGTAGAAAAAATATATATTTCACTTTGAATAAAGGAAATTAGGCTCAAATTATATCTCACAAAGGTAGTCTCCACTAAAGAAATTCATAAACACCGATTTTGGGTTTAATATAATTTCCACATTTTATCAAGAAATACTAATTACCAAAAAAAATTACAAAAATTTTCATGATATGTTTTCAAAAATTAATCTAACAGTACAAAAGACTTAACTATTTGATTAAATTTGATTTAAAGAAATGATAAGGTTTTGTGAATTTTCTTTTTTTAAACTAATTCTAAAATTACAAAAATTACTAAATCACATAAAGAAAATAAAACCAAACACAATAAAAATGCAAATGTGAACATAAAAAAGAAAAATATATTATTTTTATTTTTTTAAATTGTTAAATATATATTTTTTAATTGTTAAATCTTTTTTTTTTAATTAAGCATGGTAACTTTTCACCACCCTCAATCTAGAACTTACATTGTCCTCAATATAACAATTGTAAATTAAAGATAAAGAGAAAAAGAGAAGAAATATTATCTATTTCTTGATAATGTCGTAAGTAGTGACGGAGAAATATAGGTGCATCCATCATGTTCATTAAAGTGCACACAGATAGATTGTTGGGAACTTCTAACATCTCAACAAATATTTTTAGTTTTAATAATTTTTATATTATTCACATATAATTAAACTAAAATAAACAAAAAAATTAAATAAATAAAATTAATAAAAGAAAATTACCTAAAATGATGGGTTACCTCCCATTCAGCGCTTAGTTTAATGTCTTCTCAAAAAGAGAACTCTAAAACTAAGAAAATTTAACTAAGAAAAGATAAAAACTAAGAAATGGAGAGAAAGAAAGAGAAGAGAATATGTGTTTTTTGGTGTGATTTGAAGTGAAGAGAATAGGGTTATTTATAGGTGAGGAGAGGAATGAAAAGTGGGTGAAAAACTGATTAAAAATGGAGAAAACGTGGAGTAGTGAATGATGACGTTATACTGCTAATTTCATGGTGATGTAGGGTGAGTTGGCACGCACGGATGGGCGCAACGGCACTCGCGAAAAGGAGTAGGGACGCACGCGGGGCGTACGGACAGGGAAATGCGGCGCGCGTGGAATAGGCATGCTGCGCGCAGCTGCTCGGCCGATTGGGCGCGCTGCACGGGTTTTCCGGCAGGGCTGGGCGGCTGCGTGCACGATTTCCTCCTTTTTGACCCATTTTGTCCAATTTTTCCATATTTGTTGATTTTTCCTCATTTATTTTATGAATATATTTGTGATGTATTGCTTCCAGTATTTCTCTTTGAGTCTCTAAGTTACGTTTTTAAGTGAAAATACCTAAAAAATAATAAAAATACTTGTGATTCCGAAAAGACATATTAATATAAATATATGATAAAATCATATAAATATATATATTTTTAATCAATTAACGTGCATAAAATCATGATAATTTTAGTACTTTTTGAGCACTCAACAATTAATATTCAAAGTGTATTACAAAGCAATGATGTATGCATTCAACACTGGACACACTCATTAATCCAAAAAGGGAGAAACACTCCACCTACTGACGGATCTCACAAGATCCAATAAAACTATTCCAAAAGCTATCACTTGGAACCATATCACCTTACCACATAAATGGCTCCTTGAAGAAGTGACTCAACCATTGTCTGAACCTTAAGAACCTGAGCAAACTAACCAGCTGAGGGATATAACTCAATATAAGGATGGTAGTATTGGACTTAGCTTCGATAAAGCTACTAGTTCGAGGCATTCCTCTATTTCTTCAGCGGATATCTCACACTTGTCGTACCTTAACCTACCACTCAAAACCAAACCTAGAAATGTACCTCAAACTTACCTAGGATAAACCTCAAAGGCATAGACTTTAGTATACCAGTACCTACACCAGTGTACACCATTGACCCAACAATATAGATGAGCTATTCACTTCCACCATCACCTACCATGTCTCAAGCCCCATGAGCATTTAATGCCACCTAAGAAAATGAATTAAATGACTTAGAAAAGGAATTCAAATTACTAGATATAGAAACCCTACGTCTAGACATTGACCTTTTAAACAATAGCCATATCAAAACATGGTTTATTAATTCATACCCTGAAGCACAGAAAGCAATCTTCATGAGAAAACATCACTGGTATGTTAACCAATACCAATAAAATATAGGCTTCTTTGATTGGCTTGAGTTATACTACTCTGAAAAGGGTGGAAACCTTAAAGCCACAATAGCCAAATATACCAAAACCATTGAACGAGTTAAATCAATTGACATAGTCAACACCATACATAGGACACAAGTATGGAAAACTCTAGATGGTATAATCGAGGCTGAAAACCCTCCATTAAGACCATTAACTTTTTCATATGCCAACTCCAAATTTTAAAGTTTTAATTACAATCTCAAGAGTTAGTTTCTTTGTTTGATCTAGGTACAATTATGTTTTGATGCCTTAATTATTTTATTTGTACCTAGATGTGGGTTATCTAAAACCCTTAAGCATGCCCCTAGTTTTTGGTACAGAAAAATTTGAAAATCAATAGGGCATGTTTGAAACAGTATAGGTAGACAACCTTGTCTTACTTGTAGGTATGATTGACTCAATGATGATGGGACATTGAGTTTACTTAAAATACAATCCCCAAGTTACGTCTTGCTAAGACGTTAAACTAAGCGCTGGATGGGAGGTAACCCATCATTTTAGGTAATTTTATGTTATTTATTTTATTTACTTAATTTTATTGTTTATTTTAGTTTAATAATTTTTAAATTGTTAAAACTAAAATATTTGTTGAGATGTTAGAAGTTTACAGCGATTTGTCTGTATACACTTTAATGATGAATATGATGGATGCACCTGCATTTCTCCATTACTACTTACACATTCTCAGGAAATAGGTAATTTTTCTTCTCTTTTCTCTTTATCTTTAATTTACAGTTGTTACAATAAGGACAATGTAAGTTTTAGGTTGGGGGTGGTGAAAAGTTACCATGCTTATTTAGAAAAAAAAAAGATTTAACAATTTAAAAATTATTTAAAAATAGAAAAAAAATTTGTTCACGTTTTCATTTTTTGTGTTTGGTTTTATTTTTGTTTCGTGTGATTTAGTAATTTTTGAAATAAAAAAAAATTATTTTCTCACAAAAATTTATCATTTCTTTAAATCAAATTTAAGTAAATAGTTAAGTCTTTTATACGGTTAGATTAATTTTTGAAAACATATCATGAAATATTTTGTAATTATTTTTGATAATTAGTTAGTTTTTGTCATAACTAGTATTTCTTGATAAAATGTGGAAATTATATTAAACCCAAAATCGGTGTTTATGAATTTTTTTTAGTGGAGACTACCCTTGTGAGATATAATTTGAGCCTAATTTCTTTTATTCAGAGTGAAATATATATTTTTTCTACTCTAAACACATTTCTTCTTTATTCAAATTTTTAGATGATCTCTATAGGTATTAGCATTGAATGTATGAATTTTTTCTCATCTTAATAGAGTATCATATATTTTTTATTATTATTTTTGCTTAGATTAAATGATTTAAGTAGAAATTGATAGTATATGCTTATATCTTATTTATGCATGACTGCTACAAAAACAAAAAGACATATCTGGGGTTACCTAAACCAAGATCAAACAGAAAAGCCACAAAATTAACCACTCACCAAAATCCAAAAAAAATGTACAATATGTACATGGGTTGACTCTCTAAAAATATACATATATTGAAAAAAAAATATCTTCAAAAAAAAAATAGAGAGATAAAAAAATATATAGTATCATCTACATACTATGACCCACATTGCCTACAAAGTTGTGAGTACAGGCTAATTACAAAAGAAAGATATAGGAAGTAATTCCCTAAAAAGTCATTGCAATTTCTTCATTTGTAAAAAGCATATATCTTGAAATTCTTTCTTAATGAGTTTGATTTATGCATGAAAATAATTTTTATATATGATATCTTTATAATTTATACATTTGATTTCTTTCATGAGATCAATGTTAAAATAACACTTTGAGCCTTTATTCTTTATACATATGCGAACATATTAGTTCATTTCTATACATCAACTCTTTCGCATATAAATTAGTATGAGTGTTTGAACCCATAGGATTCAGTATTTTGAGAGTATTGACTTGTGAGGAATAGAGTCGAAGCGAATTCTGATTCATGACACTGAAATTGGGTAAAATTAAATTGATACATTTTTGATAGGAAATATGAAAATGATTTTTGATTTATTATTATAATAAATCATGATTGTTTAAAGAGATTAAAATAACTTATGCTTGAGATTTTAATTATGATCTTAAAGGAGATTAAAAAGAATGAGACATTTTTGTGATATGTTGTTTTCTTTTATTCTTAAATTAATTTTTTGTAATTTTAGTTTTTGATTTGATTATTTTTATTGTTTCTTTTGATTTTAGTTCAATGTTTGTGTGTATCATTACTGAAAACCCTCACGAGACTCAAACTCGTCCACTAGGGCAACCTAGGGGTTTAAAGGCTTGTTGTATAGGCTAAATGCAACCGTTTCAATCCACAAAAGTGATTTAGGATAGTTTAATTTTTAGTTTTTATCGCTTCTCTTGCTAAGGGACTAGCAAGAAGCTAGTTGGAGGTTGTGATGAGTGCTCAAAAAGCACTAAAATAACCATGATTTTATGCACATTAATTGATTAAAAATATATATATTTATATGTTTTATCATATATTTATATAAATTTGTCTTTTTCGGAATCACGGGTATTTTTATTATTTTTCAGGTATTTTGGCTTAAAAACGTAACTTAAAGACTCAAAGGGGAATACTTGAATCAATACATCACAAATATATTAATAAATAAATGGGGAAAGGTCAACAAATATGCAAAAATTGGATAAAATGGGTCAAAAAGGTCAAAAAGGATAAAAACGTGCCGTCGCGCCGCCCAGACCCACGCGTGCCAGCGCCCAGCTGCGCGCGCTGCTACTGTTCATCCGCGCAAAGCTGCGCACACTGCTACTGTTCATGCGTGCAAAGCTGCGCGCACTGCTACTGTTCATCCGTGCAAAGCTGCGCACGCTGCTACTGTTCATCCGCGCGCACCGACGCCCATTTCGCCCCATTTTTCACGTGCAGCCACCCCATGACGTCATCAATGACCTCAGCAATTCCATTACGCATTTTTACATTTTTTTAACATTTTTTACTCATTTTTTCTCTCCATCCTCACCTATAAATACCCCCCTTCCCTACACACCTTCAACACCTTCAAAACACACTTCTCTCTTCTTTCTTTCTCTCTTTTCTTAGATTTTTAGGTTTTTTTAGTTTTTCTTAGTTTTTAGTTAATTTCTCTTAGTTTTAGAGTTCTTCCCAATAAGGGAAGAACTAGTTATGTTTATGTAATTTATTAGCTTTTTGATTCAATAAATGGGAGTGCAAATTCCGCTTGAAGGTTTTCCAGCAACGGGAATAGCGTCGAAGTTCTGTAAGGATTTTATTTTCTTTACAGTTATTTTTATGCTTTATTCTTACATGTTATATTTAATTTGTCTGTGGTTAAATTTAACTGTGATGGCTGTTTAGTAAACATGATGTAATAATAACGTTGTTATGCTTGCGAAATGTTAAATAGGTAAAAATCTATAAAATGAATTGATTTTGTTTTTATTCAAGATTTTATATTAAGAATGTTAGAGAGAAATATATTATTTTTCATTACAAACTTAAACCTGAAAATTAGATTTTAAGGTTTAGTTATCCGGTCTGATTTAGAATAGTGCTCTTTTATTTGATGGTACAATCGCCCGGTAGTTAGAGTGAAGCTCTATTTCAAAAGTTTTTATAAGAATTATTATCTGAAAATGTATTGACAACATGTTTTCGGTAGTGGTTTTAAAACTTGAAAGTTAGTACTCGGATAACTAAATTCTTAGGTTTAATTTGGACACCTTGAATAAAGTTTAAACTATCTAACCCCACCAAAGGTGGCATTTAAATGGTTCCTTTTCAATCTCTTAGAAAAAGAAATTAATTTAATTAAGAAAATTGGTTATCAACCCCACCCATAGATGTTAATTGATTTGTTTAGTTAACAAAGAATATCTAACCCCACCAAAGGTGGTATTCATACAAAAAAGGGAGAATCAATAAATATCAATTCATATCTTTAATAACCTAGATAATATGAGCAAGCATAATTAACTTAGTTATTATATCCATAAATACTCCGCCATTATAAATGATAAAATTTGCATAAATGTTTATTGAATCTATGTTTATTTTTATGTAAGTAGATTAAAAATACAAAACCCAAAATATCGTGACAGGATGTTTAGGATTTAATTTCGTCTTTAAAAGTTTGAATAATAAATTAAAAACCACATACATTCCTTCCTTAGATCGACCTTGGGAGTATACTTATCATTTTCTTCGAAATGATTCGTGCACTTGCGAGAGTTTTATAAATATTAAAACCAAAGTATTGGCAAGAATCGGTGATGCCGGTTTTGGCTCATCAAAGATCAAACCTCCAACCTCAAAACATAGTTACCCAAAACAACTTTACCAATATCAGCCTAAGAACTTGAGATAAACAACTTACTAGGATAGAGATGAATCAAAAAACTGATATCCCCTCTACATCCTACAAAGGTATAGATAGTAAAGTTCAAAACCCTATGCTCAAACCCTTCTAGGTCTCTAAAACAGCCCAAGAAGAATTATTATCCAAAATTGAGTGCTTCAGAGGCATTCACAAGTCCCACTTAGAAGAACAAAGCTTGAATTCAAAAATAGGTCCAATTATCCCTAAGACACCGAAGATTCCCCAAAATCTCATTCAGAGTATTAATGTTCTTAACAACCAAGAGCCTACTACCTCTGACGAGGAAGTCTTTCAAGAAATATCTCTTGAACCGACTCCTCAAATCCAAAAACTAGTTTGGCAACAACCTATACCCAATAGGTACCCACAATTAGATGCTTTATCCAACCAAATCAAGTTATTCAACCAAAATATAATGTGTCATCTATCTATGAATGGAACATAGATGGCATGACATACCATCAAATATTAAACACATTGTGCAAAGATGAGTGATTTTTAAAATTATAAAAACACTTTTCTTAGTAGATTAATGTTAGGAGAATATTCAAATAAAACTTTTTGGACTTATGGGAATCATATCATCCCTTATGATCACATAACCTACAGTGTATTGATTAGTTTAGCACAAAAGCAAAGTCCTCCGTCTACTAAGATTTCAAAATCCAAAAATAAATGAAAAAGGAGCTTAAAATCTTCTAGAGGGAAATTGGATCATTCTGTAAGTACAGAATCACCACTAGAGAAATTGGATCAAATAACATATGGGAAATCACCACTAGGAAGTACAGAGTCATTGTTACTCTTGTGGGAAAGAAACACTAATATATATAGCAAGTTATTTGACCGCAAGCTATTTGACATTGTTATTTTTTTCTTTTTAATTGTTTGATCAATAGTTTTTAGATTTTTGTATAATTTAGTACTTTTTTTAATAGTCATTATATTATATAAACATATGCCGTAAACAAAAGGGATAAATAATCCACGTGTAAAAGAGAGTATCAATAATCCACGTGTAAAAGAGAGTTTCATGGTAGAATAAAATTTTTCATTAACAAAAACTTAAAATAAATAAATTCCATAAAGCTTACAAAGTTTAAACATCGAGATATACAATCCTTCCGATTAAAACTTATAGGAATTAGTAATAATCCTTCAATTCTTTAGAAATTGAAGACAATAAAATTCCAAAAATATAAAAGTTTACGGGTAAAGTTTATCCCACTATAATACTAGGATCATTTAATACTATTTGTATAATTTTTTATCACTTATTTAAGGTTTTATATTTGTAATATTTTAAATATTTTTTTACTTCTTATATTTAAATTTTACATATATTATTTTCTTTATTTGATATTAAAAGTTTATAAATTATGGTATAATTTAATAACCAAAACAAAGCGACTAGGTATGCAATCATGTATCCGAATAAAGTACGAAAATAAAAGAATAACACACAATATTTTTAGGGGAAAACAACCTAGGCCACAACTATAACTTAAGAGAAAAACTACCGGTTCACTTGACTATCTAATTTTCTACTATGAAAATTAAATGTTCAAGTACAAACTCGATCTTATGCTATCCTCCCTAGTATACTACCCCAATGTACTTTACTTACAAGCCTCTGTCCTGTTTTCACAGTTACTAATATTAGCTTGAGTGGTATCCAGATCAACGTTCTAATAAAATTTTTAAAAATCAGAGCGTTCATAAATCAATTACAAAAAAGAGTTAGCACAAAAACACAAGTGTGTGTGTGTGTGTTCAAGAACAACTTTAATAAATAATAATCCTCACTAGATGATTTAAAATATGTCTCTTAAATCAAATCCATTAGCAAATACTAGAGCAAAAATATTAAGCACAAGTTCAATAAAAATAGCTTCTTTAAAATTTAATAATTAAATCAAAAAATTATGATCACACATAAAATTATTTATTCAAAATATTTGAAAATGGGTGTCGCTCCTCTATTTTTTTTCTTTTCAGTTTTTCAACTTAGTCATCGGCAGTTCGACAGATGTAGCTTGGTTGTCTTAACTTCTATTTAGCACATCCCTTTTCAACCCTAATGTATCTATATATATATATAGATAATAATAATAACCTAGTAGTATTAGGGTTGAATATATTTGGGGCTTAAATTTACAAAGGCTATTAAAAACTTTAATATTATAAAAAATAATTTTTTAAAACACATCTTAAAGATATTAAAACACATTTAAGAAATATTTAATTAGTAATTTCATAAATTGATTTAAGCTTAAATAAATATTTTAGAACTAAAAATTATTTTAGATTTATGAACATGTGTTATTAAATGCATGAATGTAGTCATATGTGTCGTAGTTATAAAAGATATACCTGAAGTATGACTATTTGGAACTCAAGCATTTGTTTTTTCTTTTTCTTGATAGACTTGATAGTAGGCCTAAAAAAAAATTTATAAGTAAATATTTTGTCCACAAAAATAGCCAACACTCATAGTCCTTACTCCCCCTTTAGCATTTTCATGTGGCAAAATCTTTCACTCACTACATGACACATATAAAAATAAGATAAAAATACAATGATGTCCTAGACTCCATAGTGGAACTATCCTATGGTCTGGTGCATCCATCTTTGCTACAACATAACAAGCTTATAAGACATAAACAAGGCATACGAAAATTTAGCTTGAGAGATCTATTGTACATTAGTTTAGTTTACATAGAAATAAACTAAGTGTAAAGAATAATCATGTTGTATGCATTCATACCAATCAAGCTAAAAATAAGCTTAACTAAATATGTTCTTCCCTTATATGCATAACAAAATAAAACATGGAATTGAAACACACTATTCTCTCCCCCTTTTTCACATACAAAAAGGACAAAATATTTGGACAAAGCAATGAAGCTAAACTTTCCTCAAAGATAGAGCAATGTAAAAGAAGGTTAATATAAAAGTGCAATGTGGTTTAAACTCCCCCTAAGTTCTATGACTCTCTAACTTAAAAACCAATTAAGAATGTAGTAAATAAAAAGATGTAAATGAATAAAAATATGATTTTTTTTTTAATTTTCATAAATATCCACATAAGGTATTAAACTCATTTCATCAAAAACAAACACACAATCAATTGAGAACTCGTCATTTTTTAACTCAAATTTTGATTATTTATTATATAAATAAGTAAGTAGAGTAGAAGAGGCATATAAGCATAGTTCGCATATATAATGACATATTGACATTTACTTAAAAGTGTGTATATGTTCAACTCCACAAATATGTCAATTAGTTCATTTATGACCAATAAATAAAGACTCAAAATAAAAAATATCACTTATCATATAAAATTATAATTGAGTCTTCAATCTCAAAAAATTAAATATATCTATCAAAAGAGGACTTAAATTTTTTTCCTTTTTTTTATAAATGAGGAAAATGATATTTTTTTTTAACCTCTATTTGTTCTTTCTATTTGTGCATTCCAAGTACAAATTTTATATGAAGGTGCTTTTTGCACAATATTTCCTTTTTCTTTTTACAAGAGCGATAAATCTAGCATGATGACTTTCCACTAGTTGTGAGGTAGCCCTTTCCGCTCACTGTGGTAGCTTCACACATTATAGTAGGTAGCTCTCTCAAGATTAGTTGAAGTCCTAGAGTCTTTTAAGAAAATTCATAAACTTCAAGCATAACATACATAAGTGTTTGTGAGTGTGTGAATAAGTTCATGTCATCATCGATCATCACATATACAAGATTATGTGTGTGCATGAGTCAAAATTGTAGAATAATTTATACAATTAATATCAAAATGAGTTAAGTTACTAAAAATGAGGTTATATTTATGTAAGTATTAAATAATTTCAATACGGTGTTGGCTAGATAAGGATTCTACTTCTCTATCTTTTTTTTAAGTTTAACTAATGAATAAAATAAAGACAATAAAGTTTGCTCACCTAGGATAATTTAATCACTCTAACAAAAATATCTATATGAAGGAATAAAAGACGGTAAGGTGATCGGGAAAAAAAAATATTTCCTTACCCAAATTTACTTGCATTTTGGTTTCTCTATATCATTGGATTGAGACTCAACTAACTTAAGTTTCATAGGTGTGTTCTTGAACTTAACTATACTTTTCTCATTCATCCCAAAGGAAGATACAATATGCATAGTAATATGATGATCATGAGTCCTAGCATTAAAAGTATAGAATTTTGCTTGCCTCTTTGAACCCAAGACTTCATGCTTCCTAGTAGAATTTCTGAACAAGTTATTATAATTTCCATTCATCCTTGAATATGATGTAGCATGCATAGATGGATGATGATTATGAGTCCTAATATGTGAAACATGGAAAGAATGATTAAGTTCAGAAGCATTCATCAAAAATTTACATTTTGGTATTATATGACCTTTCCTACCACAATGATGACAAACAAGCACAAATTTAGCAACTTTTTCTACCACAGATGCAATAGTTCTTTGTGCATAAGTAGTAACAGTAGGAGTAGAGTTCAAGGACCTTACAAATGTGGTCTTTAATATTGAAAGTGTTAACTGTTCATCTATGTATCCAAGACTTCTCTTATCTCCATGTAGCTTTCCATAGTCTAGAACTTTGGTCAATTTTTCAATACCAATGGTCAAATTCCCCATTGTTTCTTTAGAAATACTAAGTTCTTGCCTAAGATTTTTATTTTCCTCATTGGTTTCTACAAATCTCAAATTCAAAGCTTTAACATATTCAAACACTTTTTTTTATATTTCACTAGGATAAAGGAATTTGTTTTATGAACATTGATGATATCATTAGGTTTAGTTATTTCCATAAGTAGTTTATCTCCCTCTTCCATGGCACCTAGACAATCCATGAATAGTTCCTCATAATTTGATACATTAAACTTAGATAACAAGAAATAAGAGTTTACTTCCTCATTTTTTTTCATCTGAGCTAGAGTCGGAGTCATTGTGGTATGCTTTGGTAATTGTAGTGAAGGCACGATAGTTAGTGTCATCATCTTCTGAGTTACTAGCATTATCCTACTCGCTTTCTATGTCACTGAGTGTAGCTTTTCCAAATTTATTATTATTATTTGTGTATTCAATAGAAATATGACCAAAGCCCCCACAACTATAGCATTGAGGACTAGTGACCTTAGTTTTATTTCCCTCAGAGCTAAGGGGCTTGATTTCCCCTGACTTTTGGTCCTTCGAACAACTAGATTGTCCATTGTTAAATTGATTATGCTATTGAATTTTCTTTTTTAGGAACTTCTTCAATTTTTGTGCTAATGAGACTAGTGACTCATCATTCATATCCTTATCACTATTAGAGATGTACGTTTTGGGGCTTTTGAATGCCACATCCTTGATTGTTTTGGGTGGATCAAGAGTAAGCTCATAGGTTTGGATTGACCAAAGAAGTTCATCAATGTTTAGTGGGTCCACATTCTTGCTTTCCTCAATCGTTGTAACTTTCATCTTATAGTCTACTGTTATGGAGCTAAGGAGTTTTTATACTTGTATTGATTGGGGAATTTTCTCACCATGGTTACAACAAGCATTCATGATGTCATAAAAGCGAGTAACCAAAAGTTTCAATGATGCTCATTTTAATGGAATCAAACTCAGATGTTAGCAATCTCAAATTTGTTTTTACTTGGGAAGTTCCCTCATGAACAAGAGAAAGTGCATTCCATACATCTTTAGTAGTTTCATATTTGGAGATGCGATGAAGCTCATCCATCGACATTACAGCAAAGATTGAGCTTTAACCTTATTGGTTTGCCCTACTAAGGGTGCATTTTTCAGTGGTCTAGTATTTTCTTGGCTTTATTATTGTTACACCATTTTTCATTACCGAAGGTGGCTCCCAACCATGAAGAATAGCATCCCATACTTTTTCATCTTATTTGAGAAAGGCTTGTATTCGAGCCTTCCAATAAGGGTAATTATAGCCATCAAAGAGTAGGAGTCTAACAGATGACCCACCTTCTTTCATTTGGTCCATAAATAAGAGTTTGTGTCTCTAAGGATCAAACTCAATAAGTTTGTCCAGTGTTACTTTGATATCAATTGAAAGTTTATAAATTATGAACCTAATTAACCTAAACGGGGTGAATAGGTTATTTTCACTTTTTATCAATTTATAATTTGATAACCTAAAAAAAGTGGTCAGGCATGTAATTGTGTGTAAGAATAAAGTGCGAAAGTAAAAGAATAACACATCATATTTTTAGGTGGAAACAACCTAAGAAGAAAACCACGGGTCCACCGTACCACGTAACTTTCCATTAAGAAAATCAAGCGTTCAAGTACAAATTCGGTCTTATTCTACCCTCTCTACGATACTGCCTTAATGTATTTTACTTATGAGCCCCTACCCTATTTTCACAGTTTCTAATATTAGCGTGAGTAGTATACAAAAAAATGTTTCAATAAGCTTTCTACCAATCAGAGCGTTCACAAATCAACTGCAAAAAGGGTTGTCACAAAAACAAAAGTGCCCATGTGTGTGTTCTAGAACATATTTAATAGTAAATAATCCTAACTAGATGATTCAAAACATATGTCACTTAAATCAAATTAACTAACAAAGCCTAGAGCAAAAAGGATTAAGTACAAGTTCAATCAAAATAGCTTCTTTAAAACTTAATAATCAAATCAAAAAATTATGATCACACATAAAATTACATAAAACTAGGGCCATAGATATACCATATAGCCATAAATTTAAATAAAAATGCAATTATTAATTACAATATTAAAAGTTAATATAAACTATAATAAATTTTATTAATTACATTATTAAAAATTATATTATATTAAATTAAAAGTGTATTTACATTTGAGAGTTTATACATTAAAACATAATAAAACCTTATTAGTTAATTCTAGTATTTACAATGAGTGTGAAGAATAGCCTTACTATTACAAACTGACTTTTTACTATTATAATTATTTATAAGTGTACTTTTGCAAAGCATTTATAAGTGTACTTCTTTAAATCAACATAATCAAGTCCATAACAACTTCATAAGAAGTGTAAAGAAAAAGGAAATACTATAGGCGTTAGTGATATGGTGCAAAAACGCTGATGTGTTGGTGCATAAGTGTTGGTGTGCTAGGGTATAGGCACTAGTGTACTAGTACTGGTGGTTGGCATTGGTGCCTAGTGCTGGTACTGGTACTGGTGCATGGTGTTGGTGTTATTGTTAATCTGGTGTTGGTGCTTGTTAGTACCTGGTGCTGATATTGGTGCTACAATAAAAAAGTAGTCTAACAGAGATGGTAAACATAACAGAACTTATCAAAATTAAACAATGTTCAATATTTGATACATAAAGGCATGAGGAAAGTATCAAACCTACCCGTCCTATAAAACAAATAGGATATGCATAAGTTACATGCATTACAATGTACAAATGAGAAATATATATTGACAAGAAGGACACTTTAATCAATCTATGGCTTTGAAAGATATAATACTGGTTACTGAAAAAGAAAGAGAGAAGTTAGGAACCATAATGCTGTGTGTTTGTAGTATGATATCCATGTGAAGCTAGTTAGCACCGAAATTAAGCATGCAACGAGCCTCTAAAACCAGTAATTATAGTTATAATGACATGAATCTAAAGGAAACCAAGTGTTGGTTTTGGTTTCCTAAATGTTAAGTTTAGGATAGTGAAGAATCACAAATAGGAAGAAATAATAAAGCTATAAAATTCTCCATATATACCTATAATGAATGATTGAAAAAATCAGTTACTAGCTTCTGGTGGCATTTTGACAGACAAGGATGACCAAGAGCATTTGTTAGAAAGGATTGGCAACAAAGTAACAAAAGTGTTGTTATAAATATAGATGACATAAGTGCAGTTAGAAAAATTTACCTAATGTTAAACCAAAATACTCAAGATGAAATTACATTAGTATTGATTAGAGTTGCTCTAATAGATTTCCCAAACCAACGTCCAAGAGAGGATGGTTTAATGAACACTTGAGCAAGGTCCTTTTTATGTATAGTAATACATTAAAACACACATAATTTTGAACTTTATCTAGATTTTTTTCTCAAATATTGTAAGCTGAATGTTGAATAGATGTGAGAGGAATGCAAAGTGCACATAAAGTTTCACTTACATCACGTGCAAAGTAACTTTGGAATAGAGAAGTTATCCATTACCATTTGGTGCAAATGTTTATTTTGTTGTTGTTCACTAGATCTAAGTATGTTAAAAGTTGTTCCACGGAAATATAACAAAGGAAGATCGATGAGTTCATAACCTAGCTACCTTGAAGAAAAAAGAGGTTGCAATTAGCATTTTACCAAAAAACAATCATAATGTAGAAGCCTGAAAGTAAAAAAAAGGGAAAGAAATGAATACAACACTTGGTGAGTGCTTACCACAACAAGGAGTCTTCTTCTAGCACTATCCATTTAAAATGCACAACTAAGGTAAGAACCATCGGTAGAAGGGCATATACAATACTTGCAATTTGTATAGGTGCTCTTGAGTGAGTTTAGAAATAAAAATTTCGTATGAAAAAAAATGTATATCAAGATAGTGATAATTTTTAAGCCATATTATTATCAACACTTGTTCTATAGATAGTCATATTATATAAGTTCTTAGTTAAAGCATGTAAGTTTACCTGCTGACACGAAAATGTTTCCGACATAGAAACAAAATTCCATTAATTCCAACAAACTGTTGAAAAACCATAATCCCAACTCCATTAATTCCATTTATTCCTTGATATTTTAATTTGAACACACCTTTTGAATTGTTGGGAACAAGTCCCATAAAATAACAAACAACCTATATATCACATTATAGATTTATGAGTTGAAAAGACAAATATCATTTTCAGAATCTTTCAGACAATATTGAATAGAATGATAAAAGAAAGAATCTTGCATATTACCTTATAGATAAACCTACTCAAGTTTACAATGCAAACTTTAGAAAGTTGTCCAAAAAGCTATACTCGTAGCCTTCATAGTCTTCATCATCAAAATTGAATGAAGTAAAAACCAATTGCATGACAATGATACATTGCAAAACAATGTATACAAGGAAATCTTTCCTATAGAAATGCCCATGCCCTAAAATGATTTATCCAAGTAAACAAAAATAATTAGGTGCTGAGTAATGAGAAAAAAAGAGGCAATAGTTATACCAGCAAAATCCAAGTAACATTTTAAAAATGCAAGTCTCACAGCCTCTTGAGTCTCTTGGAGTAGTCCCAATATATCTTCTTACTTTGAAGCCTCACTTTTAATAGATTGCATCATCTTGAAAATCATAAAAGTTACATGAGTCAATGTAAAATTCAATGTTGTGTAAGAAGCATAAAATGTTATTGAATGAACGTTAATAATGCAAGTAAAGGATAAGAAGTCCAAACCCTTTAAGTAATTTACCAACTAACAAAATTTTAAAATGGTTTTGGGAAGAGAACCTGAAAAGCATAACATATGATACATTTGAAAATTTTGGAGACTAGATCAAAGACAAATTTGCATCAATTCTAAAATATATAAGAATATTTGATTTAAAAATATCAAAGTGAAGTCAAAAAGTACATATATATAACCTAAAAATAGTTTCTATAATCATATCTAAGCTAGACCTTCAAAAAATCTGAAGCTTCCTTAATATTCAGGCACAAATCCCACACTAAAACTCTCTAATAGCTCAAAATTTGAAAAAAAAAAACAATGCTAGAATAGCTTGGTCAAGAATCACACCGTATACCTAGAATTAGGTATAGAGATATGGGAAAAGTGATTGTATCGATGACGAAAGGGAAGATGAACTTTAACTAGGACGATTATCGGTGTAGCAATCCATGATCTTAATAGTGGCCAAAATCGCAAGCGAGGAATTAGGCTTTAAGGATGATAGTAGGGTTTGACGATGGTGAGAGTGAGAAAATTATAGGGAGAAAAAAAAGACAATGCATGCAAGAAAAAGGGCTAGCTGGGGGTAAAAGGAGGGGAAAATGAGAAGAAGAAAAAAAGATGGAAAAAATTGTGAAGATAAAAAAAATTGATATAAACATTTGGTGTGTACATATGGTGTAAAAGAGATAAAATACATCAAATTAAATTAATATAGAAATGAAAAAATTGTAAAATAATTTATATATATATATATATATATATATATATATATATATTTTAAATAAATAACACACAATATATTATTTGATTTTGGTTTTAAAATATTGGAAACTCTATTATTTTAATTATGATCACGATTATTACATAATCGTGACTATATAAATTTCTTTATATTTAAATATTTTTTGTAGTTGAAGGTAAGGAAAAAATAGATGGTAAAAGAAAAAAAAAAGAGGAAAAAAGGAAAAAAAAAAAGAGAGGGAAAAAAATTATAGAAAAATTTAATTTTTGGTGTAAAAGAGAGGAAATTGATTAGGTATGTTTATGACCTCATTTTTTAAAAAATTGAGGCTAAATTTTGGATATCATATGTATGTATTATAGTATTGATTAAACTCGCTTTTATTGTTTCCTTTAGATGAAGAAAAAGTTGAAAATTGTGTTGATTTTTGCTCAAAGAATTTCACCAAAAATTATCAACAGGCTATTGGCAATTAAGAATGTGGTGTGATGATTGATTATACAAGGTTAAAAACCAATATGATTAATGTGTATGTCGTTAGTTAATAAAAAATTATGAATAAGGTACAAATATATAAATATATGTTATGGAAATACATTGTAAATCAAAATCTAATCAATCTTGTGCGTAATGTCTCTTACTATATTGTTTTTACTGTGGATGGTATTCATATAGAGTAAATTTCATTTCTAAGTTTTGGTACTGAATTTTGAATCTAAGGAATTATATGGTTGCAAAGTTGGTTCAATCTGTCCCTTCTCAAAGTACATGTAGTATGATAAAAAAAAAAAACTATTAGTTTAATGCCCTTCGTCACATCACCACATCCAAAGGTTGCCTATCAATTGAAAAAAAAAACGTAAACAGCCAGTAAGATGCAACAAAAAATAAATGACACTAAGCATAGCACTTGAAAGTGTTTTTTTTTTTTTGTTTTTGGTTGTTGCCCGAACTAATAAAAAGTAGCAATATATTTTGCCTCCCATCACACCTATCATTAACACGATATATATATTACTTCTCCAAGTGAAAAATGAAATTTTATCTATTTGCATTGTTTTAAATTTGGATAAATTACTCATAAGAGCTCACAAGAATTATCAATTAGAGGTAGAAAATAACCAAGCATTCAAAGATATAAGATGTGGACTGCAACTTGTCTTTGAATCTAAGTTTTCTTATTGACTACATGATTTAGTATTTCTCCATGCAGCTAATTGTAATTAGATATTAGATCTGGACAATCTTTCTTATCTACCTACAATTGTAACAAGCAGAAGTACCTTGCATACAAAGGCTATTGTGACATTGCCCACAAGTAACACATACAAAAAAAATTAATCTAATACTTTGTGCACTCTGTTGAGAATATTTTCTTCCCAAAAACTTCATTAGCTTAGCAATACTACTAGCAGATTGTTTCATTGTTCCTTGACTTGTTGAGTGTACTTACTCACCAAGAGTTTTTAATCTATAATGACAACTATTTGTATTAATCTATTCAAAATAAATAGCCCTTCTTTTTATTTCTCTATCACGAGTAAACCTCGTATTTGAAGTCTAAGCTCCCCTAACTTTCCCATTGTGACTCTTTGTAATACTCTTCTTGGTTGATCATCTTAATATCACTTCTTAATCCATCAATAATAAATCTAGGAAACTTGTCCTTGTTATCCCTTATGATATGAGAAGTTTATTGTGATAATTCAAAAAACTATTGCTCATATTATGCAACCATCATTGTTCCTTGAGTATAATTCAAACACTCCTCTATCTTAGCATATTTGTAAATCCATGGAGACATTTGTCATCAAAGGCACAACGAAATTCTGTCCATGTAATAGTGTTGGGATTAGGATATTGTTGCACCACAAATATCCACCAATGAAATGCACCTTCCTCTAATAAAACTGCCACTAGTGAAACTTTCATATCTTTAGGGCATCTCATAACATCAAATATTTGGTCCATTTTTGTGATCCCTACCTTTTCCATAGTAGCATTTGGTAGCCCTTTCATTGCATACTCTTTCAATGCTAACCTATTTTTATTATTTAAAGGCCTATTTTGAGTTTGAATTTGAGCATGGGCTTGCATCATTACTATTATAGCTATATTGAACACATCTATATTTTGTAGAACTGTAGGTCTTTATGAAATATTCTCATATATCCCTTCATGTATGGCACCATGATCTATGCAAAACTAAAAGTGCACAGTATTCGTAGTTTTATAATAAAGTGATAAGAAGAGTGTCGTCCTCAGGGATTGGTAACATACTTTTGACAAATATCAAAATTATACTAATATCAATTTTATCTAGAAAAATCACTAATGTTGTTGTAATTGAAATTTAAAATAAAATCAATTTAAATAAAATATGCAAAAGAAAATAAAAATGTTCAAAGATCAAATTAATAGGAAGAAAACTTCTAGGAAATCAATTTAATCTAATCTCTCACTTTGCTTTACTCATTTATCTAATTGAATCATTCTCTCTATTTATTAGCAATCTCTAAAAAATATCCAAAAATCTCTTTCGATAGTAAATTAAAAATATTATTGTTAATTATTTTTCTTTTATCTACGTCGCTATTCTTCCTTCTTTTTGTTTTGTTTATTTTTTTGGCAGTGCTGCTTTTCTCTCTCCCTCAGTTTTTTTTCCTTTGCGGCTCCCTTACGTTCCTTTTTTTTTCCTAGCCGCTTTCGTCCTCTTTCTTTCTTATCCTTCGTCCTCTATACAACTCCTTGATTTATATATATATATATATATAAATCTTTATTTAAATTTGAGAGTACTTAGTTGATATGCTTCTAAATTTTTTGGATATTTATTATCTTCAAATCTACAATAAAATTTAAATAATAATAATGAAGTCTAAATTCAATAAAAAATAAATAAAATTAAACTAAAGTTAAATTTGGGAAGTGATAAATTACGTCAAATTATAAAAGTCATCGAACATTCCCAAACTTAAAACTTTTTTGTCCTCAAACAAACAGAAAACCAAGAAAAATACAACTGTAGATAGTGTCAACAAGACCCCATAGAGAACTACCATCACTCACCAAGCCATGATCTGAATGTAGATTTCCTCACTAATAACTTACTCTTTTTATGTCGAAGATAACATGAAAATCAATCAAAAATTCAGCAATTTTTCAAGTAAGAATTAAGCATTTACTTCAACCTAAAGCTAAGTACTTGATTGTATGTGTGAAGTAGTCAATTTAACTCCAACCCACTAGAAAATTCAAATAAAATTAGAAAAACTTAAATAAGAAGAATTCTCTCAAAACTTAACTCCATAAGTCCAATTTTCAAAAATCCTCTCCACTAACAAAATCAGAGATCAGAAGGTCTTTAATTAGGGTTGTAATCATATGCCATAGGGTAAGGGCTAAAAAATAAATGAATATGGAAAATCAAAGAAAATTGGAAAAATACTTGTAGAAAGAAACAATAAACAGAATATCCAAAGATTCACACCGTAGCTCTTTCTTGACAATATGCTCATATTGATGACAATATTGTTGCTATACTCAATAACGATTATGCTCTTTTTTCTTCCTTTTTTTGTTGTGGTTGCCTTGATACTCATAATCTTTACTAATTTCAACCATTGTAACCATTTTTTGATTCCTGCTTTTCACTTTCTTTCTTACTTTTTTTCTACCCCTTTTCACTCTTTGATCAAATAGAGCAAACATAATGTAAATTATTTAATTTCAACAAATTTTCTTTTTAAGTGCAAATTTTCACAAAGTATTTTCTCAAATTTTAAGGTAAGTTAGTGGTTTTTCAAGCTTAGAATGAGAATAGTTTACGTAGTTAAAAGAACAAATAAGGCTTTTGTAAAATAAGGCTCAAGGGGTTAACTATGGGAATACACTATGCAATGATGGTGTGATAATCATGACAACTAGGAAAGCTTTTTGGTTGTGACAAAAAAATTCCTAAATTATTTCTCTAATATTTGGTATCAACTAGGATTTCACCTCAAGGATCCATCAATGAATTCTATAGCAAAGCAAGATTGAACTTTCCTAATCCAGTTAATTCAACTCTTTCTCTTCATAGAAAAAATAGAGTAGAGAAAAATTTACTATGTGCTCAATTATTTTCAAGAACAAAGATTTAAATCAAAGTACTCACAAAACTCTAACTAACATAATAACAGATTTTGAAAAATATTTCTCAAACCTTTCCTCAATCACAAATTTCATAGTCGTAGCTAATTCAATCATACTCAAATACATGCTTAATAAGACTACAGGATTCGACACCCCCAAACTTAAACTAAACGATGTCCTCATTGTAAATCAAAAATGAGACAAATAGAAGAAATGAAACAAACTTCCCTAGTTTTATGGTGGATCCATATTAGTTTGTAATTTTCAAATTTTTATTCCTTCATAATAAACCATCATCAATTCAAATAGTAATCAAGACTAAAATAAGATGAAATAACATAAAAAAGAAATTTTTATGGGTTGCCTCTCATAAGCGCTTATTTTATAGTCTACAACCAGACTTTTCAATCTTCATCAATTACGATTTTGAAGAGGAATAAATGCACAATTCCTCTCCACTTGTTCTCCATAATAGTGCTTCAATATCTGACTGTTAACTCTAAATATATGCCCTGCCTCGTCCTTCAAGTCTATTTCTCCAAAAGTGGAAACTTTGTGAATTATATAAGGACCTGTCCATCTTGATCTTAACTTACATAGGAAGAGTTTTAGTCGTGAATTGAAAAGAAAAACTTGTAAGTGTTGTGATATCATTTACCACTTGTACTCTGGCTACTTTTCTTGTGATTATCATTCTATCCATTGGCCATTGATATTTATTACTATCCATTTTCTCAAGTAAATCATATGGTTGATTGTAATATTTGGCTAGCAAAGCTTCATTAGCAGATGCATCAACAATAGTTCTTGTTTGAGCATTAAGACCATTGTAAAAAGTCTCCATTTGAATCCAAGATGGAATACCATGATGAGGACACTTCCTTAGAAATTCCTTGAATTTTTCCCATGCTTCATATAAAGCTTCTCCTTTGTATTATTGGTAGGAGGTAATGTCATTCCTAAGCTTGGAATTCTTTGTGGGTGGGAAATATTTCATCAAGAATTTCTCTACCAAACCATTCCAAGTTGTAACGAAATCAGGTAGCAAAGTGTTTAGCCAAACATGAGCACGGTCTCGTAAAGAGTAAGGAAACAATCTAAGCCTAAATGCCTCCTCGGTCACACCATTAAACTTAAATGAATCTACAACTTTAATAAATAATTTGAGATAAAGATGAGGATCCTCTGTTGGTAATTCGCTGAATTGTTCAACTGTTTGTAGCATTTGAAACATCACTAGCTTTAATTCAAATTGATTAGCTTGAATGTTTGGCCTTGTAATACTTGGTTTCAGTCCTTCCAATGTAAGTATTTCATATTCATTTATAACTTTATCTCTATCATCCACCAAAAGCATTTGATTGTTCAAGTTTAGCTCATTATTATTTATTTCTATTGGATTAGCCATTTCTTCCTCTTGGGTGACTTGTTATTTTCTAATTGATTTAACAATACGCTCAATTTCAAGATCTAAAGGTAAGATTTCTCTCTCATGAATTGTACTCATGCAATAGAATCAACTATGTTTCTAAAATATTAAAGGAGATGTCCAAATAAAAACCAAATAAAAAATAAAAGAAATAAACAACTAAATAAAAAATAAAAGAAATAAACAACTAAATAAATAAATATAAGTTAAAATAATAAAAAATAAAATAAATTAACTAAAACAAATAAATAAATAAGTCATTAAAAGAAAATAAGTAAATTAAAATTAAAGTAAAGAAAATTAAATAAATTAAATTAACTAAATTAAAAATAATAATTTTATAAAAATTATTAATTTATAATATTTATAATCCCTTGTAATGGCGCCAAAAACTTGTTTGCCACACACGAAGCGTGTACAATGAATACACAAATATATGTATCATAACAAGTAATATAATGATAAAAAAAATATCATTCCCACAGATATTATTTTATTATAAACTAATTTTTAAAACTTGAAAAAAATAAAAATCAATTTTTTTGTGTTTTTATATTTTAAGAAAGCAAAATTAAAATAGCTAAAAGTAAGTAGCAATAATTAATTAAATCAAATTTGGTAACTAAAAAGATATATGCTAAAATATATTGGAATACTCAATCCCCAATTTTCTAAACATGTGAATCGCTAAAATCCTCCCAATATAATTATCAATTAATTACGTGATCAATTGAATCTAACCTAGCATGTATTCCTCTTTCAAGTAAACTACATACCATATAGTAATTAATTTAATCACACTATCATGTCAATTAAATTGCATACTACTCATTAGGTTAATCAATTATGGTTAACATACATAAAAATCGCACATCTCTACCTAGAAACTATGCATGTAATTTAATCAAGACAAACAATTATATAATTCTCTTAAATCTATTTAATTGCCTCTATAAATAAATTGTTGGCCAAATAATTAATAGCATACAAATTAGATTAAATAATATAACTAAATTATAATTATAATTGGGGTAAAATATTAAATCATCACATGGTGAAAATTGGGTTCATACGATCCCTAAATTAATAAATTAACTACACATAATTGTGTTCATAAAGCTCATATTTTTCATAAATAAAGACATAAAATTAATAAAGAAAAGAGTAGAAAAAGAAATACAGTCAATCTCTTGAATTGTAGTATTAATCTTCTCTTGAATGTCCACTAAAATTGTGTCATCTCTTGAATTTTTCTATAATTTTCTCTCTTTTTAGCTCCAAAAATTGACCAATTTTTTGCTAATAAAGGCCACTTAGGGTTTACGGAGTAATTAGGGACTTAAATATTTCTTAGGTGCAATTTGGACTGTCAAATTAACTTCAGATCAAGGGCTACGATCAAAACAAACAAAACTTATAGTTCCAACCAATCACAGCGCAACACGTGGCATCATAAATTCACTGGGCGAATCAGGGAGTGATGCATGGCAGGGAGACCAATCAGAGTCAATGCTTGCTGAGTTAGTGACAAGTGGTACAATGTGATTCGCGGATATGGATGGCTTGGCGCACAGGTGGAATGCATGGAGCAATGGCATGGTAACATGTGGCAACGTGGGTTGACTAATTTTCAAACTAGGATTGAATGTCGTGTTGACATGTGACATGTGTTTCGTCCTCCTCACATGAGGCGTTATGAGATTGTCTCTCTGTGCTTGCATGTCATCTGTGTGGCTTGCCTAGTCAGCTCCTTTGCCTATGTGACATGTGACGTGGTAGCTCTTGATTGGTCATGTGTTAAAAATTCATAAAAAATCCAAAACATTCCAAAAAAATCCCAAAACTTATATTTTTACCCCTTTTCACTAAATCATTTACATTTTATTATTTTTGACCCAAAACAATACTATTTATTGAATAAAACAAGTAAATATTAAGTAAAAAAGTGCACTAATAACTCTATTTTCATAGAGTCATCAATAGGATTACCATGATAGTTGTAGTTCTGATTATTGATGTATTGAACATGTTCTTGACTTGCTTCCATCATTGGAAATGTCATACTTGGGTCTGCAACATATTCTATACTCTATGGAATTCTTTGGGTTGTCAAGATAGAAATATGATGAGATAGAGAAGCTATTTGAGCTGAAAGGGCGACAAATAGCTCCAATTCATGAATCCTGACAACTTTCTTAGCCATAGATATTTCAGTTGGTCATTGATAGTGTTTTAAGGTCATTTCTTCTAAAAGAGAAGTAGCATAATCAGTTGTCTTTGACATCAAAGTTTCACCAGAAGCAGCATCAACTATAGTTCTAGTTTTCCTATTTAACCCATTATAGAACATTTGAACTTGCAACCAATCTGAAAATCCATGTTAAGAGCACCGCCGAATACTATATTTATACCTTTCCCATGCTTCATATAGTGTCTCAAAATCATTTTTCCTGAATTGACCAATCTCACTCCTGAGTTGGGCTATTTTTTTAGGTGGAAAGAATCTAGCAAGAAACTTTTCTATCATGTCTTGCCAACTAGTGATTCTTACCAATTGTAGAGATTGTAGCCAACCTCTGGCCTTGTCCCTCAATGAAAAAGGAAACAATCTCAGTCTAATGGTGTCTTTAGTAACACCATTCATTTTTATAGTGTCACAAATGTCCAAGAAAATTGCTAAATGAATATTGGGATCATCAAGTGGAAATCCACTAAATTGGGCTTGTTGCACCATGTTGATCAACGCAAGTTTGAGCTCAAAATTATTGGCATTAATGGTCTGGCATCTTACACCTAAGTAGTTATCATTCATAATTGGCCTTACATAATCCATCAAGGTACGTGGATGTGCATTATGTTCTCCTTCAGTCATGGCTAGGACTTTCTTCTTTCTTTGTGATTTAAAGATTCTTTCAATCTCTATATCAAAAGGAATAATGTTTCGAGTTCAAGCACAATGCATCCAACGTAAAAAAACACCTAAAAAAATAAAAATAAAATATAATTCTAAATTAAAACGAAGAATACTTGTAACGATATTGGCAAAAATAAGAAAAAATCAACCCCAGATAATGGCACCAAAAATTTGATCAGTGCAAACCTACAAGTGCACAGTATCGTAGTCTTATAATAAAGTGGTAAGAAGAGTATCATCCTGAGGGATTGGTAACTTACTTTTGACAAATACCAAAATTATACTAATCTTAATTTTATCTAGAAAAATCACTAAGGTTGTTGTAATTGAAATTTAAAATAAAATCAAGTTAAAGAAAATATGCAAAAGTAAATAAAGATATTAAAAGATCAAATTAATAGGAAGAAAAATTCTAGGAAATCAATTTCACCTAATCCCTCACTATGCTTTACTCATCTAGCTAATTGAATTTAATTCTCTCTATTTGTTAGCAATCTCCCAAAAATATCTAAAATCCTCTTTCGATAATCATTTGGAAATACAAGTCTTTCGATCTCTATATTTACCTATGTTGAAATATCCTAGATATATCCTATAATTTCCTCTTTCGATAGTAAATCACAAGACTTAAATCATCTAATTAATGACCAGTTAACTAGAAGAATTAAACTCAGAATAAATTAGACAAATATGAAGAGACCATGTACTCTGACACCTAATATATGGTATGGCATAGCCAAGACCATGACCACAATCACGATGATAAGGAAGCATAGTAAAATAATAGAAGAAAAACACTTTCAAAGACAAGAAAAACTAAAATATAGTATGCAGAAACAAGACCTTGTACTCTAATACCTAATTGTTAGGACCTGCCCCAAGTTCACAAGTACTTAAGGAAGTGTTGTTACATAGTATAACTCATTAAAAAACATAGCATTAGTCTCTCTTGTTTTACTACACTAAACCAACTTGTATAAAAAGAACATGACAACTATTTGTTTACAGCTTCCAAAACTTACCACTCATAAAAGGAAGGTAATACTAACTAATAAGCGAAATTGGCCTACCATACATCTACAATCATTAAGGGGTTACAAAATAATTTATAACATAGCTATGTTAGCAAGAAACTCAAATAGGTTCTTGATTAATAACTCCAAAAGGATGAGAATTCATGCAAAGAAAATTCAATAAATTGATTTCTTACATTCAAAAATAACACTCATGCCTTCAATAAAAAAAAAATGATGCCTGAGATAGAAAAATTAAAAGAAAATAGGATGAGTGAAAATACTCAGTAAGTGGGCAAGTTTAGGAAAATAACAATTACAGAACCTATTTATTTAATCTATAATAATTCAACTATGAAATATATACAAATCATTAAATGAAAGTATACCCAAGCTTTATTAGTGTAACTGGAGATGTATTTGTGCATGTAAAATAGCCTTACATAGCATACATGTGATAATTTATAAAAAAAAACTAACCAAACTCGCACTAGGAAGAAAGTTGGTCATATTTTTAGAGAGTTATTTGCACACATAGATGAAAAAGTCTTAATTATGTCCTGGTCATATGTGTGCAAACTTTTTTTTATTATGTTATTGCTAAATTTAGGGGACGTTACTTGTTTGATTGTTTTAAAAGTGATAATACATACTAATGCATAATATTTTGAAAAAATATTGCTTAAATCATGATATAAATATGAGTAAAAGCTTTTGATATGATATATATAATAATAATATTTTAAAATGTTGCTGCTAAAAGTTGATTATAAACTTCTATGATCTAATAAAAATTATAATTATGTTGTAATCTAAGTAAAAAACTTTGTAACTTATGTAAGTTAATTATCTAAATTTTAAACATAAAATACACATTTTCTAACATTAGGAAAATATGTAGGTTAAAAATAAACAATTACTTATAAAATTTGAGTAAAATATACCGATTCATACCAAATGAGCTCCACGACTCAAGAACGATGAATAAGTTTCGTAAAAGTATTACCTTCTATTAATTTCACAATTATATATTAAATAATTTATGATTCCAAACAACTAAACTTTCCAAAAAGACATTTTACACTAAAAATTAAATTATAAAATAAATACTCTTAAATAAATAAATAAATAAAAGGATGAAGAGAGCTTTAATTTTAGTGCCTCAAATGCTACACAAGGTGGGAAATAGGTGAAGATTTATGACAAAATTACTCCTAGAAACCCACACATACAAGAATATGATTTCTTTTCTTTGTTTTCTTTCTCGAAAGGCCGAATGGCCTTTTCCTTTTTTAAAGTTGAAATGGCCACACGTGGCCACTTGTCACTTTTTTTTTGTAGACAAAAATATTAATTTTTTTAAAACCCAAAAATTTCTAAATTAAGCTTATATTAAACAACTAATATTAATAGGGAATGAATAATTCACCTTCTTTGTTGAGACTTCTAGGGTTTGAAATAGCTTTTGATGAACTGTATATTAATTTGATCTTTTTTAAACCATAATCTATTACTCCCAAAATTTCTCATCCTTTATATCATTACCATATAAACTCATAAATTTTTCTCCTTTTCATTTTCCTTAACTTTCACTTAGTTGTGATTTTATGTGACTTTTCAATCACTCTTGTTGGCACAATCTTGTAGCTGCAAATGGACTCCTAGTTTAGCTGCACCATCCTCTTGTTTCCTTCACCAAGAAACAAATTTATGCCATTACAAGCCATCCTTTGAGCTCCCTCAAATCAATCATTATCCTTTCAATTTGTTTTACCCAATCCATACCATTCATTTACGTAGCTTTTAAATTCTTTTCTAAACCCATTAAGCATCATTTCAAAAGTGTTATCCATACCAATTCAAGCATGCATAGCCTTTGGGATTTACTAGGGTTAGGTTTTGGGCTCTTCTAACTTCCCTATAATGATGTACAAGGCTCTATTATAAAAAGCAAGAGTTCCAAGAAGTTTTTAGAGTAAATTGAGTAACATGTTGGCTAAACTCGTCGTGATGAAGTATAAAGGAAAAGAGGACATAAGAAAGTACATCACCAAGATGTCTCATCTCACATCAAAACTCAAGTCGCTTAAGTTGAAGTTATCTGAGGACTTTCTTGTGCAAGAAGAAGATAGGAAACATTGGGATAAGACTGAGAGCGTTCATTTGGCCCCAACCTCTTAGAATAAGAAAAGGAAGAAAGATATGGTTGTTGTAGAAGGATCTTCTCAACAAAAGAAACAAAAGAAGAAGGAAGATGAGTTTTCCTACTATTTTTGCAAGAAGTTGGGCCACGTGAAAAAGGAGTATTCCAAGTATACTACCTGGCATATAAGGAATGGTATGCTTCTAGCTTTAGTTTGTTCTTAAGTTAATTTAGCTTATATACCTAAGTATACATAGTGGGTAGATTTTGATGTTACTACTCACCTAAGTATGTCTATGTAAACTTGCTTGTGAATCCAACCACCAAGTAATGCTGAAAGATCTATCTTTACGGTGAAGATAATAAAGTTATGGTAGAGGCTATAGGGACCTCCAAAATAAAATTAAAAAATTATTTTATTTGGATTTATTTGAGATATTTGTTGCAATGTGTTTTAGATGGATTTAATTTCTATTTCTAGTTTAGACAAATCAAGATTTTCTTGTTCTTTTGGAAATAATAAAGTTAATCTCTATCAAAATTCAATTTTTTTTGGTTCTGGTCCCTTAATTGATAATTTGTAAATGCTTGATGTTGTTAGTTCATATAATGAATTACTAAAAACAATTTCGCATGGTACAAAGTAAAAATTAAGTGAGAATTTTTCCACCTTATGGCATAAGAGTTTAGGTCATAATTCTAAGTAGAGAATTCAAAGGCTTGTGTCAGATAGAATTTTTAAACACCTAAATTTGATGGACTATCAAGTTTGTGTTGAGTTCATTAAGTGAAAATGAGTAGACTTAAAAAAATTAGGTGTCGAGAAAGCTACAAACGTCTTAGAACTTATATATAATGGTATATATGGTACATTCCCTAAGGCTTTATGGAATGAAAACAATACTTCATTACATTCAAAGGTGATTACTCTAGGTACAGTTAGCTATATATAATACATGAGAAGTCACAATCTCGTGATGTTTTCAAGTCTTTTAAAGTTTAAGTTCAACTTCAACTTATAAAGAAAATTAAAACTATCAAATTGAACCATGGTGGTGAGTACTACGGGAGGTATGATGGATTAGGAGAACAACGTCCAAGACCCTATATAATTTTCCTCAATAAGTGTAGAATTATTTTGAAATACAACATGCTAGGCAAACCTAGTATGAAGATATGGTAAAAAGTATGATTAATCCTTTCTAGAGTCACTTTGGGGAAAAGCTTTAGAGATCACAATATACATCCTTAATAAGGTATCGAGCAAAGCAGTTTTCAAAACCCCCCAATGAGCTTTAGACATGCAAGAAGCCGAGCATTAGGCAAGAAGCTAGGTATTAGGCATTTACACATTTAGGGTTATACAACTGAGGCATGCCCTTATAGGACACATGAAATAAAATTAATCTCAAGGACGATTAGCTGCTATTTTGTCGTTTAAGTTGAAGGCTCTCAAGGTTACAATTTTTACAATCCCACTTCAAGATCCTTCTTTGAAATGAGAAATACAAGATTCCTTAAGGATATCAAATTTGGAAAGAAGAAAACATAAATAATGTATTATTGGTAGTGATCAAGTCATAGTTCCTATACTAGATAACAATGTTCTAGACTAAGACAACAATGAGATTCTTTCTCAAGCACCACCTACAGAACAAACTCAATAACCTCAAAAAGTGACATTAATTAGACCCGCTAGAGAAAGTAGAAGTGAGATTCTAGATGATTATATCATATTTCTACATGAACATAAGGATGGTCTTAGTTTAACAAAGGATGATCTGATTAACTTATGTCAAGCGATATGCAATTCTAACTCTCAGAAATGTATTGATGGAATGAAGGATGAGATGAAGTCAATGAAAGACAATGACGTTTAAGATCTCATTGAGTTTTCTAAAGGTGTAAATTCCATTGATTCTAGATGGATATTAAAAACCAAGAGGCAAAGGGAAACGTCAAGAGATACATGGCACATCTAGTTACCAAAGGCTTTATTTAGAAAGAAGGTATAGACTACAAAGAGACTTTATCTTTGATATCTTCAAAAGACTCTTTTAAAACTATAATGGCACTAATGACTCATTTTGATCTAGAGTTGCATCAGATAGATGTCAAGATTGTGTTTCTCAATGAAGACATTGACAAGATGATTTATATGGTATAACCTAAAAATTTGGTATCAGGAGATCCAAAGTCTATAGTCTAGAATTTGGAGAAATCCATGTATGGTCTCAAATAGGCTTCCTGTCAATGATATTCCAAGTCTAGTGTGAGTAAATATATTTTTCTAGTATTATATGTCAATGACATTCTGTTCGTCAGTAGTGATATAGGTTTACTACACAAAACCAAGAAATTTTTGATGAGAAATTTGAGATGAAAGATCTTGGTGATGCTTCCTTTGTATTAGGTATTCAAATACTAAGAAATCGTCCTTGGATTGTCACAAGAGAGCTATATCGATAAGATTCTAAGTAGATTCAATATGAAAGATAGTAAACTAGGAGACATGCATATGTGTAAAGGAGCCAAGTTTAGTCTCAAACAATGTCCCAGTAATGATCTTGAAAGGAAAGAAATGCAAAAGATTCCCTATGCATTAGTAGTATGGACTCTAATGTATGCTTAAATTCATACTTATCCTAACATAACATTTATAGTAGGAGTTTTGGTTATATATTTAGGTGATCTAGGTATGCCGCTCTTGAAGGAAGCCAAACATGTGATGTGTTATTTGAGGAGAATAAAATACTACATACTCATGTATCTGAGATCAAATAGTTTAGAGGTCATCGGGTTCTTTGACTTAAATTTTGCAAGATTTCAGGATAACATGTGCTCCATATCAAGCTATATCTTTATATTGGTTAAAAGAGATATCTTATGGAAGTCTACTAAGCAAACTCTAATAGCTTCATCAACTATGATTATGAAACTTTGTCACTGAACTGCATGCGATAAATGGTATTAATCGGCCCCTGAAGATTCAGTGTGACAATAACTCGACTGTGCTTTACTTTAGCAACAAAAAAAGTTGGACAAAGTCAAAGTTTATGGATATCAAGGTTCTAGTTGTTAAGGAGAGAGTTCGGGATAAAAAAAATTTCCATAGAACATATAGGAACATATTCTATGCTATTAGGCACATTAACCAAGGGCTCAATGCCAAAGGTCTTTCATACACTTCTCATATGGATGTTATTGTTGATAATACCATGGTTTAATAGGATTCATTTTTATGTTCTATATGTTTTACTTTAGACATTAGATTGTTTATTTTTTGTACAATAAAATTTATGGTTTGTGTGATTCTATTTCTCTATGTACTTATGTTTTTTACATGCAATGTTCACATTTCATTAAGGAATTTGGATTGATCTTACAAAAGAATGAAGACTATATGAAAATAAGCATATCTAAGATCACATTGCATGTAATTTCCATTCTATGTATATGTATTTGATTTATGCCATTAAATGTATTAGTAAAGTGGTTATCGTGGTTTAGTCATGACTTAATTGTGATAAAAATTGCAATGATTCCATTACTAATATATGAGAGGACTAGATTGTTTAAGGAGAAGCCTAAGGATAAATACCATACCATACAGATATACGCCTAAGGAATTTTATGATATAATTGATTCAAGAATAATATATATTACCCGAGTGGCAGATTGTTAGGAAATGCGATTTTCTATACTAAATTAGACAAAATATCTTTTATTTCTTTAATTATATTATCTATTTAATTTAATGGGCTAGAATTAAGTGGTTTAATTTTGATAAATAAAATAATTGCTCAAATTGATATAGGTTAATTGAGTAGTTATTGATTTTGTTTTAATTAAAGTTCTTTATGAACACTAATTGAACAATATATAAAAAATCTTTCTATTATGGTCCATAGTATTAAGTAATTTTTATTAAATGTGGTAATTCACACGGGTTATGTATATCCTGTCATAATTGTTCATACTGTTTATGTTCATGTTCATGTTCATGTTATTATTTGCAACCCAAATTTACGTATTTTTTAATATTATAAAATAATTAAATTATTTTTAATCAATTTTTTATTTACAATAGCAAGAAAACTCAATATCAAGTACAAAAGAAATAATAATTAATTATAACTAAAAATAATTTATGTTTTGTTTGGATTAGGCAAAAAAATATTCATATTATCGTATCATTAAAATTAAAATTAATACAATATTAATTTTAAAAATATAATATTTTTTCAAAGATAAATAATGATTCAATTTTCAATTTCTATGATTTCTTAAAGTATGAATTAAAATAATTTTTCAAATATAAATAATGATTCAATTTTTAAGATATTAAAGATACTAACACATTAATATATGTTCATAATTGTGAAATATAGTTTTATAGAAAACTAACAGGAGTGTGGACGGTAACTCAAAGTATTATAAAACCCAACGTCACTCATCTTAATACCACTCATATCCAAATACACTTGGATAGTAATTAGTTTGTTATTGAAAAATTAGATAAAATTATTTTAAACAAAAATTATCAAAAATAAAAATAATACACAAATAAATAAATACATGTATGAAAAAAAAATTGAAAAATAATAAAAAATAATACCATTAAAACTTGTAATAATAGTACTCATTATATTCACTTAATTAATGATTATTAAAAAAATTTAATGCATCATTTCATTTTGAACGTGATCCCTAGTAAATTAAGTTTTTGTACACCCGTTTAATATTGAATATCGTTTAATTAGATCTCATTTAATATTATTTAAGTATTATTTTTATTATAAATTTTAAAATGTTATTTTTTATAATTTTATAAAAAAAATTCTAATAAATATTATAAACAGTATTCTTAATAAATGTTATTTTGTAAATACCAATTTTTTTAATAGTAAAACGTACATGTAAAAAGAAAAGAAAACATATAAATAATGTGCATCTAACAATACTCACTTATTAAAAAAATAACCTATATAAATATATCATATATTTTTATATATTTTACATTTTTTTATGATTTGGTCTATTTGTTTTTTAATTTTCACATTTTCGTCCTCTTATTTTTCTTACAATTTAGACTCTTTATTTTTTAATTTTTTTAATTTTGATTCCCTTTTTTTTCTTTATAATTTAATCTCTTCATTTTTTTAATTTTTACACTTTAATGTCCTTAATTTTTTTTAATACTTTTAATGTTTAATGTCAAGTTTGTTTTAAATTTTAATAAATTAAAAAATAAAGGGAATAAATTATAAAATAAAAAAAGTGAACATAGGTGTAAAAATTAAAAAATAAAGAAAAAAATAATAAAGGTATTACTTTGTAGACTATGAAAAAAAATTAAACTTTCACACAAAAACAGGGGAAAAAGAGCAATGCTATGAAAACAAATATAACTCAATTTTATTAGTCGTATCTTATAATCTATTACAAGTGAGAGAATGATAATACACAATAAAACTTTAATTTATAAGTTGCACATCTATATAAGAATAGAAACAATTTAGTATTATTTTCTCAAAAAAAAAATATATTATTATTGACGAAAGCTCCATCTCCGGAAAGCGACGAAGATCCAGAGTGCAATACATTTACGCACTTGTTTTTATCTACCATAAAAAAACAATATAAAAAAAATTAACTTTTATCTTCAAATGAAACAAAAATTATAAAGTTTTTTATATTCTATAAGATTAGTTACACCAAACCAAACTAAACGATTTTTAACAGTTTAATTTGATACATTATAAATAATCCAATCTAATTTATTTAAAATTTACAAAATTTAGACAGGATAGTGCTTATCTCTATTCTATATGATGAAGCTAACCCTAAACTCAATTAGAGTAAAATGAGTTTTATTTTCTTTCTTTATTTCCAACTTTAATCTCATATTTATGAGTATTTTATTGAAAAAATTACAAATATTATTTTTAAATAATATAAGTCTGGTATTAATTACATGATAAATTTTATCGGTAATTAAGTAGCATGAATTTTGAATCCCACCAAAATTTATGTGAATATTAGAGTATATAATTATTGTTTAAAACTTAGATCTTACAAGGTAATTTTTCTCATTTATGTATTTATCTATAACTATTTATATCATATTTATACATATAAAGTTTGTGTATTTTGTCGATCTGAATCTTTTATCTATATCTATATTGTTAAAAATTATGAAGATTATTGGATGATATTAAGATTTTATTTTTCTAAAAAACAATCAACATATTAATTAGAACAACCAAACATTCAATCGAAGAACCTTATAATAAAGTTAAAGATAAAAGCTCCAAATAAAATTTTTGTTTAGAAAGAAAATATAAATTTGTGGATAATTATAACAAATTTCTTCTATTCGGTGCACAAATGATGTGGATATTCAACATGATTTTGCTTTTAACTCCTTAATAAAAAAAATACGTTTATTTTCTGAAAATATTAAAAATATATATTCATTTTCTGAAAACATTAAAAATATATATTCATTTATGCTATTAAAAAAATAAACATATTGTTTTTAGGGGTTTAAAAATAAAACTCCATATGTAAAAAAGGTTATCTCATATAATTAAATTAAATTTCTTTAATAACAATAAGGGAAAAAAAATTCTTTTTTCTTTCTTTTTTATAAAAGGGGAAAAGCTTTTCTTACTAAATGACACCATACCCTTGTAATTTTATAAGATAAGCCATGAACAATTGTTGTACTTGATTTATTTATAAAAATATTTGTATTTATTAATAGGGTGATAGGGATAGGATTGTTCTACTAGTGATAATAAAATATTAAATTATTTTTAGACTCTCTTACTTTAATGCTTGAGATTTAAAAGAGTATTTTTATCTCTCTAAATTATTATAAATCTTATCGGCTTAGATAAGATAACTTAAAAAGTTGTATAAAAATTAGGATCATATTTAATATCATCAATTGAAGGTTGAATATGAACATAACTAAACCAAATATTGGTCTAGGGTTTGAGAAAAGTGGGTCTTTTTTAATTGCTTGTACTACAATTGGGCTAACCATTATGACCAATTCCATCGTTAACAACATCGTTATATTCATCATCTTAACCATATTGTTCCTTTCCCTCTCTCTCTCTCTCTCTCTCTTATGTTTGTTTTATTTTGTCACTGTATGAGTATCTAAGATCACGTTTTATACAAGGCCTTCTTAATTTAAAATTTTATTAAAATTTTCAAATATTTAAGCGGCCATGTACTTTTTTGTATTTTATAGAAAACATATTATTTATTGAAAATATATATAATTCATTTACAACCAAATGTTTTTTTCTTTTTTTCCTTTTTTGCCAATAAGATCACTTGGGACTTTCTATTTGTATTATTTTTTTCAAAGGGGCAATTAAATGTTGGTTTAAGAGGTTTCTCTTCACGTTCAAATAAAGTTGCAATTTAGTCCTTTGGTGACTTTTGGTAGATTGTGGAGACAGTTTGTTTGTTTTTTTTATAAGAAATCGAAATCGAAAAGACTTTAGTATACCACTTAAAATTATTGTATTAAATATTAAAGTTTAATATTTTTTTAAAAACTATCACAATAGTCTAATTATTATATGCGAATATAAACTTTGGTCCCATAATTTATGATTTTGACTAATATAATTTTGTTATTTATAAAAACTAAGTAATATGAGTAGTTACTTTTAATATATTAAAAAGTGTTTTTTTTTTTGTCTAATTAGTTTGTAAAAATTGCAGCGAATGCTCACTTTCTAATTAAAATAACACTTTTTCACATATGACTACAATTTTCCTAGTTGTACTACAACTGTACAATTGGATATATCGGACATATTTTAACATTTTAATTTTATTTGTAGAATGTGGATATATAAGTCAAATCACACATTTGATTTTAATTATCCTATCAAGCTTAATTAATTAGTTTAAACATTAAATTAGTATTTTAATAATGGTTCACATTGTGAATTGATAAATAAGACTAATTCACAACTTCAATTTATGACATGTGTGAAACATACCAGGTATTATTTGAATTTTTTAAAATCGTTATTTTATTAAATTTTTCTTTAAAGGGAAGTAAAAGAAAAAAATAATAATTTATTTTTATGCCTTTTAGATAGGAACTTTTATCTTTTGAATGCTTGTTGGAGTAACTTTTGGTAGAGCAAAGGGACTTGAGTTAAATTACTTTGCATAATATCTTCCTATACCGACTAGTTAATAGATTTCAGTTAAATTATAATTTTATTTAATATAAACACATTCACCAAGCTTTTAATAAAAACATATTTTATCTCATGAAAAGGAATAATAAAAGGAAAAATATGTAAGTCATATACTATAATGCAAGATATTTACTATTTGATGCTTAAAATTTCGATTTAGGTTATAAAATTGAATTATATTAAATAATTTTTAATTATTAGGTTAAAAAATCGAATTATATTAAATAATATTTAATTTAAAAATAAATAAAAACCAAAATGTTCTCCCTCAACAATGCATGTTATGAGTGCATATACATGAAGTTCATGCACATCTATCAAAGTTATGCAGTAAACATGTGGGTGCAAAAGAATAGAGGGAGTGAATGGAAAAAGGATAACACTAGGACGTACACTTTAGTTTTCCAAAATTCATCATTATATGCATAATCACTATTTTGTCAATTAGATGGGGTCGACGGATACTCTTTTTTATAACACAACTTCGAAATATGCTTAATAGTTCTTAAAATAAATATTTTATTTTTTAAATAAATTTAATGATTGAATTTTATTTTTTATTTTTACTTAAAAATTTCATTGATTAAGATGTAATAATCCAATCTGAAACAACATCTAAACTATCAAATATATCTACATACAAAATCAAAACAACAAACTACTATTACACCAAAATATTTTACATTAAGGTTCAATAAAAACTCCATATTAACATCCGCTTTATGTTTGATCGTAGAAAAAATAATTTCTTAAGAATAATGAACATTGATTCTTGATTGCAGTGATTCACGATATAAATACGAAACTGTTTTGTAAGCATTTTAACAAATACCTATAAACCTAATTTTAACCCAAAAAAATACAAAATACCTATAAATTTTAAAGCAACTAAAAACTGCAAGGCAATTAAAAAAAACCAAAACAAACACCACCCAAGCCACCACATAATATGGCTGAAACAATCACCACTCAACCAAAACAGCCCACAAATTCACCAACACCCAAGCAAAAACTCACTAACATTGGAGACAATAGACCAACCACCCAATACCAAGAGAGACCACCCCCAAGCACGACGAAGACCACCAACCTAGAGGCTACGCCACCAACAACTGCTGAACCACAACGCAAAGGAATGGGGCCAAGTCAGAGTCAACTAAAGCTTGAAAAGACTGAGGCAGCAGTGAAACTTATCGACACAAAATGGGAAGACGAATGGAAAGGGTAATGGCGTCTGAAAACAGAAGATTTAAAGTGACTGAAAGAATAGGGTTTAAAACCCCAACAACCAAAAGGGAGGTAGACTCAAACCGCTAGAACATCTCAGAGGGAATCGATTGTTTCAATTTAATGATTGAAATAGAAAAGCTATCTAAAATAAAATAAAAAAATCCAAGAGTAAAATGTACCTTACATCCAAAGGACTCCACTAAACCCATCCATCTTATAAAATATACCACCAAAATTAGATATTTTATAGAACTACCACCAACACTTCCTTTTCACCGAGGCATCTCTTATTAACCCTGCAAATTAATAGTTAAATTCCCCACACAAAAATCACGCGATTTCGGAGCCGACTAATTTATGAAATTAATGAATATAGCAAAATTTCATAAAATACAATCATAAACGTTGAGTTTACCCCCAAATAAAAAACAGAAACAAAGAAAAAGAACACTTCGAAATAACGTAACAAAATATAACAGTAACTAATAATAATTATTTCGTAAATGAAAGCAAAATGAAAGGGGCATTTAGGGAAAGGAGAATGAATATATGTATGGCTTTACCATACATATTGTATGGTAAAACTAACCAAATTATTAAAGTAAAGAAGCTCAAACTTATGTCCATATTATTTTTGCACAATAGTTTGGTTCTTAATGACACCAAATAACACAAGATGCCATACTAACACATCTTTAATCACCAGCAAGCATGGTAGAGTTCAGGTCTCTATACAAAGTTCTTAATTTTTTATTTCATGTTGTGAAGCTCAGGCTTGATTTGAATCAGTGAAGAATCTGTTGATTGATGGCATGATTTCCGGAGACTTGTTGCGAACAAATTTTCTTAGAGAATGCTCAGCGTACTTCTCTCCCTCAGCAAAGTTTTCCAAAACTCCAGCAGCCCTATTCTCTTTGTTCACTCTGAAGAAAGAGTACCAGTCATTACATAACTATAATTCACACATAGATAAACACACATTACAAGGTACACTTGTATGTATGTAAAGATGATGTATCCTTAATGGATGTTTAACTATTCTTGGATTTTACCCACTTCCCTTTTTCTTTCAACAGATGGAGGTATAGTGTGTTAAGAGAGCCACAAAAACTCAACAAGAGAATTTGCATTAGTTACATCTGAATGTAAACTATATTGACAAGAAACCACAAAGAAAAATCACCCATCAAAGTATCAAACCCAGGGGAAAAAAATTTACCTATCTTAGGCAACCTTTGGCTCTTTGCCTCACCCATCTCCCACACAACCAAAACTTAAGTGTTATGGCTCAAAAAGAAGAGAAAACTAACAAATATAAAAAAAATAACCTTTGGCATTTTTTTAGCATCTGTGTATTCCATGTAAGAACTGCAGACAATTATGTATCGTTGTTGAAATAATTCCATAACCAGAGGAAAGGGAAAGATTTATGGTTCTGTAAGGAACTATAGCATCAAAAGTTTCTAATAGTGAAGGGACTATAGCCTTGGCAACATTGCTAATACCATGCATTGAATTGCTCAACAAAATTAACGGTGGTTCGCCTAATAGTCTGGCGTTGAGACTTTCTCTCCACGTTTTAAATCACAAATTTAAACCACACCAAATATAATTTGATCTAAAAAAACAAAATTAATGATTTTACAGTCCATTTTTCAAATAACCCACATTTGAATAAATGGGTTCGAAAATAACCAAGCCCCACGCTCCACCCATTATAAACACATGTTCAGTTACAAAAAAACACATGTTCAAAATGATTAATTGAACACATGTTGAACACTGGTTCCAATTCATTTGATAATTTTAACATGTGTTCATATTTTCATTTCAAATAAACCGGTGTTTAGATGACCATACGAAGAAAAAAGAAGTTTATAGTAACACATATTCATATATACATATATATACACACATGCATTCAACAAACAATATGAGCATGTTTTCAAATATTTTTCTAACATATTAATACATATAGATCAGCTCAACACATTTTTGGACAACTTGCAATGAACATGTATGTAAAACTAAAAGAAATTTGAAAACAGGTTTATCACAAAATGTTATTAAAAAATTGTAAAGAGGAAAAATTAAAATTAAAAAAAATATTCAATACAAATTTCAAAAAATTGAAATAACAAAATAGGGAAAGAAAAAAAAAGTTAAGAAAAAACTAGAAAATAAAAGAATTTGATTAAAAAAAACGCAAAGAAAATGTTGGGTGAGGGAGGTACGGGTTTAGAAACAGAAATGGGCAGCCGCAGTGGGATGGGTAGGCAAACTTGAGTGTTGATTTTAATCATCGGTTCAAGAGATTAAATATGCATAAGCTCAGCTCCTTGAGAGAAATTTTCTCTGACAAGTAAAATTTAAAATGTCGATGTTAATCATAATTTCTAGATTTAAATTTTATAAAAATATCAAAGATATTGTTATTGTCAACGAAAACATTAGAAAAATTCACAGATATTACAAAAATTATTGAAATGATGGAAATTTTTATGAAACTTCATAGAACATCAAAGCTACCAATTTCTTACATTTTAAACTAATTTTCATATTTAATAAATAATGAATCTTATACTTTGCTACATTAATAGCAACTAAATCGAAAATAAAAAGGAATGTAGTAGCTACATTAATTAGTATATTTTGAATTATGAAAAAATAAGAGCTAGAAAATAAATGTGATAACGATATTAAAAAACAATTATAAAATATTTTCACAAATTTAAAAAAATTGATAAAAATACATGCACTATAAATAGACAAATTTAATGATATATTATTTAAAAAAGACAAATATAAAATAAATAATTTTTGTAAGAAACGACATTCCATCGACATTTCTTAACAATTTCTCGACAATGTCACGTTAATATACATAATATCCAAGATATTTTGTACAAAAAAGGATTTTATTTTGTTTGGACATTATAGCAACGATGACATTTTATCGATACTTTTGCTAAGCGAGATGGATATTACATATCAATAACAAGATGTCAAAATTTGCAACAATGTCACAAACTTGTCACTGACATTTCAAACCTTACTGACAAGTGACAGTATAAAAACAAATCAAACAAACTACGCTAATTTTTTCTCCCAAATAGCACATTAGAAGCCATCATGAGATACTAATTCAACTACTTAAACACAACAGCAATAAAAGAATAAAAATAAAAAAGCTATTCAGGGATACATAGATCAAAACTTAACAATTCTCAACAAATATGAGGAATACTATGCAGACACAAATTTGCACTCAAACTAAGTGCGGTGTAACACATGTCCAAATAACTTTGTAAATGGAAATAATTCATTTTAATTTATTGACATTCACACAATAATTAGTGAGAGTACACATGTGCGTATTTAGCATTTCTCCTTAACAAACAAAATAAGCCTGCAAGGCTGCAACATCTTACCAATCTTATCTGCAACTATTGACAGAGTACCAACTAAGAGATCCAACTATTCTTACTACAAATATTAGATATTTCGGATTTCCCAATTAAACTAAGAAAGAAAAATCTAAATTTTAAAACATGAATTTGAAATCTTAACAAGACCCATTGAAATCATATAGAAGAGATGCATGTCCTTTACATTTTGACCTTTAACCGAATCAGAACCCACAAACCCAAAAAATCTACCTTGGCATGAAAAATCAAAAGGAAGTGTGAAACGAACCATTCCTGTCACCAACACACTTCTAATTCATCAAACTATGTATACATAGAGAGTGGATTTCAAAGATATGTAATCCTAGGTCGCATAAATTTACACTTGTATTTACACCGACACAAATTATGACATGACGCATAACTAAATAACTTCGGAAATGAAAAAAAAATTATTAATTTTTAAGAAAATTTAGGAGCAAATTTGTGTGACTAGCATTCCTCTTTAAAAGATACCTGACTTCAGGGTTTATACAGATATTTCGAACCAATTGTAACCCGCAGATTCCCACAGCAACACCAACGGCCGCAAACAATGGATACACCTTTCAAACACATACAGGCACATAGAAATCGATTATGATTGGAAGCAAAAAACATAGAAGCGATTTTATCAATCAACAAAGAAAGAAACTAAAAGAAATACCTATAGGCGTAGATCTAACCTTACCTCAGGCCTCAGCCATCGGCTAGCAGTAGATGAAGCCATTGACTATCCCAGAGATGATTTGAGAGCTCGAGACTACAATCACAAACAGAGATTCAAATCTTTGACCAAATTTTTTATCTCAATTTTTTTTGTTTTTACTGACTAGTTTTAGATCATCTTAGTCTGGTATAATTTCAATGGAGAAGCCCAGAGCATAAAAATATAATAATAATCAAAAGCAAACAAGGACAAAGCCTCAAATTAAACGCATCAATCAAGCATGGAAATTTCACAGAAATTAATTTAAGACACATCACTCACAAGTCACACATCTCAAGAAAACAAATACCAATTTCTTTTTTCCTCCGTTATCAGCTTCTTCGTTTGTTAAGTTGAGCTCAGAGGATATAGAATCAGATTCTTCACTCAAAAATATTTACAAAATCGAGGTTGCATTCGCGGATTTTGTAAGGTCTTCCCTAGAGGAAATCTCTCAGCCATAATCATGGTTTTGAATTTGAAAGTAAGAGAAGATGAGAAACATGGGAAAATGGTTACCAATACCTTGGATTTGTTCTTCGATCGCCGGGCTTGAAATGCTGAGAAAAGTGAGATGAAGAGTTTGGGAAGTTTGAGTCAGAGGAAGAGTAAGAGTGTGAAACACAGGAAATTAAAAGTGGCATTCGAGAATCTTCTCCTGCTTTTTCTAATCGCTTAATATTTTTTAAATTCTTTTGAAAAATAATACTTTTTAAATTGAAAATCATTTAAATATAATTTTAACAGGTTCGTTCCATTAATAAATAAATTTTAAAAATAATATTCTAAATATTAGTGTAAATGTTATTATATTTTAAAATTTTAATTTAATAAATAATTTTTTAAAAGAATAGATCAATGAAAAGCATATTCACAAATAAATTTATATAAATGATTAATTTATCAAAACTATTATCCTAAATTATTTGTATAAAAAATTGTAGCCTAATTTTAAAATATAAAAATATAAAAATATAAAACTTTAATGGTGAAAAAATATAATGAAAATTAATGTACAATTTAAATTAAATAAAATATCCCTCTTTTATTTAAAAATAATAATGTTTTTCTTTTTTTTCCAACAAAACTTCAAAAATATTTCAACTGTTTTTCATATCAATATCTTTCATATAAAAACAATAGCATGATTCAAGATAAACGCAATATATTAACAATATTTGGCATATGTTGTATAGGATAGTTTTTTTTAAATTATGTTGCCTTCGAAAATTATTAGGTTTTTTTTTATCGTCTAAAACGACCTATCAAATACAATAGTTTTAAAAAAGATTAATGGTTAATTTGGTTTAAAAATAACCATAAACTTTCAAGCAACTAGTCATTTTTTTTTTCTCTCTTCTCTTCTAATTCAGCAGCCCATTTTTTTAAAATATGGTTACATATATTTTTTTTTAAATAAAATTGACTAAAAAATGGACTTTCAAATTTAAGATTAAAGTTTATCTATTTTAAAATTAAAACATAATTTAACCTTTTTTTTTACTATTGATTGGCACATGCAAAATCTCAATTACGCGTTCTCTTCTTTCCAAAAAATTTACAAAATTAAATATATGTATTAAATGACAAATAGTATATACATGTAAAACATAACTTTATATATAAAAAAAATTAAAAAAATAATATTATATAATGATAAAAAATTAAATTTTAATATATAAATTATTATTGTATTGGAATTGTGATAAAAAAATTATGTATTTAAAGATAACTGTAGCTGACAAAAGAAAAGATAATAAAAGATAAGATAGAATACAAAAATCAATCATCCCGTTTAGCCAATCTGGGTTGGTGACATTATTAATTTTATTTCTATTCTAAATAATTGACTTTTCATCTTTGAAACAAACAAAAAAATATCCAAAAAAAAAAAAACAAATCATGAACAATATCAAAATCCAAATTCTTAGGTATTTTTAAAAATATTTTTAAATTTCAAACAATATAAAAATATATCTTAAATATAATAAAAGTTAAATTAAACGAAAAAATAAAAGAATAAATAATAAGATATTAAGGAATATTAAAACTATAAATATAAGATATTTTTACACAAAGTCATAATTAGTAAAAAAAATTCAAAAAATTCAAAAAATATAATTAAATCTTAAAGAAATAGATAGATTTAAAAATAAATAATTTTCATTATTAAGAAAATTATTCCCAAAAAAAATACATAATTTATTATAAAATAAATAATAAAGAAATGAGCATTAATCTTACAGATGTAAAAAATATATAATATACTATTAATTGATAAGAAAACTATTATGAAAAAAATTCTCAAAAAAATAAACAAAAAATAAGATACATCTATTTAGTAAGAATCCAAATATTAATGCAAACTTATTTTAAATAATGAATAGATATACCAATACAAATAATATTGTTAGATAATATAATAATAAACATGAAAGATACTCTAGTAGGAATTATCCATTGCAATTTAGGATGTCATAAACTAAAATTCACAACATATCATAGGTTTGTTATTAATATTTATGATAAAAATATAAACCAAGTATTAAGTCTAACTTATGAATTTGAAAGATGAGACTTAATAAAAAAAATGAAATCATATATTTTCAATACACTACGTAATAGGGTGTTCATTAACAAATAATCATAATAATGTAATATATGGGCAAAATAAATAAATAGAAATTAATAAAATATTTTTGAAAAACTTGATCAAATAATAAAACTAGAAATATTAACAGACTTTAAAATACTAGAAGAATGATACTTAAACATCAAAGAAAAACTCTGATAATAAGAAGAAAAAGTAATGTAATAAGAAATAATAACATACCAAAATTTAAGTTTAAAATTTACATAACTAATAAAATACGTATATAATATACATTGAAATAATGATATTATAGGTCATAAACTTCTAAAAAATAAAGATTATTGTCCCCTAGAGAAAAAGAAATGTAGGTATTGGATCTGTAATAAATGCCAATGAATACCCTAACAGGTTTCAACATAAGAAACAATTTATAAAGAAATTTTTACATAAAGTAAAAATCTTAGAAGAAGCTTTTAGGATGGAATTAAAACCAATTAAGGAATCATATATAGATTATACTTACAATATTTATCTATTAGAGGAAACTAATGAGGAAATAACTAACTCAGAATATGAACACTAGGAATTTGGTACTCTTCATCAGATGATGTAATAATAAAAATCCAAATAGTACATATATTAAGGTAGGACTAAAATTTAATGACTATATCATCTATCATTTACATGCATATATAGATACAAGAACTAATATGCGTATACCAAGTAAATATATATTCTCATGAGAACATTGAAAACAAGCACCAAAAATTTAATTGTAGGAATTACTAATAATACTACAATAAATCTTAATAAAGTTTTAAAAGATACAGATATAATGATAGGAAGAGAAAAAAATTCATATTCCTACCATATATGAATAAGAAACAAGAATTAATTTATTAACAAAAAATAGTTTTCTAAACTTATATCAACCTTTAACACAATATTTAGAAGAAAACAAATAAGTCTAATAACATTATATGGTGAAACCATTTATATATTAAAAATAAGAAAAGCTTTGAATGTATCAAATCCAAATTTTATGCAACAACATAAAAAACAAAAACATAGTGAGATAGACACAAAGAAATAAAAATCTTATTTAAAAAATATTTCATTAGATATTGATTAAAAATAAAACTTTTTTCTTAATGAAATACAGGAAAATAAATCCCTACTAGGTATCAAAAAATTATTAAAAATAAAAAGCACAAAAAAATCTTTAGATCCAAAAATTAATAAATCTTAAATGATTGTTAACATAAAATTAAGAGAACCTAACAAGATTATTAGAGTAAAACCAATGATATATACTCCAGAAGACATGATTAAATTTGAAAAATAAATTCAATTTTTTTTGGAATTAAAAGTAATAATACCAAATAATTCACCACCTCATTTTAGTCCAACATTCTTAGTTAAAAAATAAAATGAAAAAAGAGAATAGTAATGAACTTCAAAGTTTTGAATAAAAATACCATTGATGATGGATATTTTATTCCAAAGAAGTAAGAACTACTATCATTAACAAAATGAAAGAAATACTTCTTAAGTTTTGATTATAAAAGTGGATTTTGGCAAAAGACTAGATGAAGAATTTCAAAATTTAATTATATTAGTTTTCAATAGACTATTGTACCATTTGTATTAAAACATGCTCCATGTATCTTTTAAAGATATATGAATATCATCTTTAAGACATTAATAAATATTTTCTATGTTTACATAGATGATATTTTGGTTTTCATTAATAATTTAAATTAGACATTATTTAGATATTACTAATATTTTATAAGAATGCAAGAAGGAAGAAAGTTGTAATTACTTAACAAAAGATAAGTATCTAAGGTTAGAATTGAAGATGAAAAATATAATCTATAGCCCCATATACTAAATAATATTCAAGGATTTCCTAATGAATTAAAGGACAAAAATCAATTACAAAGATTTCTATTCATTTCTTTTCCCTTTTATGTTTATAATTCTTCTTTGTGTGGCTTCTGTTGTTTGTTACTTATTTTATTTTCCTTTCTAATACTTTAATAAAAATAAAAAAATAATAATATAGTATTTGTTGTAATTGCACTCTCTTTTTCTCATTTATTTCTCTACTCGAGGCAGTTGTGCAAGTCTCACTGCCCAACTATCATATTTCTTAAATGAACCTTTTTGAGAATCCACTGATATTTTATGATTGAGATACTTTTGACTTAAATTAAAGTGTGGCAGTTATGACCATATGTATGATTAAATTCTTGTGTTGAATTTGAAATTAATTTTTTTCCTATGCACTTACAATAACGCTTGTGAATTTGTATGATTATTTTAAGAAGTTTGTGTGAATTTTATGATTTGATGATTTAGATGTCTCTAATAAGCTCTAGAATCTACTTTAGTGTTTCTCAAGGCGAAATCATAGGTGCTACTTAGATACAAAGAGGATTTAGGCATTCTTTGGATCGTTTTAAACCTTTCAAGCTACCAATGTTTACTTGTCCTTAATTCTCCCTTTTGAGCCATTATGTCATATCTTTATTTCCTTGCACCTATTAGCTTAACACAAATGATAAATCCTACTTACCTTATACACTTTCAATTAAGTTTCAATTATGTTAATTATTGAACTTATATGATTTGGGATTATTTGTTTTACCCTTTGTTTAAAAGTTAAAGAAAAAAAGTGAAAGAAAATGAAGAGTATCAATGAATGAGATATTAAGAAGTAAAGGAAAAAGATCCTAATTTTGGGAATATCAATGTTTGAAAAATTGTGAAGTAAAAAAGAAAAGATCCTATGTTTGAAGGTTTAGTGCTTATGATTATGAGATCATTACTTTAATTGTATGTCTTTTGTTCATCTAGAGGTGTACTTAAACTTAAATGTCTTTTCTCACCTACCCAAACCTCGGCCTATCATAACAAGCTTTGTAAGATCTTTTGATTTCTTCTATGTTGGAACCTACATTAGTAGAAAGAAAGGATAAATGTGGACATATGAATATTTTTTCTACTTGATTCTATATTTCTATTTTCTTAGTTCACATAAATATTTCTTAATGTAATATGGTGTAAACAAGTTTAGCATATCACACATAGTAATGTCACCAAATTTTAGTCATACCCTTACTTGAATGCATTATGGATTGATAGTCATATGGGGTTTTATGTTGAATGTATTATTTTTTTTCCCGAGTGACCAAGCTCACCACCTATCTCTCTAATACCTCGCCAAGCGTTATAACGAGGGCCTTGGCAAGGTGCTCCTAAGCCTATATAAAGAACCCCATTCCTTATTTAATTTACATATCATATTTGTTTCCTTCTCTTCTTGCTTTACTAGTATTTTTTGCCTTATAATATTTTACCAAATATGGCCCCAAAACATTCCAAAAGTGATAAGAAATCAAAGAAGTCTGAGCCTACAGCTCCTTCAAGTTGTGCCCTCATTCTCAGTGAGCATCCTATAAATATCCATGATTTTTCCAATGTCGAGGAAAGGTTTGCTTACTTTTCTTGGTTTTCTCTTTACTAACTAAAATTTTCTTATAATGATGAGTTTGTTAAGGAGTTTTATACCACCCTTCCTCCCATTCTTATCACTAGCTTTTCTACTTCTTGTTCTAAGAGGATGTAGAGTTACTCTCTCTCAAGATGACATTTATAAGCTATTATCTCTTTTTGATGTCTAATTTCCATCTTTTCATGTCATCCTTTTTGAATTTGAAAATATTTCTTTTTCCTACCTCTTTGAATTTAATATTATGAATGCTCGCAATAATATTGACATGAAAAACTAGTTGGTCGGGCCTAATCACATGTATATTGGTAGTGCCTTGTTGCTTGCCCATTTTCCCATGGTTTTTTTTACTTAATATTGTTGTTAGTGCTATTATTCACCCTTGTTCCCATCTTCATACTATCCCTTTGTGCCAAGGACATTTCTTCTATGTAATTCTGAATGGTGATGATATAGATCTTATTAGTATGATCTATAGAACTATCATTTTCATATTTTTTCTCTACCTTCTTCTGAATTCTACTATCCATCTCTAATTTTCAAGTGAGGTTCCACTATTTTCCATAACATTCCTTTCGACTATTTGAGCAGGTCTATTCTTTCCCGCATTTTTTCTTTATAACGATTGTAGGTCTCGATATTGATTTGCTACACTTTTTTTCTCTTTTTATATGAACGCTTCTTAGTCCACGGATTATGCATCAATTCCTATTTCTTTTGAGAAATGATTTTCAAGAGTTGAATTTTTTTAACCAAAACGTCATGGATGTGCATCATTTTTAAGCTTTTGGTTAAGGGTGTTGTGGTTTGTTTTCTACCTCTTGATGAGCAAGATCGACAAATACTTTGGTTTTATATTTGTAAAACTCTCGCAAGTGCACGGATTATTTTATAGAAAATGATAAGTATACTCCTAAGGTCGATCTAAGAAAGGAATATATATGGCTTTTAATTTATTATTCAAACTTTTAAAAACAAAATTAAATCCTAAACATCCTGCCACGATATTTTGATTTTTCTTTCCTGATCTAATGACATAAAAAATAAACATAGATATGGATTCAATAAACAATAATGCAAATTTTTATCATTAATAACAATGTAATATTTATGTATATAATAATTACGTTAATTATGCTTACTCATATTATTTAGGTTATTAAAGATATAAATTGATACTTGTTAATTTTCTTTTTTTGGTATGAATGTGTCCTTAGGTGGGACCCAAACTCTTTTGTTTAATATTAATTAACTAATATCCTTAGGCGAGACCTATTAATTAATTAAGTGTTAAATTTTAGCTTTATTTCTAAGAAAATAGCAAACCATCTAATCACATCTTTAGGCGAAGTTCGTTAATTAGACTTTATTTAAGGTGTCCAAATTAAAACTAAGAATCTAATTATGTGAGTATTAACTTTCAAGTTTTAAAACCATTACTGAAAATATGTTGTCAATACATTTTTGAATAATATTTCTTATAAAAGTGTTTTTTGAAATAGAGCTTCACTCTAACTACTGGACGATCGTACCAACAAATAAAAGAGCACTACTCTAAATCAGATCAGATAATTAAACCTTAAAATCTAATTTTCAAATTTAAGTTTGTAATGAAAAATAATATATTTCTTTCTAACATTATTAATATAAAATCTTGAATAAAAACAAAATAAATTATTTTATTAAAATGTTTTACCTATTTAATATTTCGCAAGCATAACAAAGTTATTATTATATCATATTTACAAACAGTCAGTTATGTTAAATTTAATCACAAACAAATTAAACATAACTTATAAGAATAAAACATAAAAAATAACTATAAAGAATTCATTTTAAAATTATACTTCAAAAGAATCCTTATAAAACTTTGACGCTAATTCTATTGCTGAAAATCTCTAAACGGATTTGCATTTATGTTTATGGAATCAAAAACTAAAAATCTATAAAAGCATAGCTAGTTCTTCTTAAAAAAAGAAGAACTTTAAAACTAAAAACTAAAAAAAGAAAACTTTCTAGAGAGAGAAATCTAGAGAAAGAAATAGTTGAGAAAATTGTGTGTTTTTTACAATAGGGGAAAAGGTCCTTTTATAGGTGAGAAAAGAGCCAAAAATGTGAAAAAATATTTCAAAAATTGATTTTGGATGCGTTTTGATAGGCTGGCACCCGTGTGGGGTGTGAGAATTGTGGCCCACGGGCGTTTGGTATGCATGGGTGCGCGGGGGATATGACGCGAGCATAGAAATCAATGCAGTGTGTGTTGGGCATGTTTCAATTGCATACGCTGGTTGTGCGCACCTGAGCGTGTGTTAGGAGTGTTTCGACTGCGTGTGAACATGTATTGGGTGTGCGTGCGGGAATCGGCATGGGCGTGTGCTGGACCGCATGAGACTTTGGCATGAATGGGTAGCTGCAGGCAAAATTTTGACATTTTTGACCCATTTTTGTCTAATTTTTCTATTTTTTTTACTTTTATTCATTTTATCAACATATTTATGATGTATTGCCTCTAGTATTTTTCTTCGAGTCTTTAAGTTATTTTTGAAGAATATACCTGAAAAACAATAAAAATACCATGATTTCGAAAAAAAAGTTTATATAAAAATATGATAAAATTATACAAATATAAATCTATTTAATCAATTAAATTACATTAAATCATGGTAATTTTAGTGTTTTTAAGCACTCATCACCTATACCAGATCTCTTCACTCTAGTGTTTCTTCCCTTAGGTCAATGGTCAATATGTTTTCTGTGTATGGTGGAGATGAGTTCAATGTTCCCTTTGAGATCAACCACTATTTTGAACAATTTGCTAATAACATTCTCAATCCATAAACTATTGCACCACCTCTTACTGCGCCTTTTGATAATAGAAAATCTTTTCGCAATGGTGTTCAAGGGGATGATGATGCTGGAGAGGGATACAAAGAGTTTTGATCTCATTCATGACTTTTTTCTTTCATTTATTTCCTTTGCTTTCATTTATTTATGAACTTGTCTTTGTAAAATAAAGTTTGTTTAATGAATATGAGTTTAATGTTACTTACTGATCTTTGTTTCAGTTTTTTTCATCTTAATTATATTTACAATGCTGCATTTTAATTAGAATTCTTGCATATTTATATATCCTTTCTTCCTCATATAGAGGTACTACTTTGAATTTCTGTGTCAAAAAGGGAAAGAAGTTTTTGTGCACAAAAAAGTATTTTTACCATGTAATGTGTTGCATGGATGGTGAGTGAAAGATTACACTGCATTTGTATGTCTGATGTGCATACAATTAGGGGGAAGTGCTGCATGAAGCCAAGAGAAGTTATGAACTTTTCTCTTATTGATTGTCTATCGATATTTACTTTTATAGGGATGACATAATAGTATATTGTTAGACTACACACTATGTCTACATGATATGTTCATAAGGTTTGTATTTGTTTCGTGTGTGCAAGTTATAGGTGTAGATTAAAGTCTTTGAGCTGCATGTGTTATGTGTGTTATGATGTTAAGACCCTTGTGTTTCAGAATGACAAAGTGGATATGTTGAAGCATGAATATGGATGGAGCACACAAGATGGATGCACTTGGTGTAGATGTATTTTTTAGGTTTGGGTGTGCATCGATGTTTTGTTCATGGGAGAAAACATCTTTAGGTCATCTTCATGATCATCTCATGACAGAAATGAGTATATATTTAGTTGTGTAGTGTTTTGACATAAAAATCCAAAGGAAAAGATTGTAAGTCTTATTGTATTTTATTTCTATTTGTTAGATTTTCGTGTACAAAACACAATGTCTATTTATTTTTATTCTATATTTTGTCTTTTTCTATGTAAGGTTGATTCGTACAAATCAATAATACACACATATATAGTTAGGAACACTATATTTAAAAGTATTTTTCACACACACAAGATTGGTTGTTTTTAGTATGCATGCTAGTTCAAGAATGGTTGATTTTGATTCGTTTAGGGTGGGGTATTTGTGAATTTACTCGACAATTTTGGAAATAAAAAATATTTTCTTTGTGATACCTCACCACCACCTTTGATGAAGTGGTTGGAAAAATGGTTGGCAAGGTGGATGTTTGAGACTCTATAAATACCTTCACTTCTCTTTAACTCTTTACCCATGTTTTTTGTACCAAAACTCTACCAAAATTCATACTAAGATTTATATTTGTTTTTAAAATCATTTTGGAGTGCTTACATTGGAGTGTGGGTTGTTAGTGACTTTACTTATAAAATTGTAGTCTGTGTGTATACATGACTCAACTATGTGTCTCCCATATACAATTTGATATCTATAAAGGACAGTGTGTCCCTTAGTGCTTTGAGATTGAGAGTGATCCTCAAGGTTTCTCATTCTATAAATATTTCACGTTACTAATATGTGGCTACTAATCATACCACAATGGGTGGTGTTGGCTAGGGAGAAGAGTTGGGTTCATGTGTAGAACTAGGTTATTGTGGAAACCAGAAGTAAAAGCAACAATAGGGAGTTTGGATAGAGGTCTCGGTTAATAAAGGTAATAGTGATTTTATTTCTTTAAGAATTGTATCTGTTTTATTGATTACATAATATATGTTGTGAAAATTTATCTACTTATCCAATTTTATATTATCTGTGACTCTGCTACAATTTCTATTTAAGTGTATTTTTTGTTTGTGTGAGTTATAATTAAATCGTTAAGGAGTCTATATCTCCTTATTCCAATACTTTACCAAGTTGTAGACTCTTTCAAATATATTAATTTACAAAATTTAGCATATCCCAATTTTTTAAGAATGTGCAAAATCAAGTTCCATTCCATTGTATCATACATTTTGTTCATGTCAATCTTTACCCCATTACATCTTATCTTTCTTTCTTCTTTTTTATTCTATGAATAATCCCTTGGGCTATGATTGTGTTCTATGCAATCAACCTTTTTTGGGAAAAATACACCATAATATGGTGTCACTATTTTATCAAAAAGAGATCTCATTCTATTTACCAAGATTTTGGAATTGTTTTATAAGATACATTACATAGGCTTAAATGCCTATAGTAGTGTATATTAGATGGTTGATTTCTTTTCTGAAGCAAAATTATCATGGTTTCATTAATCTCTTTATTCATTACCTTAGTAATGAATAATTCTTCTAGAAACTGAATTACTTCAAGTTTCATTGTTGACCAATGGTTTTTATAAAATCCATATGTCATCCCATCTAGTCCAAGACTTTTCATATTGTGAATGGTCCAAAATGTAGATTTTATTTCTTCTTCATTTGGTATCTTACATAGCATTTGATTCTCTTCATATGTGATTATAGGGTGAAAAAGATGATCAATTTTTGAGAACTATAATGGGTGTCGTGTGGATAACATATTCTAGAAATGATTAACAATTTCCTCTCCAATTAGGTATCTCTCATATAACCATTGCCTATCATTTATTTTTAGTGTCATAATCGAGTTCATTTTTTCTTTTAAAAGTTGTGAAGTGGTGAAAAAACCTAGTGTTTTCATCACCTTCATATATCCTATCTACCTTGATTTTTGTTTCCATATAAGTCTTGTCTTTGTAATTGTTCCTCAAGTTTAAGTTGTAAGATATGAATTTGTTTTATACAATCGATAGAGGTGTCTTAGTTTTGTAACAATTGTAACTTTGTCTATATTGTTTTTATCATCTCATGGCACATCCCAAACTTTTGTTTGTTCCAAAATTTAAGATTTTTAGCTATTACTTTAATCTTTTGAAGTATCTTTGTTGCATCATTACCCTACACCTATTCATTCCATTCTTGTTGAATTACAATTTCAAAAGATGGGTCACGATTCCAAGCCTCAAAAAATCTAAATGGTCTTGGAAGAAATTCATTATCTTTCAATATGTCTAAGATTAATGCACTATGATCAAATACAATAAATGGTTTATTAACATCCATTGCTCTATGGTATTTTAGATACAAACCATTGGTTGTAATTTCCTTATCTAGCTTATATTTGATTCTTTTTCTTCCTTCTTGTTTGTTTGTCCAAGTAAATTTTGGTCTTCATTTATTAATATCCATTGCTCCATATGTGTCAAGAAATTGTTTTTAGTAAATTGTATCAATATTTTTTACCACCTTAATTTTCATCCGTATAAAAGATCTCCTTGAAATCACCAACTTTGATGAAATTCACCTTCATTAGAGGCTATTATACTGGAGAGATATGACCAAAATGTAGATTTCTCATTATAATAGGAAGTTGCATGCAGTGATAGATCTAAGATTTCCAATGAGGGTGGCACCATGTAAAATCAAAAGTTATAATTGTCAATAACTCTCGACGAGTTTTCATATTTTGAAATCTACTCATAATAACATTATTGTCAATATTATCAAATACATCTTTCTTAATATATGCAAATAAATTATCATTGAGCCATTGATCTTCCATCCGATTTCGTAACCTAATCTTGACAATATTCATAGTAGAAAAAACTCTTTTTATAGTAGCGTTTGCAACTGGTAAAGTAAGAGTCAGTTTCATGAGCAAATAAACCAGAGGGCAGACTTAATCTTTCTTGGTCTCAACCATCTTTTGTGCAAGATCACAGACTCCATTCAAACTTGAAAATTTGATGCTAGATCTAACATCCATAATGTCATTTTCAAGTTGATCTTCAAGTTTTATGAACTCAACTCTAGAAAAATCTTCATCATAAATTTGTCCAAGACGAGCCAATTTTTGTTGTCAAAAGATAAAAAAAATGATATTTTGGATCTAGACAAACCATGCAAAGGAGAAAATCAGTATTTGTCTCATTTAAACGGTACTTCAACACTTGAAGTTGCATGTCTACGACTTAGTAAAATAATCCAACATGATAATGATGCAAATTTGTTACCTCTTGAAATTTACGTCGTGACCTTCCATGAGCTATAAATATGTCACTCATATTAGGGACCACAATGTTATACTTGTTAGAAAAGATAGAAACCTTGTCAAATAAAGAATCTCAACCACTATCCCTCATTGTTTGTAATATTTCCTTGCACTTCATAGTATTCATAATATCTTGATCTTTTTTTTACAAAGCTTGGGATGATTCATTTGAGATCTCTAATATAACTTTCATCAAATGCAAAGAGAAAAAAAAATTAAATTGTTTAATGACATGCAATATAAACATTATTTCATGTTTTTAACAAGAGCTTGACCCACCACTTTCTTTTATAATCTCAAGCACTTCAATGATAGATGAGAACATAGAAATCAAGTTCAACAAAACATTATAGTGTGAATTCCAAAGTGTATCAACATGCCTTCTTAGAGAAATTTCTTGATTTAATCCTTGACCACTTAAGAGCTCACCATTGTCAAGTTCTTCAAATATTGAGATATCATGTTTTTCTCGAAGAATATCATGATGTATAACTAATCCTCTAGAAAAATTTACCACACTTGAAACATAAGTGAATAGACCTGCTATGTCTATATGATTTTTAGCAATGATAACAAGAGCTAATTGAAATTGGTGGGCAAAACAATGGATCTCAAGTGCATGTTTATTCTAGTCTAATATGAGTTTTTTTAGGACATTAAATTCTCATTGCATATTGCTTGCCCCATCATAATCTCGTCCCCTCAATTAAAATAAGCTTAGATTAAGCATCAATAGAATTATTTAAAGTGTGAGATGTGGTCAGGTGAACCAGGCATAGTGTATTGGGCAACTATCCCATGTTCTTGAAGAAACTTAGCAAACAGACCAGGCGCTTGTCCATTCTCAGTGTATCTACCATAATATTCACCACATCTACTGATCTCACGATCTTTATTTGCTTTCCACATTGTTTCTCTACTTCAACCTTAAAGCTCTTGAAGGCATCTAATGCTTCGCTCTTATTATGAAGCATGTAGAGATACATATATTGAGAAAAATCATCAATAAAGGTGATAAAATATTTCTGACCTTGAATGTCCATGTTTGGACAACATATATTTGTATGTATGATTTCTAATATGTTTGAACTCATATTGGCACCTTTTCATTGACTTGTTAGTCTACTTTCCCTTAATGCAGTCCACACATGTCTCAAAATTAGTAAAATCTAGAGTACTAAGTACCCCATCTTTCACTAATCTTTTAATTTTTTTCTATGGAGATATGTCCTAATCTTCTATGCCATAACGTAGAAGAGTCATCATCAATAATACACCTTTTAGTGCCAGCTTGAACATGCATAGCGTTATGAGTGGCATTATTTTGTAAATTAATGCAGTAAAGACCATCAAACAAAATACTATTCCCAACACAATCAGATTTATTAAATAAACTGAAAGATGTTTCTGAAAATGAAAGGAATAACCATAAGGTACAAGTCTTGAAATTGAAATCAAGTTTCTAGAGAAACTTGGAACATAAAAGGTCTTTTCTAATTCTAAAATAAAACCACTACTTAAAATTAAATTGCATGTCCCTATAGCCTCCACATGTGAGCCCATCTTGTTACCGGATAAGATGTATTGCTCACTTTCTAATGGCTTCCTTAGATTTTGCATACCCTGTAGGATTTTGCAACATGGATTGTAGATCCAGAATCAATCCACCAGGTGTTAATATTAACATTAACCATATTAGATTCATAACAAACAAATGAGGTTGGATTACCTTTATTCTCAAGTCATTTCTGGAATCTGATACAATCCTTCTTCATATGTCCCTTCTTTTTACAAAAGAAACACTTGGATTCTTTCTTAATATCAGCTTGAGGTGGAATTATCCCCTTTCCTTTATGCTTGTATTCAGATTTCCCTTTCTGGTACATTGTAGCCAACATTGCACTTTCACCAAATTCCATAACAAACCTCATTTCCTCTTGAACACACATGGTCATTAGTTCATTAATTGACCATTTATCCTTATGTGTATTGTACGAGATTTTGAATGACCCGTACTGATGTGGGAGAGTGTTAAGGATATAGTGCACCCGAAAAGGATTTTGACATCTCAACCTCGAGATGCTTAAGTTTAGTCACAATGTCCCTCATTTGCATAATGTGCTCGCGCATACCTTTCACACTAGTGAGTCTTAAAGAAGAGAACTTCATAATAAAGGTGCTTGCTAAAGCCTTATCTGAAGTGACGAATTGACCATCAATGGCCTTTAGCAAGTCTTGAACATTGGTATGCTGATCAACGGAACCATGAATACCAGTAGAGATTTTAATCTTAATGAACATCATGCTAAGGCGATTAGATCATTCCCATTGTTCATAAAGCATGATATTCTCTAGAGTACAAGTTTGAGTAATTTTAGGTGGTTTGTTTTTCCTAATAGCATAATCAATATCCATCCACCCTAGTTGAAGGAGAATTCTTTCCTTCCATATTTTATAATTATCCCCTTTCAGATCAGAAATATCACAGCGGATATCAGAGAAATTTACAGGTTGATAAGCTGCAATTAAAGATTATATGCTTATTAAAATTTGAGACATAAACTATAGTCATTCTTTACCAATATAAATCATGAAAAATATGAATCTAGTGACATAAAACTTGCCTATGGGCTAAAGTTTTAATCCAATTAGATTCATCCTAATTTTACGATAAAATTATCAAATTATGTTCATTTTCCTAATCCATGTGGGTAAATTAGAAAATATAATTTGATATTATATCCTAATTAATCACACAAAAATATAATAAAAATTCATGTGAGATAATATTTATTATATCACATATGATTAATTACAATTTATATTTATTTTCTAAATGTAATCCTAAATAAACTTTATTATAGTTTTAATTAATTAAAGATGATGTGACTACTCCTTAATTAATTAAACTATATGAATCACTTAAATATTAATTAAATCCTTATACTCAATTATTTCATAAAACTATAAGCAATATTAATTTAATTTCAAATGTGCAAATATTATTTATCTTAAATTGCATATATGACAATAAATTATACAAGCAAAAATAAATAATATAAGCACTAATTAAATCTATAAGAGTCATTAACAATTAATTTCATTATGCATAAATTATTTAACTCAATTTTATATGTATAATTAATTACAAAATTTATACATATAAATACCCAAAACAAATAATTTAAGCATAATGTATTTAAATAAAATTTTAATGTGTCCAAAAATTATTTAAATAAATATAACATGTATAATAATTATTCTACACATCACCAACTTAAGTTAAATAATTAATCACATTATATTTGAAATTATATATATATATATATATATATATATTGTTTTAATAAAAACTAAATACCTAATATATATAAAAGTATTGTACATTAGACAAAACATAATGTGCTATAGCCTAGTGGTCTGGTTGTTGAATCTCTGCCCTGAGTAACATAACGAGCCCAGTGGTCAAGTGTTGTAGCCCACTACACGTGGCTATTAAAACCTCAAGTAGGACTTGTGTTCGAGTCCCAGACAACGTGATTTTTGATTTTTTTTAATAAACTTCATCTTCAACCTCCAGTCGGGTCAACCCGACCCAGTTTGACCCTAACGGATACCCGACTGTATTTTGCTATTTCAACGACAGAATTCAGCGTTCTTTTTATCAAAATTCTCAGAATTTGATTTCCGAGTGATTCATGGTCTCAATTTGAAGTAAAAACATCATTTTAAATAAAAGGTTAATTAATGAAGCAAATTGGATTTATTTTCTTCATTTTTTTTAAAGTTTAAATTCACAGAATCACTCAAAAATGAATATTGAAACAATTTATAATTTCCATATGCATCAAAAACAAGTAAAATAAAAAACCCAAAATTTCAATTACTCGTGAAATAGAGATGTTTTCAAAAATGGCTCTGATACCAAATGTAAGATCACAGTTCAATCCAGAAATATTCAGAAAACCATATGAACGTATAATTTAAATGCAATGGAAACAAAAATGGATTGAAAACATACCTCCTGCCATTGATCAAATTTCAGCATTTACGCGGAAATTCAAATGAATTTTCAATTTGATGCTCTCATTGGTTTTTCACACTTATTCTCTGCGTATTGATAGTGTGTCTAAATTCTTGCAATTAATAGTGAGAGGACCCGATGCTTTATTAAGGTTCTTCCATCAAGAACTTCGTTCGGTTTCGGAACTGAAGTACGGTTCCGACGAAACCAAACCGTCATCACAGTTTATTTTACGTTGCACCACTCTGATTTACAAAAACTTCTGAAAATATATACTACTTGAGTCTCAATGAAAATTAATTCGAAACAAATCTCGTAAGTTGTTCAGTTTTCTTCTTTTATTAGATTGGTTTGGTTCCACAAGTTACAAAACTGATCCAATATATGTTAGATCAATTCTTGATATTAAAAACTTTATGACAATTGATTTATTTTATCTTGTTTATATATAATAATTTCATTAAATACAAAATCTAATATAATAATTTAGTATATGTATCACTAAACACGTAACACACATGGATAGTAGCGGTTGAAATGGAAAACATAATAACTTTAAAGAGTAGAAAGTTTTATCTTCTTATTGGTGGTATATATATATATATATATACTGATGTATGGAAAGAGACTTGTAATTTGAATGTTTCTTCTATATTTTTATCTGATCAAATCAAGTAGTGTTTTTAAAAATGGAGTATATTAAATTGGTTTTGGTTTCATTAAAATATATTTCAATCTACAATTTGACACCTTGATAAAAAGAACCGGACAATTGGCAAGGATAAGGGAAACAAATTTGAAAAAGTAATTAAATTGTTCTAAACGTCTATTAGTACTTCCTCTTAGAGTACGTCTTAGTAATGACACAACACAGGGTCCATGAAAATAAAAGAGTAGCACAGCATAGCTCGTAGTCTACGGCTGGTAATGTGATGGGCCGAACCGGCATGCATAGAATAATTCTTTAAAAATCTGAATCAGAGATAATATATTATATACATGTAAAGATATGTTAAAATATGGGTGTGGCCCAGTGTTAAACGATATCTATAATATATGGGGATAAGGGAGTTCGACTCCATGATACACAAATTTAATTGTGATAATATAATTAATTTGATTAACAAGAGCCTAGCTAGCTCCATGATTTTATTATAACAAATACTAAATTTTCAAATAGCTAGCAAATCAAAACTCATTAAGAACATCTTTTATTATAATAAAGACTAAACTTTTAAACAGCTAGCAAATCAAAACTCGTTAAGAAATCACGGATTGTGATATAAAATATTTCTCCTTTTTGAATCAAGTATGAGAAGTACAACATGCACAAGTTGAACATGTAGTAAATAACAATTCAGCAATATTCTTTTAACCAAAGCTTCAACTAGATTCCTCTCGCAAGTGACACAGAATTACTCTAATATATATGCCATTTCTTCTTCAACCGTATCTACCATATAACAAAAAAAAAAAAGAGTTGATCAAAATAATATTGGAAAATTTAAAAAAATATCTTTGAAACTTATAACAACAAAAAATCACCTCAATTTAACGGCATCAAATGTTGAACTAGTTTATAAGATCGTAGCTTAATTTTTAATTTAAATGGTATTTAATGATGTGTCTAAGTTTTTTAATAGTGAAAATATACTATCTAATTATAAAGAATTATAAATTTTAAGGGTACTATTTTTGTTGTTTTTGGGATAATATTTTGTTTATAATTAAAAATAAGAGAAATGTTTTCAATAAAAAAAATATGAGCAAATTGGAATTATAAACTTAAAATTACTATAACTTCAAATAAATATGAATTTTCATATTTCATGTAAATAAGTTGGTTTGCAAATAATAGAGTTTAAATGCTCTATTTTTGTGAAATAAAAATATCTTATAATCCTTGGCCTACTATACATGACCAAGTAAAAGTGCTCAATTGATTTAATTTTTTTTTAACACTTTAAATAAATATATGTTTCTCACGTTATAAAAAATCATACATTTAGTATATTTATGCGTTATATATATGTCCATCGTGTTATAAAAAAAACATTTATTTAACGCATGAAAATAAGTTAAAAATAAAACTATATCTATAAAAAAGTTTTGTCATGCATAGACCAAAGTCAAATAAATTTGAAAATAACATACCAAGGTCGAGTAGTGCCATAGTGTTTCCGATAGCAAGTTGCTGGACAACTATTCAAAGACCAATAGATTTGCTTGTGAAATTTTCTCAAGTTAAAAATTCTGCACTCTAAAACAAGGCATATATTTGCTTTTATAAATTTCCGCATTGTACTATCAAGTGAAGGGCTAACATTAATAGAAGTTGAAGTAAGTGGTCGAGGGAATGAAGAAAATTGGTCTTTATGAATTGCCTCTACTGCTGAAATTAGTGGGCTACATACTATGATTAATCCCATCATCAAAAACATTGCCTTTGTTGCCATGATATTAATCTTGCTTTTCCTCATCTCTCTTTTCAAGATTGAAATTGCTTTACTCTAATTTCTCACGGAAGGAGTGTCTAAGACCATGCTTTATACTATTAAATATTAATGTAATTTATTAATTATTTTTCTTATGTTATACTTTGTTATCTTTATTTTTTTGATGAGTTTTTTGATCAATTAATATTTATAATATAATTTGAATATGTAATTTAAAAAAAAAAGGGAAGAATATACACTAGTCTTATCACTAGTGTTATGTCAAAAAAGTTTAAATATTATTTGTATAGGTCATCGAAAAAAGTATGTAAATTAAAAACTAAAATCGAGTGAAATTTAAAAATAATTAAACTTTAAGAAGTTGAAAGGTTAAAAGTGTTACGTGAAAAAGTTTAACTATGATTTGTATAATTCACGGAAAAAACAAATGTAGGGACTCTTTATTAACGTCAAATTTTATAATAATTTTTGGAAACTTTTTCTTCTTTTCTCTTGAACATTATTTTTTTATAATGCTAGGTGCCTTCTTTATTGTTTTTTATGGTCTGTCACGTTAGCTTTTGAAAGTTGGTTTAAGAGGTTTCTCTTCGCATTCAAACAATTGATGTTGTAATAATCATATAGTATCGTGACTTTTGGTGGAGCAATGGGACTAACAATCCACCTCTCTCTTAATAGATAAAATCTAGTTAGTTTTATATATCGTGATAATTTTTTATTTAATGATTATGACCAGAGCACTTGTAATTTATCTTAAATTTGTGATAAATAGATTTTTCTTTATATAAATTTAATCAATTTTTAATGAAATTAATAGTTAATTTAGAAAATTTAACTAATTTTTAAATTAGTTAAAAGTATTTTAATAAGAAACACTTCTATGCAATAAAAGAAAGTTAAAAGCCTCTATTTTTTAGAACAAATATTGTAATCTCTTTGTGATGTTCGTTTAAGAAGTATCGGGTGTAAACCAATTCATGTAATGTGATGTAATATGAGAGGTATGAGCTTGTAAGTAACTTATAGTCTAACCTAGTTGGCACTGAGTCAGTAGATAAATGTCAATGTCAGTTAAATATCTAACATGATGTATGATCGGCATTAAAACACTTAATTATCCGACAGTGAGATAATTAGGGAGATAAAACTCTTACATTTAAAGATAAGCCTATCACTACCGATAAAGATCATCAATGGGTATATTCTTTCCTATAAATATTCACCATTGTTTACCATTAAACACAATCAATCAATTATTACTGCACACTCAACTTCTTCTCTCATTTATAGACACTGAGATCTAAGCTCTATTTTTCTAAATATCTCCCTACATCTCCCTATATCATAAGGAGAGAATCAGTCTCATCCTCTTCCTTATTACCCATACTTACTTAAGCATCAAAGGGCCAACAACCATTACATCCCTTGGTGGTTCAAGGTCCTAACGATGTGTTCTTTGTTCTTAGGTACACATGAAGCGAGAGATGCACCAATCATTGATGTTGACAAAAATAGAACGAATGTCTGGCACCGTCTGTAAGAATGAGTGTGCTCTGCTAGTTGTATCAACTCTAAGATCTATATTGTCCTCTAATATTAAGACCTAGGTGGTCCTTGAAAAAAGGCCCAAAAAGTTCAGCCAAAAACTACTCCAGAAGAAGTTCACTATGTATGGGTTCTAAAGGCCATACCTCTCTATCTTTTCAAGATGAACAAACTTCTTGAATTATATAACCAAGCTTTTATAAAGGACAATGAGTTCCCACCTCATGTAAAAAACGTTATGCAATCATGACCTATACAGATAGGGGAACCAACCCCCAACATAAGAAAGAGAGAAATAGTTCACTTGACGAATACACTTGTCACATCATTACTAGTCAAGATATAGCAAGACATGGCCCATCCACTACCACCACCCAGATAGTGGTTGGACAAAGTGTGTCAAACAAATAATGCCTAACCAAACTTGGTGGTGACTCGCAAGTATCGTCAATTAGCCTTCTAAGAGCCATAAGCACCTGAACCTAAAGATGTACATGTGGCATCTTTCAATGCCCATCATGCATCAGATCCGATCCACAATCACATAGACTTATATTAGAGACATGACCCATTCATATGAGGTCTAAGCCCATGATTCAGACAAACAGGTTCAGTCCACACGGTTCATGAACCAACACGTGTGCACCATAGCCATTTCGACAAAAAATGTGGCTTAATTTTTGACACCACCAGAGAGTGAGACATCCTAGAATGTCAACCATAAAATCTCAGTTGGTCAGACATGGTAGACCAACCAAAAAAGGGCCCACCTCCTACTTTTCTATCTAAACGAGTGTCCTCTATCTAGATCATGAAATTCGTGTATCATCTAAAATAGAAAAGGCATCTAAATCATTGCGTTATGAATAGCATCCCACAATATTTCATATTGAATAGACATTGTAGGAGGTCGCATGTTCCATCATGCATCTTCAACACGAGTGGCCATTTGATTGGCTAGTTTTGCATAGGACAAGGAGAAAACTGGTCTGGTTTGCCAGACAGGCATAAAAACTAGTTCGAGGCTAGTTCATCCACTTTCTTACTAGTTCTTGGGGAAGTAAAACCAATTCTAGAATCCTCTCAATGAGAAGATTTCAACAACTTTACCTTCGACATTTTTCAATGTATATGTAGAAATAAATTTGCAAATATATGTGAGGGAAGAAATGGTTCACCTATCAAATGCACTCAAAATTATAAGGAAATGATTTTTCATTCATCTAATGCATCAAAATAATATGTTTGAGTCTCTAAGGATTCAGTATTTCCTTACCCTAGTAATGTACCAAGTGTCAGACTCTTTATTATGGTTTGTTATGTTATGTATGATTGCATGTTATGAAAGTACAATCATCATTAATCGAATATATTCCCACATATCAAGTCTTAAAGTGATTCAAAATCCTTTATAGCTTTTTAGTATGTATGATTGATTTGCATGTTGTATGATGACTGATATGCTTATGGATGCTGCTAGCTTGGACAGGAGCCTATGAGGCACATCATCACTATAATGTTTACCATAGTTTGTTCTTTCTTACTACTAGTTGTTTTTGTTATGTTTTTAATTGAGCATTTGTTTTTGTACTTCCACTATTTTTTTTCCTAATTCACGTTTATGAGACATGCTTGGCCAAGTTGGAATAGAGCTTGAAAGATTCTAAGAGTTATCGTTTTCACCCCTCATCTAGGTCTCGATTTCTTATTTGGATCAAAAGAACAATTCACCTTTATGTAATTGTTTGTACATATGGAACTCTCATAGCTTATAGCAGGAAATGGTAGCCCCAAAATAATAGGCACTTTTCGATCCATCCAAAATTCAAGCATAATAAAATCCACCATAAAGATGAATTTATTCACTTTCACCAAGATATCTTCAATTTTTCCTTCCAGATGAGCAATGGATTGATTCACTAATTGTAAAGACACAGTTGTACGTCATGCTTCATCAATTTCCAACTTCTTGAAAATTGACGTAGGCATCAAATTTATACTTTCCTCCAAATCACATAAAGCCTTGTCAAAATATTGTTTTCCAATAGTGTATGGAATTATACAACTAATGAGTGCTCAAAAGAACTAAAATTACCATGATTTTATGCACATTAATTGATTAAAAATACATATATTTATATGATTTTATCATATATTTATATAAATCTGTCTTTTCGGAATCATAAGTATTTTTATTGTTTTTCAGGTATTTTCGCTTAAAAATGTAACTTAAACACTCAAAGAGGAATACTGGAGGCAATACATCACAAATATATTCATAAAATAAATGAGAAAAAGTCAACAAATATGGAAAAATTGGACAAAATGGGTCAAAAATGTCAAAAAGGAGGAAATCTCGCACGCAACCGTGCCGAGCAGCCGCACGTATCGCCCATTCCGTGCGTGCCTACTCTCCATTCCACGCATGCTCATGCTCCTTTCCACGAGGCAGCTATATCCATCTGCGCGTGTTGCTATGCCTATCTGCCCTATCTGCGTGCGCTGCCGCGCCTACACCAGCATGATGTCATCATTCACTACTCCACGTTTTCTCCATTTTTAATCATTTTTTCACCCATTTTTTCTTCCCCTCATCACCTATAAATACCCTCATTCTATTTACTTCAAAACACACCTAAAAACACACTTCTTCTCTCTTTCTTTCTCTTCATTTCTTAGTTTTTAGTTTTTTTTCTTAGTTTTAGAGTTCTTCTCTTTTTGAAAAGAACTAATTATGTTTTTGTAAGTTTTAATAATAAATTAAAAACCACATACATTCCTTCCTTAGATCGACCTTGGGAGTATACTTATCATTTTCTATGAAATGATTCGTGCACTTGCGAGAGTTTTATTAATATAAAACCAAAGTATTGGCAGGATCAGCGATGTCGGTTTTGCTCATCAATAACTCCCTAGATCTTTAAGCTTAGGATGATGTTTTTTTATGACATAGCACTACCATTCCCTAACAAAGCAACCGTCTCAAATTCACCAAATCTTCTCTTCTTTGTCAAGATGTCTTTCATGAACTTCACATAATTAAGCATTTGCTCCAAAGCTTCCATTAATGGAATGTTGATATAGAGATATTTAAGAACATCAAGAATATCCTTTGAATTGAAGATCTTATTGTTGTTTCTAAAATCTTCGAGAAAATGGTAGAGGTGGTTTGTTCTGCTGCAAATTTTACTACGACAAAGTTATAGCAATTTAAGCACCAAAAATTTCTACATTTTTTAGATTCAAATTAGTTTATTTCTACATTTTCTCCTCTTTGTCTTGTATTAAGTGGTCTCTTTTTTTATTTTTTTCATGACCTATTGGTGCCTCTAACTCCTTTCCATTTTGAATAGTAATAGATTTGCAAAATTCCTTCCCTTCCCTCCTCCGGATTTTGGTATCATTTGGAGGGGTTCCTTGTGGTTGATTTTTAAGCTCATTAGCTATCCGACCGACCCACTTGATTTTCCAAGTTTGTAACTGATATAACTTGGATTTGAATTATTTCATCATTCTTGGCCATGTATTCTTTAAGCAAAGACTCCAAAGAGCTAGACTGCTCATTGGGTTGGCTTCTATATTGTTGCTAAAATATGGGTGGACTTATAGGTCAGTTAGGCACAGAAGAGCTTACTTGCCTGGTACCTTGGTTGTTCTTAGAAGAATTCAGATGTTTCCTCTATCCTTGGTTATATGTATATGAGTATGGATTATGGTTTTGGTTCACACTACCCACAAAACATGTTGATTTAGAATTATTATTTAGGAAAACTGTCAAACAAATAAGCTCATCTACCAAAAATGTATGATACTTTGAATCTTGGACTAAATTTATGCATGCTATCAAATTTTGAACCTTCAAAAGATTCAATAAAGATGAAACCTGAGTTATAAGTTCCATGACATTATTTACTCTATGCATTTTGGCCTCTCTTCTTGCAAAAGCTACTCAATCCATTGACCATTGGTAATTAATGCTAGCCATTTTATCAAGCAAATCATAAGCTTTATTGTAAGACTTAACTATGAGAGCTCTATTAAAGGATGCATCAACAATGGTTCTTGTTTGAGCATTAAGGCTATTGTAGAAAATCTCAATTTGGATACAATGAGGGATACAATGGTAAGGAAACTTCCTTAACAACTCTTTGAATCTTTCACATGCTTCATATAAAGATTCCCTATCATTTTATTAGTAAAATGTACTATTGGCCAAAATGCCATTAACTAGGGCCTCACGGCTAGCCTTCACCTAACTCTATTCAGCCGCCAATATACATTGTCCATATTGAACCTCATTTGCCTTAGTGTGCACCCATGATAGCCAAACCCCATCTTGTATGTCAACGAATCTTGTATCTATCACTTTCTATACATGAAAGTGTGGAATAAGCATCGTGGGTAGTGTTTGGATGATAAAAAAATAATTATCCTACACTATATGCAAGATGAATGAAGAACAATAAATGAAGAATTATCTCGTGCAAATTTCCTTTGCTTTTATTCTCCTCTCAAATTGTAAGGTTTAAGAAAGTATTATGAGTTATGAAAAATGCAAAGGGTGAGGGATTGTATTTATAGAGGTGGCAAGTTAACCTCATCCATACCTTTACAATTAAAATTAATGGTAAAGATTGCTTAGCTAATCTTAGAGGAATTAGGATTAGGATTAGGATTTTAATTTTGAGCTTCCCATAAAATTAAAATATGTTTGGCTTTTTTTTTATCAAAACATTGACTTTAGCATAAATTTCTAAACAAATGTTTGATTGGAAATCTGAAGACATCTTCGACAATAGGATGCCATCATGCATATCTCGAATAGCTAGACATGTCATGAAGTAATTTTCTTTAGTAGGCAAAAAATCACGCAAGGGTAATCTTAGTATCATCAGCATAATTGGAAGAGGTATTCAACACAAGTTGAAAGGTTCCATTTAGTTACGTATCTAATTAGTTAGGTGTGAATAGATAATTAGTAAAATTATGAAAAATTAAATTTTTTGTAGACTTTCAAGCATGTAATCAGATGTAAATAAACTAATGCCAAAATATAAATCAACATATGAGATTTTTAGGTGGAAACAACTTAGGTTATACCAATGAGTTAAGTAGAAAACAATCGGTCTGCCGGACCGCCTAACTATCTACTATGAAAATAATGTTTAATTATAAGCCTAGGACTCAAACTACCTACACAGTTAATGCTCCTAAGTAATATACTTACAAAACTCCACACTCTTTCATAGGAAAGCAAGGTGTTCAAATCCAGACCAACATTCCCATAACTTGACTCACAAAAATAATCAAACCCGTTCAACTGGTACCTGAAACTTTATCACAGTAACACAAGTACAAATATGTGTCATAGGATAGATTATATAATAATTAATCCTAACTAGATGATATAATAATATATTAGATAAGTCAAAATCAACTAGCAACCCTAGAACAATCAATTTAAGTACAATATCACAAATATTGTAAGCTTGTTAATCAATCAAACAAAACCATAAAATGTTTGATAAATTAACTAAATGAAAAACCTATTTGAATATTTTTTTCAAAAAAGAGAGAGATTAAGATGAAGAGAATATTTATCTTATGTGAGTAATAAATTTGTGTGCCTAGGTTTGTTTAAATAGCATATTTTGAAGCACTACATCTAAGTAATATTACTATTCAATAAAATCAGTTAAAAGAGTTTTAAAGAATGAAGACAATATAGTATTAAACCAATTCAATTTGAGTTAGAAATAGGTTTTAAAATTGAAGGCATGATCGCTCGATTGATCTAACATATGCTTGATCGATCAAACACATAATTCAATCAATTAAAACCCTTATCGATTGATCCAATACTATGATTAAAAATGTTCAGTCGATCACGTTAATTATTTAGTGATCTAGTGTAATACATAATTAATTCTAACTAGGTTAGATCGATTTAAGTAATTAATCGATCGATCTAGTACTCAACTGATCAACCATTAATTACTCAATCAATCTAGCCAATTAAAAATAAAAGTTCTTTTATTTAGTTATGGATCTAATTATCTAATTTGCAAAAGTATGACAAATTAAAATTTCATAAGAAACCAAGCATACAATCATGGATCTAATTATTTAATTAGCGAAAGTATCACAAATTGAAATTTATAATCAACCAAGCATAAAATTATGTGTAAATAAAATAATGCAAAAAATAAAGATAAATACATGAGATTTTTAGGTGGATATGACGTAGGCTACACTAATTACCTAAGAGGAAAACCATTAGTCTATCAGAACACCTAACTATCTATTATGAAAAATAAGTATCCAGTTACAAGGCTAGGAATCAAAATACCCACCTAGGTAGTGCTCTAAAGTAACCTACTTATAAGACATTTCTTTCATAATATACTATACAAGAAAGGTGTTCAGATTGGAACCAATGTTCCAAAAAAAATCGAGTTTGATGAGTTAATCGAACTTGCATCACTATCACATGAAAATTTAGCACATAAATACAAGTGCAAGTATGTGTCCTAGAGAAGATTCAATAATGAACAACCATAACTTTTGATTTAAAAAATATATCAAATAAATTGAAAACAACTAGCAACTCTAGAACAATCAGTTAAAAGCACAATAGCACAATTATTGTCATAGGTTTGTTCATCCATGAAACACAACTACAAATGTTTGATAAATTAACTTAATGAAGAAGCCTCATTGAAAACCATTAACAAAATAAGAGAGAGAATAAAAGGTGAAGAGAATAAGCACAATTAAACTCTTGTGTGGTTAATTTTAATTATGTACTTAGATTTATATTTATAGAATATTTTGAAGTATTTTTTGGTCAAAGTAAAATTACCATATTGTCCATAAAATCAGTTAAATGAATTTTAAAGAATAATGATAATATAGTAAAATGATAATCCAATTCGTATTAGAAATTGATTATAAAATCAAAGCCTTAGTTGCTAGATCAATCTAATAAGTTCTTGATCGATTCAGTGTATCAATTAATTAATTATCAAAAAATGGATCAATCTAGTCATTAATCTTGATCAATCTCGTCATATAAATAGTTAATTCAATAGGTAATATATCTCAATCATTCTAGTCACCACTGGATCAATCAAGTAGCCTATTTTCATATTGTTCCTATAGATGTAATCTAACATGCATGGGAATATAGATTTACCTGAGATGCGATCGTTGAAGCTTGATAGTTTCTTCAGTTCGAAGAATATTCTTCTAAGGCATACCTAGAAATTAAAATTACAATTATATATTTTGTTCATGAATATTTCAACACTCACATATACCTTACAATCTCCCCCTTTGACACATTCGTGTGACAACCTCTCTCTCACATCATAAAAAAATTAAATTTTTGTATAGTGGTGCTATCCTATGATATGATGGAACCATCTTTTCTTGAATCTTAAAAGCTCATATTTACCTTGAAAAACAAAAAAAAAAACATCAACAAGCAAACAACTTGTACCAAATGACTCTTTTTCAAAATAATATAGTATATCTAATAATAGAAAAGTAAAGAATGTTTAAAAGTGGATTAAACAAATGATAGAAATTAAAAACAACTCTTTTTATGTTAAATATGAAAATTTTTAAATTAATTTAAAAATAAATATCTCCTCCCTTTTTGATGTTTCAATTTAAGTTCAAAATTTCGATACCAATTTATCTCACCCTTTTGGTATACAAATAAAAAAACACATATAAAAGATAAATACAGATAAATGAATCATACATAAAGTGTATTGAGTTATATAATTCTTTCACATTACAAACCATTTCAATTACACTTAAAAAAACTAAATTCATTTCCAAACATAGAAATAAATTACAAAAAAATATCAAAATATTATAGAATTAAATGAATGTCCTGGAGGAGATGTGAACGGATGTCCTTACGAAAAGTATTTCTACTTGAGATTCATTAATAGTTAACAATCCTTGATCCATTTCATCCACTTTCAATTCTAAGTTTCTCATTCTCATGCTCACCTCATTTTTAATTAATTCCTGACTATATTCCATATCTTCATCGCCAAAGTAGTCATATTAAGCTCCTCCGCCACTTATACCAGCTCTGATGGCTCCTCTTATACTGGTATCACCTCCTATACTAGTATCAACATCAATGACCCTCTGTCTATTTGAAGTCTGAGTAGATAATCTTGAAATGGTTGAATTTTCAATGTCACCCATCAATTGGATAGTGTTAGAATACCTCGTTTATTGTACATCCTCAGCCAAAATTAGCGTAGCCATAAGGAAGTCCAATCCTTGGATTGAGAATGTAAGATTTTCTTATAATTTCATCTTGAATTATTGATCCTACATCAAATGCAATCCCTTTTCCAACACAGTATAAAATCTTTGCAATGTAATCCCTTTTCCAACACAGTATAAAATCTTTGCAATGCAATCCCTTTTCCAACACAGTATAAAATCTTTGCATGTAGGTGACTAATCTCAGTAGAGCTCTTTGAAGGTAGTAGGTTAGCACAAACCATTTTGTTCAACACCCTATAAAAGGGTGTGAACTCACTTGATATAAATAGTTACTTTGCATTAAAGCTGACATTTGGTGAACCATAAAGTTCAATCAGTAGATGTTCAGTGGAAACATTAAACCAATCTATCTTAAAATCATGGTCCCCAGTATTTTTGATGGCTAAAATAATGTTGATCCTTTGGGCTGAGACATCAATGGTTTTATTTTTGAAAAAAAATTGTAACTCATTGGCCTAGGTTACAGACACGTAAAAGATTGGATATATTCATTTTAGAGGAATCCAAATTAATAAAAGCATATTTTAGAGAATAAATTTAAACAATCTTAAAATTAGCATTATTAGAAAAATATAATAAATTAAAAATATGCATTACTAGGAATAATCCTTGGAAATTTAATATATCTAAAATTAAAATTTACAACTTATCTTAAGTTTGCTATTAATATTATGATAAAAACTCAAACCAAGTACTAAGCTTAGGAATGAAAGAGGAAATATAATTAAAGATAGAAACCATCCATATTTTGTACACTATATAGTATAATATTCACTAACAAACAATCATAATAGTTTGATAAATGGATAGATGAACTCATAGAAATTGATAAGACACTTCAATGGCTAAACAACCAAAAAACAATATTTTGATTTATTTATTTTTTAAAAATTTTTACTCCAACAATCTCCACCTTGGTTTTTTTTTTAAAAGTCAACATCAAGTATTAGTTACGACATGTCTATACATGTCCTCATCGCACCCCATTCATGTGTAAAGCATACCCACCACTTTATTTTAACTACAATCTCCACCTTGAAAGCAATTCTTTAATACCTTATTCTTACCCCCCAAAAGCCATTATCTCTTCATTAAACTTGAGACATTTTTCTTGCTTCACAATATCATTATTATTGCAAGGTTTAAACTTTGAGTCAATAATCACCTTACCCTTAATTGTCGATGCAACTCCACCTCAAACAAGATTCTCAATAAACTTGTATAAGCATCCCTTCTTCTTTCCTCTCATTATGACCAAGAAACCTTTACTTACCTTTATAGACTCACGTTTTGCAAAAAAGCCATAACAAAGAGAATCCAACCTACTCAATGAAACCAAATTCTTTCTCAAACTTGGAACAAATCTTGCATCACCAACAATTCGGATAGTTCTATCATGCATCTTCATCTGTTTTAGTGCCTTTTCCAACAACCTTACTCCTTAATCCATTGGTCATCACAACATCATAATTAGTACAAGAATTGTAACTTGATAGTCAAATTTTGTATTTTATAAAAAACTCGCAAGTGCACAAATTACTTGTAATAAGCGATAAGTATACTTGATGCATAAATTTTTTTTACCCATTTTAATATTTTACAAGTATAACAACATTACTAATATTATAATGGAATACTTCAAGTATAATTCTTCAAGTATTGATTAATTTTATCTTTTTGAGCTAAAATACCTGAAAAATAACAAAATATACTCGTGATTCTGAAAAGATAGATTTGTATAAAATAATAGTAAAAATAAGTAAATACAAATCTATTTAATCATTTAACATTCATAAAATCACAATATATTAAGTACTTATGAGCACTCATTATAACCACCAACGAGCTTCTTGTGAGATAAAATACCCATTAACATCAATTTTAAAATAATTGTTTTAAAAATAAATAACAAAAAAGAATACAAAATATATAAACGAATAAAATTAAAAAAAAGTAAAAAAAAACAAAAACAAATTATCATGCTCTTTAATTTCTTTTAAGATTACAATTAAAACCTATAGCATAAGTTATTTTAATATTCTAAACATTCATGGTTTAATATAATAATTTTTTGAAAATCACTTTAATATTTTAATCATTAATGTATCAATATTAAGTTTGCCCAATATCAATGTAAGGAATCAAAATTAGCTTATATTCTAACCTTACAAGGTATACTCTCAAATTCATTGATCCTATTGGTTCAATCACTCATTCAAAGGTATATCTGAATATAATTTATGTATAGAAATGAAATAATAGTTTTGCATATGTTTAAAGAATGAAAAGCTCAACAACAGTGCATAATATTGATTCCATGAAAGAAATAAAATGAAAGGATTTGATATATATATATATATATAATCAAATATCATTTTCATGCATCAATTAAATTCATCAAATAAAAATCTCAAGTAATATACGTTTAAGAGACGAAGAAAATGCAAATGACTTCTTAGAGAATTATTTCCTATATTTTTCTTTTTCTTTTATCCTTAACCACTTCTCACAACTTTGAAAGATAATGGGTGATAATATTTAGTTTATACTAATAATTTTTTCTCTATTTTTTACTTTTCTCTCTTTTTGTTTAGAAATATTTTGTTGAGAGAAAGAGCCTATCTACAAATTGTACATTTTTGTATGATAAGTTGAGTGGCTAACTTGTGCCTTTTTTTCTTTTATAATTGTTTATGTAACCCCATATATGTCTCTTTTTTAGAAGTCCTGTATGAATGAAGAGAATGATATATACTTTCAATTTCTATTTAATTCATTCAATTTAAGTAATAAAAATTAAATATATATAAAAATCCTAACATTCAATGCAAAGCTTATAGAAATCATTTATCAATTTAAAATTTATTAGAAGAGTGTTTAAAAGAGTAGAAAAAATATCATCACTCAGAATGAGAAGATAATGACTAAAATTATATTCTCATAAGGTAGTCTCTAATATTTGATTTTTCAGCACCGGTTTTGGGTTTATTATAATTTCAACATTTTCTCATGAAATACTAATTTTGACAAAAACTCACTAATTATCACATTACTCCAAATATTTTTGAAATAAATCTAACAATACAAAGACCTAATCATTTTCCTAAATTTAACTAAAAGATATGATGATTTTGTAAGAAAAATTTTAAAATTCTCCTAAAAATTCATAAACAATAAAAATAAATGAATTAAAAGCACACAAAAAGAAAAGTAAAAATAATATAATGTAAATGTGAACATATAGGAATTTCATTTAAGCATAAATTTTTCAATGTAAGTTTTCCCCACCCAAACCTAGAACTTACGTTGTCCTCAATATAACAATTGTAAATTAAAGAGAAAGAGAATAGAAAAGTTATCCTATTTAAGTGTTGGTATGCAACTACATCCATTAATATAAACATTTAAATTATACATAGATAAAAACTGTATACTTCTCACACATATGAACAAATGGTTAAAATATTAATAGTTCTAAATAATGTTCATATCAAAGGAAATAAAATAACACTAAGAAAATCATAAAACAAATAATTATTAAATTTTACAAAAACAATAAAATTAAAGTTTTCAACATAAAATAAAATGAAACAAAGAAAAAATAAAAACTGGTGAAAATATTGGCCTAATGAGTTTAATCTTTGGGTGAATGGAGGGTGTTTTACTTCTATAAGAAATTGTGATGACTTCTTCACCTAGGATTGTAAGTATTATCATTAGGGTTATAGTTGGGTCTTGGTTGGTATCTTCCCTATGCATTGACCTATTCTGGTCCAACACTAGTCTATCTTTAATAAAGACAAGTTTCAGCACCATGTCTTAGATTACTACACACACCACATTATTCTTTGTTTGTTATGGTATGTGTTGTTATGTTTACAACTTTCTTGATCAGTTGGAAAAGTTGTAATTGAATTTTAGTTTTGGAGTCTACTTTATAGACTTTGGTTGTTCTCACTCTGGAGCTCTTCTGTTGGAAACTAGCACTATATAAGTCTTTAAGGTGGTTTTCTCTCCTATATCTCTCCAATAGAATTGTCAACAATGAACTGACACCAATTGTGTCAATCCATCATAGAAAAATATTTTTTGCAAATGTAAAGGATAACTATGATTGTGGCACTAAGTGAGAAAGAGTTTGAACCTATCACACATTTCATGAAAAGGTTCTCCCTCCATTTGAGAGAAAGTTTCTATCTTAGCTCTCATCTCTGACATTTTTTTATGGGAATAGAATTTTTTCATAAACTTGTTATAAACATCCTCTCAAGAAATCAAGGAATATGAAGGAATTGACATTAGCCAAGCCTTTGTCCTTAATGAAAGACAATGAGTGTTCATTGGGCATTTTATGAAAAGAAGGTAACATGAGAAAAATGAATATTTTGCAAATTAGTAGCTTCACCCAGTTGGATTGAGGTAGTAGCAGCGTCAATTACTGGCCTTGAAAACTCCTTCATAGTAATTTACCTAGGTAGATTTTCCCAATAATTAATGGTTCAGGTAAAGGGTGAAGTTCAAGAATTTTCTCAATAAAAGACTATGGAACCTCAAAATCCAACCTTCTTGACTATCTACTAGTTCTATTTATATTTTCAATATACGGTGTTAAAGGGTACCCTAAGGACCTCCTACCTTGTATAAACTTATGAAAGTAGAATTTAAAATCACCTTTCAAGTAGAAAAATTAAAAGATAAACGAAATACAAAAATATTATATTACGTATTTGTACATAAAATAATAAACATGTAGAAATAAATGGAACAATGATATACAAGTTAATAAAAGAAAGTAAATTAAATTTGTACATAGAAATGCTAAACACAAAATAATTAAAAGAAATAAAAAAATGCAACAAAGAAGTTAAATAAAAAAATAAAATTTAAAAGAAACACAATTGGCCAAATAATTAATATTTAAAATTTAATTTTTTTTTGTTCAAAAGTTAAAAAATATTTTTATTTTATTTTTTATATTTATATTATTTTTTAAAAAGAATTTAAAAGATTTAAAGTATTTATTTTAAAATACTTTATTTTAAATAAAAATAAAAGAAGATTTGAAATTTAAAATATATAAAATTAGTTGATAACCTAGATAATATTTTAAATAAAAATCATAATATTTACAACACAAAATTTTTTTATAATTTAAAAACGTTATTCCTCCCTCACAATGGTACTAAAAAATTGATACACAAAAACTAGATTCTCAAATTATATAAAAGTTATAAAATGCTCGCAAGTGTATGAATTATTTATATAAAATGAAAAGTATACTTCCGAGGTCGATTTAAAGAGAAATCATGTGGTTTTTAAATTATTTAACAAATTATTAAAAGCAAAAATAAAACCTAAATTTTTTGTCATAAAGTTTGGGTTTAAAAATCTAATCTAATGACATAAGAATAAAGATTAATTCAATAAAAATCCATCCATTTAAACATTTATCATATTGTGGAGAATTTATAGGATGTATTAGCTAGTTCATTGTGCTTGTTTAATATTAAGTATGTTATTAAAGATTTGAATTAAGATTATTGATTCTTTTTTTTTTTTTGTAAAAACATATCCTAGGGTAGGGATCATTATCGTTATTAATAATAAACCAATAAATATACTTAGGTGGGGCCTTCTAATTGATCAATTATTAAATTATGCTTCTTTACTGAGAGATTAATAAACTATTTATTTTGTCTTTTTTAGCTCGCACGTGATAATTTGAACTTTATTTAAGTTGTCAAAGTTGGCTTCAAGATTTTAACTATATGAGAATTGACTTTAAGAATTTAAAACTACTATGAAAGTTATGTCATCAATATATCCTTCAATAATAATTCTTATAAAAATCTATGAAATAGAGTTGCACTCTAAGTACATAGTTCAACCAAATCACAGATAAAAGTGTAGTAATTTAAATCAAATTCAAATAATTAGATCTTAAATCTAATTTTCATATTTTAAGGTTATTACGAAAATTCTGACATTACTGTATTTTTCTATAATAAACTTTGTATGATTTTTGAATAGAAAATAATACTTAATTTTATAAAAACTTTTTACCCATTTTAATATTTTACAAGCATAATAACATTATTAATATCCTATTATAATTTCAGCTATACAAGCTTAATTTAATAAAAGATGAGTAAATTAAATATAACATGTAAAAATAATACATAAAAGATAACTTAAAAAATACATTGAAAATATACCTCAATAGAATCTCTGAATTATTTTTGGAAACCCCCCAAATAAAATGCCAAATTTGTTTATTTAATTGAAACTATAATTTTTATATAAACGAAAGTTGTTTAGCTCTCAAATAAGAGAAGAAATTTAAACTAATGAAAGAAAAACTAAAATATTAAGAGACCGAGAAGAAAAGAACTAAAAATCTATGAAAGTGATGATTAATACAATGAAATATGGGTCCTATTTATAGGTTCAGAAAATGAGATTAGACTTGTTGGTGTTGCAACACACAATAGTTCACGCCATGGCATTCATGTCACTATCAAAGACATTGTACTTGATTTGAACATCTAACATCGTGGCATACAACATTTCCATGTCATGAACCATGGAGAATCTGAGGCAATTATATTATGTTTGTGTTGCCTCGCATTGCGGCACACAATGTTTCCACTTTGGGCCATGCTCTATTCTGATTCATTTTGTACCTATATTTTCTTGTATCACTATTTTATGGTTTGGAGAAATGTAGTGGAGTGCTATAAGTATAAGTATTGATCAATTTTATTTTTTTAACTAAAATACACGAAAAACAATAAAATATACCTGTGATTTTGAAAAGATATATTTGTATGAAATAATAGTATAACTAAGTAAATAAAAATATATTTAATCAATTAATATGCATAAAATCATGATATATTGAGGTCTTATGAGCACTCATCAATACTCTTAAGGTCGGTCTAAAAAACAAACACGAAAACAAAATCAAAATATCCTATCATAATATTTTTGTTTTTGAAAAGATTAAACTTATGACAAAATAATAAAATGATAAAAGATAGATTGGACCCAAAACAATTCAAGATAGGTAATAATTTAACAATCAATGAAGAATTAATAAAAAAATTTAGTTAGTTGACTATGCTTGGTAGAATTAATTAGAAGTGATATAGCTCTTGTAGTGTACATTAATACTTGTAGACATCTTTTAATCATATGTATGCTTGTAGTACATTAGTGTAGTACATGTACTTAGTTACTTGTAGTGCAATTGATCTAATAGTTTGTATTACATGGTAGTTTTGTGTTGCTAACTTAGGAATTCAATGGTTAAGGCTTGTATGCTTAAGTGTAGTATTCGGTACACATACTAGTATATAAGGAAAATCTAAGCTAATTGTAATTATATTTTGTCCATTTTTTCAATCAAGTGATTTATTGATTCTTTCTAGTTTTCAATTTTTTTTATGATATTAGATCTAAAGATTCAAGAGGACCTTCAAAGTATTCATTAATGGTAGATAATCTATCTACTATTACTATTGACATTGTTAGTATAAAGAGAAACTCAATAAACTCTCCTACTATATCATCTTTTCCAAATAGTCTAGTTGTTTCTATGATACTTGATAGGACTAACTTTCTCATTTGGAAAGATCAATTCATGTGTTATGTTAAAGCCTATGTCTTGGACTCAATTCTTGATCCTTGTTCACTTGTTCCTTCTCAATCTCTCAGTAAACCAAGTGATACAAGTATCAAGAAATCAAACCAAGAATTTTCAATTTGGAATCAATGTAATAATATGTTGAAGAGTTGGAAATATACTTTAATTTCTCTCGAGATGTTGTATAAAATGAGTGGATCATATTCTTCTTTTACAAGTTAGATATGGATCAATCTTCAAATTTCTTTCAACTCTAATTCATGAGCAATAAAAATGGAGTTATGTTTGCAATTACAGTAAATAAGAAAAGACAACATGAGTATTGACCAATATTCACTCATGTGAAGTCAATTGATGATCACTTAGCATCAATAGGTGATAAAATACTTTATGAGGAAATTGTTATACGTATTTTGAGAGGCTTGGTGCCCGATTATTAAAGCTTTATGACTTTTGTGAATCTAAGGTCCACTGGTCCAACTTTGTGTGAGTTGGAAAGCTTTCTACCGACTAAATAATAGTCAATTCTTGCTAATGCAAAGTTTGAAGAAGATCAGGTTCTACAATCTAATATAGCAAGATTTAGTTCCTTTGTTCTTCAAGGTAATAACAATTTTACATCAAACTTGTTTCATATGGAAACAAGCACTAGAATCTACAAGAATTTATCAAAAATTTATCATCGCCCACTTCTCCTTCTCCTAAAGGTATTGGCTCAAGAAGTAATTCCTGTATATAGAAGAAACAAGTAGAAAGGCCATAGTGTCAAGTATGTGGTAATATGAGGCATACTACCTTTATCTACGTTTCACTTAGAGATCTTTTATATGGAAAAGGTTCCTCATACTTCCTGTAAGTGTAACTGCTTTTTAGGCATATGTGCACTCAATAAAGAATAGGCCATAAGATAGTGGTTGGGTGTTAGATAGTGATACTACGCATCATCTTATAGGAGATGCTCAACCCTTTTTTTCCTTGGTAAGAGAACCCTTTCTTAGCAAGGAATGAGTCACTATAAGTAATGGAACTCAATTTCCTATTAACATTATAGGAACTAACACTATAGTGATTAATGATCATCATCTTCGAATTAGAAATATATTACATGCTCCATAAGCCTCTACTAATATTTTATCAATCCATAGACTTTATGGTGATAATGATGTTTTGGTTAAATTTCATCTTGACTCTTTCTACATTAAGAAAATGAAAACCAAGTAGATCATCTTCCATGGCAAATGTGACTGATAACTGTATTTTATATAGTTATTTTCATCTATTTTATTAATTATAATTTCTATATTCTTGACATTTTTTAGTTAATTCTAGTTTAATAAATTAGTATTTACTGTTTTTTATAAATTTTAATAAAATTAAATAATTTGTATCGAAAACATACTTAATTGCAAATTTGTGTCCAAAAATATAATTTCAAATAAAAGAGTGTTTAATTGCAATTTATAAAAGTCGAAAATATAATTTAAATTAAAATCGGGCTTAATTTTAATTATTAAAAGTTTAAAAATTTTAATTTAAATTAGAAAAGAGCTTAACTGCAATTAAAGAAAGTGTAGAAATTAATTTGAATTAAATTTGTCGGCCAAAATGCAATTAATAAAAAGTTGAATTTCTGCGCAGGAGAAGAGCCACTCGCGACATCCACAACGCCCAACACACACCAAGCGATCATCCCATCAACAACCAAGATTTGGCACGTGAAATCCAGACGCAACAAAAGTGAGTGGGTCGGGAAATCCTAAAGTGCGCAACTCGGCACACGTGGGGCCCACCGGCCGCGCAGACTGGCGTGCAGGGTGGGACCCACATGTCGGCTGTGCAGAATTTCCCCGAGGCACATCGCTCATCGTTGGATCAGTTGAACGGTCCAGATTGAAGCATGTGGAACCAAGTTATCGCGCACCGAGCCGCTCGTCGACAAATCCTGTGCAACGCGCTTCATCCAAGCAGCGTGCACTCTCGCGTTTCAACGACAAAGAAGCAGCCACGTGTCTCCTAAATATTCCAGCCAATAACATGACGACACGTGGCATGTATTTGGTAAAATAAAAATGCAGAAATGATGCCCATTTCCAGCCATTAAAACGTTTCAACGCGAGCAAATCGCGTGTGTTGCGGTCCATCCGTTCTCCATGCGCCCGGCCTGCCCATCCAATGAAATGCTTCCACGTGTCTCTGAGTTTCTAGCAGCCAATTACATGGCGACACGTGGCATGCGTAAAAAAGAAAAAAAATCAGAAACGCGCAGAATGGTTTTCACGCGTGGTGTTATTTTAATTCCCCCATTTATTTTTGTCCCCCACTAATAAAAAATTAATAATAAAAAAAAAGAATAATTGGAAAGTGGGGTTATATTTTGTACGCGAAAAATCATTTAGGGGGTTGGGGAGTTCTTTTTGGAGTTGGAGTTTTTCTTCTTTCATTTTCTTACAGCTCATAGTTCTCTCGTTCTTCTTTTTTTTTTCTCTTGAGAATTTTTCATTTTTCCTCTCTACGTGTCTGGTTTAACACGCAGAACGTTTTATTTTGACATTTTGTGTGTATTATCTTAGGGAAATTACAGAGAAAGAAGTTGACGAAGAAGAAGGAAAGCGAAGAAATTATTTTTCATTGAGGAATCGTGAAAGAGTTTCTCCTAACCCATTTTCTTTTAATTTTTGGTTCTCTGCAATGTTTTATTTTTGTGGTTTTGTAATTTTAATTTCTTCTATGAACTAATCTATTTGTTCTAGGATTGCAGTGTAGCATAAATTATGAAACTTGAATTAATTATTTTTGAATGATTTATGCAACTGTTTTAAGTTGTTTATTTTATCTGTTTTTAATGCTTTTCATTATCGGAAGATTAATTAACTGATATGTGATACTTAAATAAACTTGAAAAAGGAATTTTTGTGTGTTGCTCGGGATAAAATAACGTATATACATAAGGGATAGAAATATACTTTTATTGTATGTGTAAATTTTTGAGAACTGAGAACTTAATAAATCTGGTTGAATTTAATTCTCATAGGAATATAGTGAATCATTTTAACTGGATGTGTCTGTATGGAGCTTGAAAGAGATATATGGATAAATTAGGAGTTCTTGGTTAAGA